>OZ024833.1:46346330-46454337 GCA_964016985.1 Anodontia alba | reverse complement strand
GAGGATCACCAAAGGAACCTTTCTGCAAAATTATATTGATATCGGTCCAGTGGTTTTGATAAGAAATTTTTTAATTTTTATATAGATATATAGGGAAAATAAGCCACGCCCCCCCCTGGCGGTCACGTTTTTTGACGAATCGAAATGGCTTGAGTAATCTTTGTAGAGGATCACCAAAGGAACATTTCTTCAAAATTACATTGAAATCGGTCCAGATTTTTCTGACAAGAAGATTTTTTAAAGTTGTCTATATAGATATTTAGGGAAAACAAGCCCCGCCCCCTGGCGGCCATGTTTTTTGACGAATCCAAATGGCTTGAACAATCTTGGTAGACCATCACCAAAGGAACATTTCTGCAAAATTATATTGAAATCGGTCCAGTGGTTTCTGACAAGAAGATTTTTAAAGTTTTCTAAATAATTATATAGGGAAAATAAGCCCCGTCCCCTGGCGGCCATGTTTTTTGACGAATCCAAATGGCTTGAATAATCTTGGTAGAGGATCACCAAAGGAACATTTCTGCAAAATTATATTGAAATTGGTCCAGTGGTTTCTGACAAGAAGATTTTTGAAATTTTCTATATAGATATATAGGGAAAATAAGCCCCGCTCCCTGGCGGCCAGATTTATTGACAAATCCAAATGGCTTGAACAATCTTCGTAGAGGATCACCAAAGGAACATTTCTGCAAAATTATATTGAAATCGGTCCAGTGGTTTCTGACAAGAATTTTTTTTAATTTTTATATAGATATATAGGGAAAATAAGCCACGCACCCCCTGGCGGTCACGTTTTTTGAAGAATCCAAATGGCTTGAATAATCTTGATAGAGGATCACCAAAGGAACATTTCTTCAAAATTACATTGAAATCGGTCCACTGGTTTCTGACAAGAAGATTTTTAAAGTTTTCTGTATAGATATATAGGGAAAACAAGCCCCGCCCCCTGGCGGCCATGTTTTTTGACGAATCCAAATGGCTTGAACAATCTTGGTAGACCATTACCAAAGGAACATTTCTGCAAAATTATATTGAAGTCGGTCCAGTGGTTTCTGACAAGAAGATTTTTAAAGTTTTCTATATAGATATAGAGGAAAAATACGCCCCGCCCCCTGGCAGCCAGGTTTTTTGACAAATCCAAATGGCTTGAACAATCTTGGTAGAGGATCACCAAAGGAATATTTCTGCCAAATTATATTGAAATCGGTCCAGTGGTTTCTGACAAGAAGATTTTTAAAGTTTTCTATATAGATATATTGTGAAAATAAGCCCCGCCCCCTGGCGGCCGTGTTTTCTGACGAATTTAAATGGTTGGAACAATCTTGGTAGAGGATCTCCATAGGTATATTTCTGCAAAATTATATTGAAATTGGTCCAGTGGTTTCTGACAAGAAGATTTTTAAAGTTTTCTATAAAGATATATAGGGAAAATAAGCCCCGCCCCCTGGCGGCCAGGTTATTTGACAAATCAAATGGCTTGAACAATCTTAGTAAAGGAGCATCAAAGGAACATTTCTGAAAAATTATATTGAAATCGGTCCAGTGGTTTCTGACAAGAAGATTTTTAAAGTTTTCTATATAGATATATAGGAAAAATAAGCCCCGTCCCCTGGCGGCCGTGTTTGTTGACGAATCCAAATGGCTTGAACAATCTTGGTAGAGGATCATCAAAGGAACATTTCTGCAAAATTATATTGAAATCGGTCCAGTGGTTTCAGACAAGAAGATTTTTAAAGTTTTCTATATAGATATATAGCGAAAATAAGCCACGCCCCCTGGCGGCCATGTCTTTTGACAAATCCAAATGGCTTGAGCAATCTTGGTAGAGGATCACTGAAGAAACATTTCTGCAAAATTATATTGAAATCGGTCCAGTGGTTTCTGACAAGAAGATTTTTAAAGTTTTCTATATAGATATATAGGGAAAATAAGCCCCGCCCCTGGCGGCCGTGTTTTTTGACGAATCCAAACTGCTTGAACAATCTTGGTAGAGGATCACCAAAGGAACATTTCTTCAAAATTATATTGAAATCGGTCCAGTGATTTCTGACAAGAAGATTTTTTAAGTTTTTAGTTAAAAATCTATTTTTAGCTCCTGTGACCCAGATATGTAATGGACCGGAACCATTTGAACAACTTTGAAAGAGGACCAACCAAGGATCATTCCTGTGAAGTTTGGTCAAGATCCAGTCAGTGGTTTAGGAGGAGATGCTGTTTAAAGATTGTGGACGGACGGACAGACGGACAACGACGACGACGCCGACGACGACGACGACGGACGGTGAGTGATCACAATACCTCACCTTGAGCCTTCGGTTCGGGTGAGCTAAAAATAGTCTATTTTAAATTGTTGACGCCTAATATAGTTATCATCGAAAAAAAACAAAACAAAAAAAAAAAAAAAAAAAAAACAACTAAGAGCGCCATAAATGTGTTGACAAGACCATAACAAGAGGACCATGATGGTCCTATATCGCTCACCTGAGCAAATAGATTTATTTGCATACTTACTGTTGAAGTTTCAGCCAAGTTCACTGCTCTAACAAGCAGCAGAGGGGGGGGGGCGGGGGCGGGGGCGGGGGGGACGGGGCGGAATGCACCAGCTATATGGGGCCGCGGAGGCTCCCACATACATAAACAATTGGTAATTGTGTGTGTACCTACATAAATAATTGGCAATTGTGTGTGTACGTGAAGACGGCCCGACCCACACAAATAATAGGCAACGGCCAGCCTGCCGCCCGAGCCCCCGGGGACGGCCCCCACCCTCGCCGGCCCGGGGTTCTGACGGCAGGGGATGGGGAATGCACCAGCTATATGGGGCCGCGGAAGGCTCCCACCTACATAAACAATTGGTAATTGTGTGTGTACCTACATAAATAATTGGCAATTGTGTGTGTACGTAAAGACGGCCCGACGTACACATATATATATTAGCAACGGCCAGTCTGAGCCCCTGGGGACGCCCCCAGCCCTCGTAGATGCGGCCGCGGAGGCTCCCACGTACATAAATAGTTGGTAATTGTGTGTGTACGCCCGGCCGTCTCGACCTACACAAATAATTGCTGTGTGTACGCCGGGACCTACACAAATAATTGGCAACGGCCTGCGATCCGTCCGAGCCCCTGGGGATGCCCCCCGCCATTGCCGGCCCGGGGCTCTGAACGCAATAAAGGAAGCATCGCGCCCGAGCCCCTGGGGACGGCCATTTAGACATGTCCGTGTGGAGAGTATACTTATTTAGTGATGAAGGGCCACAACAACTGCGCGTGGTTGAAAGTGGGTGAGCTTGGGACCTGCGGGAAGTTGATGCCAGAAATTCTGCAAAGTCCATGTAGCTAAAATCCGCAAGGGTAGTAACATCCCCGCCCCCTGTAGGTGCTGTGGGAAAGGGGTTCAAAGCGAAATCGAAGTTTGTCGGGCTTGTGGGCGAGATAAAATTCGCCACAAGCACATAAAAGAAAACCTGAAGGCAGTTTGATCTGGTGTTGGCTCAGCTCCTTGTAACTCGAACCCCCATTTAAAGAATAACTGTGCGGGTAGTATACCCATTCGACAGCATGATCAGTTCCTTGTAACTCGAACCCCCAATTTAAAGAATAACTGTGCGGGTAGTATACCCATTCGACAGCATGATCGGCTCCTTGTAACTCGAACCCCCATTTAGAAAATAACTGTGCAGGTAGTATATCCATCCGACAGCAGGATCACCTCCTTGCAACTCGAACCCCCATTTAGAAAATAACCCATCCGACAGCATGGTTACGATGGATGACTTGATCGAAGAGATGCTCGCAGAGTACGAGCCAAGGTTCATCCTCGATGAGCCAATTCCAGAAGCCGAAGAAAGACTCCTCCCCCGGCCACTCCGACCCCAGTGGCCATTCACTGACCTGGATAATCGTGTCCCTCACCCAGTGAGACTCCCGGCTGGGTCGTGGGTCGAGATACTTGACGACGCCAAGGACGAATTTGAGGTAGATGGCGCCACCGCGGTCTTCTCCACATGGAGGGTTGAGGGAGAAGACCCGCTCGACATCGGCGATGTCGAGATCGCCGACGGCATGCGTGCCAGAGCCGGCAGGTTGGCGCTGGACGCTCGGATGGCCGACGAGAGAGCGGCGAGGCTGCTTGATAGCCTTCCGGAGGGCCAGTTTCTTCTGAAACTCAAGTTTCCCCGGGAGAAAGCTGAAGATGATTGGGTCCTTGAGGACAAGCTTGATCCAGTCCGGGCTGAGCGAAAGAAGGGCCAGGTGGTCATCGAGGTCTCCCGGGACACGAAGCCCGGCCTGTTGGTTGGAATTGACAGTGTGTTCTACCAGAATGCCTATCCTGTCACGGCCTTTACCCCATCAGAGACCCGGACCCTGCCAACCTAGCTCCGCTGAGAGATGGTTACCTCAACTGTGTGGCTCAGAGAGTTATGGAGCACTTCGAGGGCGCTTCGAGAGGCCATTGACTCACATCCACACGGCGATGGAAGCTACAAGATTGGGAGAGTGGGGTCCATGAGACTGGAGCCTCGGTTGACGACGTGGCTGAACTGGAGAAGATCCTCAAAAGAGCAATCATCCTAAGGGACATTGCTGGTGAATACATCTTCAACAGCGGCAAATATCGGAGAGGTGGCAACGGAGTCAGAGGCATAGTAGAACTCATCTGCCACAACGGCCAAGCCTGGTCCAAAGATCTCCCCGCAGTCCCGAGAGGTCCACATCTACAAGGGTGATGTCTGGCACGCCATCCGGGAAGTCACCCAGGGTGAGCCGTTGGCGGTCTGGCTCCTGGCCGGTCTAGACCGGCTGCTCTCTGTCGACCAGTTCGTGCTCCAGGACGGCCGCACCTATAGGACGCGGGAGGCCCACAATCGACTCAGAGCGATCTGCGCCGGATTGGGCAAACCCGAGCTCGCCGACAGAGCCTTCGGCGAGAACAACGCGGCCTCCATTATGGCAAAAGAGAAGAACGGCTAGAAGCCAACCCCAGCGAGCCTCCTCCCGGACATCGAGAAGGCTTGTGTGGAGCACGGTCACGGCGGCCTCTGGAACTCGATGGCTTATGACACGAAGGAAGTTGTCAGCATCGACATGAAGTCTCATTCCAGGGCATGGGTGAAGCCAAACCCTATTTCCTGCGGTTCGGACATCCGACTCACCGCAGGATCCGTGTAGCAATCAATGGCGCGCTCCCCAAAGACATAGGCATAGGCTTCGCCGAGGTTCAAGAATGGGAGTTTGAGGCTATCTGCTATCCTGTCATCCCTGTCTGGTTTGGAAGGCACTTCGCACGCCCCGAAGGCGGTTGGGCCCCGACACAGCTTCTTGCCTTCCTGACAGAGTCTGGCCTACTGAGGTCTCTCAAAGTCAAGGAGGCGGTCATCTCCTTCGAGAATCAGACTGAGGTCTGGTTGCCCGAAAGCAGGGACCAGGGCTGCTCCGTCATCGGCAAGTTCACCCAGGGCGCCAAAGCCGACGGCAAAAGACTGACACGAAGGCTTGTGACTGACCGAGGTGAGCTCGACTACCTAGTCCGGGACACCCGCCAAAGTGGCACTTCGGTCGGAGCACCTGAAAGGTGCCCTCTGGGTCACATCCTCACTTACAGGATAGTTCCCAACCACAGTACCTAGACCTCAGGGCCTAGATTCTCGCGTATGCCCACATCAACTTCCTCTCAATGCTACAGAGGTTCGAACCGGAAGAGGCGGCCCGAGTGGCCACTGACAGCATTTACGTCCGAAAATCTGCACTCCACAAAGCGTTTGTGGCTCCCAAAAGATGTGACTGTGGCGAAGTAGGCTGCGTGCTCTGTTTACTCGGGGAAGACTACGACGCCCCCGTCAAGGTCGCCCCTGGCCAATGGCGTGACAAGGGCGAGAATGTCTACATGCCCATGAAACACGCAGCCTACCGTGCCAAGCCTGACTACAAAGCAACAAAAAAGGACCTGACTCCCAGCACCGCGCCGCGCCACAATGACCCGCTGTCGAGGCACCGCTTGAGCTACCCAAACGGCGGCGGGGGCAGCGGCAAAACCACGCGAGCGATCGAGCTCTTCCGCCGGAGGAATCCCCTCGTTGTCAACCTTAAGGAGCTTAGGTCACCGCAAGGGGCTCCGCTTGTAAATCCGAGCCAGGCCATCGGCGACCTCTGCCGCAGTCTTGCTAGTCAGAGGCTCAGCCTCTTTGTAGCGCGAGGCCACTTCAACGACCGTGAGAGCGTAGCGGAAGGTTTTCCGCCCTACGCGGTCGTGTGGCAGAAAGAGCAGGTCCGCCTGGTGGACCTCGTTGGGCACCGCCACGTCAAACTTCGGCCGCGGTACGCGCCGTTGGGCAGGCAGATAGATCTGCAAGATGGCCTGCTTCTTCAGCCATTACTTGGCTCAGTCGCCTTGGCTGCAGACGCCAGCTTCTTGATGGCTGTGAGCCCCTTGCAGTAGCCCCTTGGGCTGTAGTATAGGGCAGAGAGCTTCCTATCTAGCTCCATCGAGATCTGCGAGATATTCAAGCAGATTGATCAGTCTCCAATACGCTTCAGCGACCGGCACAGGAAGCTTCGCAGTGACATCCCGCAGATTGATCGGCCGTGACAGCACAAGGCGAGCGAACATGATGGCCGTCCGTTCATCTTGCCGCCAGAGCTCAAGCGACTTCTGCGCGATATCGTCATGGAGTGGGCCAGAAGGCCGGGGATTTTATGGCGGCGGGCGCAGTGGCCGACCTCAAGCATTGCGCTGTAAAGCTCTTTGGGAAGACCCATGATATAAGGTCGCAGAAAAACAGGCTTTAAATTAAAACGCGCCTCACTTCTTAGCGAGTTTGTAGGCCACCAGGCCGGTTGCGGCCATCCCCAGGATCACGAAAGGCAATCTCGCGGTCTCTCTGACCGCCACTCGTGTGATAAAAGTCGGAGAGCTGGGGCTCGGGCCCACCCCAGAGGGTCGAGGTTGTGCCCGGTGACCTGGGCATATTCCTGCGTCGACGTTTCGAAAGGTTTGTACGGCATGGCCTTGCCGGCGGAGCTCCCCGTTGATAAAGTCCAGGCGCTCGGTCCGCTTCCGGGACCATGTCGCCTGTGCAGCCTGCAGCTGTTCGACTGCTTTGTCGTGACGCTTGCGCTCTTCGTCGACACCAGAGCTTCTCAAAATGGTGAATAAGTAGTTCGATCCGGAGAACGCCAGGGCATTCACGAGGGCGCCCCCAATAGTGGAGCGGGATATTGCAAAAATACTTCAGTTTATGATACAAGCATCAGATTTGCAGGACAGCAACTACCTGGTATGCACATGAACATAAAATCAAGGGCCACTTGAAATTATGTCATTTTCAAGATGGCTGCCACAAAAACAAAATGGCCGCCATTTTTTTTTGTATTTTTCGATACTTTATTTGAGGTAAGCATGTAATGCATCAAAACGACAGCTTTTTTATTTGTACACTTCCATTTCACTTAAGAACAGAATTAAAAAACTGTAGTATGCATATTCCTTTAATTTTTAATTGACTTTGTATGACTACGCTCATGGGCGTAGGCATCTCGAAACTTGGGATTTTTCATAACTCAAAGTTGTTTTTCAAACAATCACGGCATTAAATGTGAAGCATACCAACCAATATAAGTTCTGTATACATTACATTCAGATTACATTCAATACAATAAATCATCACCATTAGAAAATGCGTCTTAAAACTATGAGGGGACAATGAAATATGGCGGCGTGAGCACTTGCAAAGTCAATAGCAATACATTTTATAATGCAAACCCTAAGAAACTACCAATGTTGATTTACTAAATATACCTATGAAAGTAAACATATCAGAAATAACGTTCTAACTGAAGCAAAAAATATGCATAAGCTGCAATTGGTCATTTTCTTGACAGTTGCAAATACAAAGTATTGTGCAAGGCAACCTGAACGGCATTCAACTGACAGCATTCAACTATAGCTGGTAGCTCCGTCCAATTAGGAATCCACGCATTGTTCTGCTTCAGCCATCCCCAGTCTGACGAAGGTGGCAGTTGCTGCATGGTAACACTTGCTTGACCCCAGACATGACTTGCTTGCAAAATTGCTTGTTTGATGTGTTGTTTCAGAGCACCTTTTGTTGGTGGAATATTATATGCTCTTTGTTTCTGGGCAAACAAATCAAGTGAAGCTTCATCCACCTTGCATGCCGTGCTTGATTGATCATACATTATAACTACAAATTGTTCTAATGTATCCATTTCCAACTCAGTTATTGTGTCTGTGGCAGCACTGAGACTACGAAATACTTCAGTAGTTGTTTCACACACATTCCATGCCTGCCATGCAGATTTCTTGCCCTTACCGACAAATGCTGAAACAGTGTCGCAACCAGTAAAAGCATGAAAGAACGGCAATGCCTTTGAATGGGGACCAAGTGATCTACAAGCATCATGAATCGGAATAAATTTAATTTTTTTACCTTTTCCAAAAGCTAGCCACAAAGCATCGATATTCAAATCTGGGTACACTGCTATAGCAAGAACGAAAACGTCAGTATCAGAACTAACGATTGTAATTGTTCGGTTTCCTATCAATGAGGCATGCTTTGCATGAACAAACATATGACTGTCGGCTTCTTCGTGATTACACGAAGAAAGCATATGTTTATTTATATCTAGATTGCAAACAATATCGGAACCTTTTATTGTTATGATCATTTTATTGGTTTGCGCAGTTATCCTTTAATCGGCAAGAAAACTAAATAGTTCTGTTTTATTTTCATGGCATCTAAGAAAGCTATTCCATGATTTAGGTAGTCTATTATTACCCACTACTTTTCGTCGAGCCCCAGATCCTCTATTCTGTCGCGTTTTAGCTTTCAAACTATCTTCACGACAAACATCAAACACAACATCTACCCTGGAGTATCTTTCAGCATAAGTTTTAATGTGTATTTCTGCTTCAGACAGAGCTCTTGTCCAACCACCGCCTTTCAACAAATCTCCACACAGTTTCAATGCTGCCATTTCAATATGCAAGCCGCCAAACATGACGATAAACTTATCCTCACCATATGTATCTGGCCACTGCCACTGAATTTGCTTTGCTAATGCAAATAAGGGCTGGTCTGCTGCCCTGATAGGTGTTTGTCCCAGGTTCAAAACATTTATTGCATCCTTGATTTTATCCATTGAATGTTTAATGGTGGCAAATGAATGCGCGGACACCTGCAAGAAAGGCATTAGTAATGTAACACTAATATGAACGGTTGGGCCTCTTTTTGAGAAGCATGATAAGCAGACCAAGATACTACTTCATTACTTACAACATCTGCAGTTATATTTACATGTCTCAGCCATTCATATTCAGTGGTGATATTTTAATAAATATATGAATGATCAACAAGCATTGGTGGTGTTTTAAGCACTGGCGGTTCAGGTTTAGCTTTCAAGTATGCAGGTCTTACATTTGTATACGACTCAGGAAGAGGCAATATCTGTTTGGATTTGGGATTATCTCCCAGCAAAAAAGGGGCGATATTCACCCTGCGAGTCATCGCTTGGATGTTAAAACAGGGAAGTGCCAATCCCGTGGAAAGATGACATGGCAGTTGTAGCAGATGGATTATGATCTATGTTATCCACTGCAGATGTAGTAAATATCCCCTTACGCATTATAGGTGGGTAAACAACGCCTTCATCAAGATACCATTGGATAACTGCTTCACCCAGCTGAGTTGATACTTCGAGGACTCTGTCATATGAAATACAAATTCCATACTGGAATTACGTATCAACTAGTTGTCGCTTTCTCGTCTTTGCAAAAAGAAGGAGTCCAAAGTATACGGCAAACGAGTCTCTCACTCAGATGAATGCCTGAGATGAACCAGATTCGTTTGGTGCTTTTTCTATGGCAGTTGTACTGCAAAAGCTGAGCAATTGCTTCATCTGATTTGGTTATATCATTCTCTAGCTGGGATTCTATATCAGTGCCATGCTCAATCATTGATACAAGCTCAAGTAAACTTTGTGGAACTGCATCTTCAATAGCCCCTTCATCAAATTTTCCTGCAAATTTTATGGTGTGTTGTAGAATTTCTCTTCGGACTATTTCAGCTGTTTTAGCCAAATATATAGCATCACTATCAGCACAAGCTGAAGCTAAAACAGGGCCGACATCTTTTTCGAAAGCAATTAATACATTTCTGCACTTACTAAAAGCTTTTAGTTCAGGAATTTTAGCAAGCAGTCTTTCCTTTAGCCTAGATGTGTTAAATGAAATATCTTCTATTCCAAACTGCTTACGTCTACATTCAAATAAATTGCTCAGGTCTGCTAGTTTGAATACACACCCACCAGGGCTGTTTCTTTGAGTTTATATAATATGGGCAGCAAGTTCTGCTCAAACTAAATCGTCAGCTTTTGTCTCAGCATGAGATTTTCTCAAGTCCGACTTCGCTTTCTGTTGATGTAATACTGCTCTCTCTTTGTTATACAAAGCTGTGAGACATGTGGGGTGATTGCCTGTGCAACAAAATTACCTGCACTCAGCTTTGCAAAGAGTTTTTTTATCCTGCAGAACTTCTGCACATTTCTCAAGTCTTGTGTTTAGCTCTATTGTCAATGCTTCTCTTTTCACAGTGCAACAACACTGTTCTTCGCAAAGGAAGCAAACTATTTGTGATGTAGATGCACTCGCCTCTGACTTTGCTGGACTTCTAGTAAACTTTTCTCCCGTGTCTGAAGAGTCTGTGTCTTTTAATATTATATGTTTCTTCTGTGCGTGCTGAAGTTTAGTATTGTAAAACTTCATTTTACATGATTCATAATATCTAGCTTTATGTCTAACAAGGGTACTTTCAATACCATCACCATCCTCTATACGACGAATGTCAATGGCTATTAGCATTTCATTAATCATGTGAAACTGTTGAATATTTCGCCAATGATGAAAGTCCACTACCGGCTTTCAGGTTTGTTTTCTTATTCGGCAAAATTAATGGTTCAGAAGTGTCTACCTGACATGAAAAGCATTTCAACCAATCAGATTCCCATTCCTCTGCCGGAAAAATGGAAAATCGAATTATTTTCGACATTATCAATTGTTTGAAACTGAACACAAACAAAAGCACAATTATTCACTTACAGTGATAGATACAAATTTGGTATGTTAATACAATGTATATACTATTGTAATTTGAAAGGGAGGGACTATCCTTTTACTACCTTCAAAATATATTTTAACACTTTGCTATATGGAATGCGACTTGGTTCGTTGTTGTTATTTCTACACCTAGCCCGTGCGTTCATCTAGTGACATTTAACCCGTTTAATCTGTACAAAATCCAGAGGACTGAAGCCCCGTCTCCTTTGCTTGGCTTTCCCGCTTTGGCACAGTCCGTCTATTCGGATACGACACTTTGACCAGTACAGAGGCGGTTCAAAGAGTATTTGGGAGACTTCACACAAGTGGTGAAGTTGTCACTGAACCCTATGCCGAGTTGCACGACAATGAACTACACCAGTGTGCCCTGGTAGTGTTTGTAGTTCATTCTATGGAATCATTTCACATATCATTTAATTATAAATGATGAATGATTTTGTTTCAGCTGATTACCAACAGTTCAGTATTCCTGTGATTTTGAGGCTGTTCGTCAGTGAAACAAAGCAGAAAATGAAGGATAGGACAGAGAAGAGATTGAAAAGAAGAGATGTCTATTTAAACCACATTAGTTTCTTTCAGGCTAATTTAATAATATATGCTTTCAGGTTTATCTGGCACAAGGATCCAATCAACAGTCGATGCTGATAGCATTGAAAGTGAAAAACCCAAACTTGGCCGCGATAAGAACGCTATTTGAATTTATGACAGCTATTTTTTAAGATAGCGACCATCTTAAATGGGTCAATATTTGGAAAAAAGCAGCATTTTAAATAAAGCTTACAGCATACTGGGATTAATGTTTAGGGAAAACATGTTATATCCAAATAAATATGACACTTTAGAAACTTGCAGATCCCAATTATATGAAAAAAAAAACCGCCTCAATTTTGGCAACCATTTTGAAAGTTGGCGGCCATCTTGAAAATGGACGATTTTTAGGTGGCCCTCGATGATTTTTTAATCTGGGCTATATAATGAACACTTAGTGAAAATTTCATGCTTGTAACATTAAGTGAAGTATTTCCTTAAATTTTCTTACTTAGCCGCTCCACTACAACGAGCATTGCATTATTCATAATATCAGGGGGTAACACTTAATTAGCAGGTCCTTGGTTGCCATGGCGAGAGCGACATCTAATATCACCATGCCCACATCACGGAGTGTGGTCTAGCTTCGGGGGGCTACCCCCCATCGCCATCTTGCCAAGCCGGGCGTATCCCATGGTCAAGCAAGAGACGACCGTGCTGTGGTAGAGCGCGTTCACGATCATCTTCCCGTCGGTTGCTGGAGTTGTCATAGCGGCGGCACTATTCCATATAGAACGGATCGGGGCCAGTCTTTAATTGCCGGTCTGGCCGAGGGGGCTTATCCACAGGCTGCTTGGGCGCGGAGTCAACGGGGCCTGCCGCTACCGACGCGGGACTTCTTGTTTGCGTGTTTCGAAGAAACATGAGCGCCCCGCCCGTAAGACGATCCATGGGGTCCAATTAGTTACTTCACGGTTATGTTCCGACCGTTTATCCGCGGAAACCGCTTGTTCCTGGTCTGCCTCCTTCGGAGGAATATTGGCAGGCGTGCCGTCGCCGGCGGGGGGACGAAATGATTCCTTGGCTCCCCGAAGCTGTACGAGCAGTCGTTCTTGATTGGCTTTCCGGGCGGCAGCGCCGGCACGCCCGCCTGCCACTTTTTTTTGATCCTTAACTTTCTCCGTAACTCTTTCCACTGGATTCTGTGTTGGCTCCTCCGCCGTCTCTTGGTTCTCCTGCTTCGTCTCCGCCATCGCTTATTCTAACAGGGCATTGATGTCCAAATTGGCAGTGCTTCAAGGTGGTCAGCGCAGCGGTTAACGGTGCTAAGAACAAGCCATAGCGATGATAGAGTTCGCAGGTAGCGCTTCTAAGCGCGTGTCCGACAAACTGGTCGTCTTCGAGGTCGGCGATAAGCCCTCGCTGGTTTTCGGCCGGGATCGGGAGAAACATGGATGCCATCCCCCGCATAAAGCTGGAGCGCTGCAGATCCAGCGTCTTCGTCATCGCCGCCCCTAGCCTGGCATCGTAGCGGGCATACAGCTTCTCGATTTCAGTACTGTCCAGAGCGTCAATCTGATCAGCGGTGAATGTTTTCCCGCGGACCACCAGTCCATACTACCCGGCTTGGCCCCCCCGCTGCGATGGCCGCGAGCCTTTCACGGTGTTTTTGCACCCGTTCTTCCTCCTGGCCCTGCGGCGCGTCTGGCGTCGCCGCCGTTCCTCCCGCCGGGGCGGCTGCCGGTGGAGCCCCCTCGGCTAGACCAGCGCCAGCTCCCTGCCGTTGCTCTGCAACTGACATCAGCTCGTCAATCAGCTCGTCACAGTCCATTTCGCCTATTACAAGCCGGCGGAAACGGCTAATATAATAACAGAGGCACTGGCTGAAGCGTGCAAATTGCCAGGCAATGAGAAACAGCAGTGCCAAATGCGCGCCAAGCACGGCGATCAGCAGTCCTTCAGTTACTTCATACATGCGAGCACCATATAAGCAGCTGGCTGATCAGTCTTCAACAGAAGCTCAGCGTGCTTTGTCTCGGTCAGCTGCTGCCGCACCAACGCCCGGTATCACGTCGTTCTCCCACAGGCAGTCTTCAAAGCTGTCGCGATCCTTGCAGTGGAACAAACAGACCCAGCGCGTTTGCTCACGGAGGTCCTTGAGGACTGCGTTGTACTTCTGGGTGAGGACCCAGACGCTCTGGTCGGCGTGGCGGCCCGAGAAAGCGAGCTCTGAGAGCATGTCTTTTTTCTTCGTCAGCGCCGCGGAGGCCGAGCAGTCGTTAATTATTAAAAGTGTTGGATCGCCCTTAAACAACAGGTAGAAGAAGGCCCGCACGTAATCTTGAAGGCGCTCACCGGGGTCTAGCACAAAGACCTCAGGGTCCGTCCTGAGCCAGGGGCACTGCTTGTAGGTTTTGTTGTGCTCTATGGTGGTGCACAGGACCACGATGTGTCGAAAGAACCCCCGGTAGGGGCCTTCGAGCAGACCCAGGATGAAGGCCGTTTTTCCACATCCAGTCTGCCCACAAACTATTGCCGAATGGGCGCTCGTGGGCAGAAGCTGGTTAATAGACGGCGGAGGCGAACCGACCATCTTCGAGGTTGAGCTGGGCGTCCATGAGGATGTAGAGATAGATGTTCAAAGCGCCCGCCGCTTCTGCTGTCTTAGTCAACTGGATGGTGACTACCATGAAGCCGGTCATCATCGGTTGTCCTGAGGTCAAGCCACAGAGCGAACTTGCCTGTCAGAAATTCTCCCAGAGAGACGTCTGCCAGGGGGTGACGCTTTCTGCCGGATGATGCTGCAAATAACTTCCTTGCCTCGTCCCACATCTGGCAGGCACGCATTCCCTGACTAAAGAGCTGGTTTGGGATCCCTGGTTGGGGATCCCCTCGACAGTGACCTCCACTTTGGTTATTTTCGGATTGTAGAAGCTCTCCGTGTTGCGAGCAAAGGGTTGTTGAGTGGCAACATCCTCGAAGAGCATCAGGATGCCCTTCATGCTGCGGGCGGGCACGCTGAGATTTATGTTCCAGAGGGTGTCGCTCTTGTCTCTGCTGATTTTACGGTGCCGCAGTACCCGGTCATACAGGATCGCAAGGCGGCCCCCGTACTGATTGGCCATCATGCGGGCCAGCTCTGGCTGTGTGACGATCTCATACTCTAGACTGATGTTTTCAACGTCGTATGAGGCGTCGGCATCGCATGTGGCCCGAATTACGCGGCTGTAGTCGTTGAAGGTGAGTTCGTACGCCAGCGCGCTTTGATAGTACGGCATGTGGCTCTCGAACAGCTCGAAGTCCAGGGGGACGTAGAAGCTGTTGCCAAAGGCATTGGCGATGGCCTTGTCGGCCGCGACTGCCTCATCTTTATTTCCGGCATCGATGTGAATTCGCGTTGTGTTTCGGTTACCAGACATATCGATGCCTTGGTACTGGTCATTTTTCTTCTCCGAGGCCGTCTTCCAGAGATCGCCGTAACAGTTGAAGACGTCACTGTCGTCGACGGACATCACCTCGTAGCCGGAGATCTTGATCACGGTCTTTTTAACAATGGCGCGACCCAGGTTCTGAACCACTGTTCTGCTGGCATCTTCACTATCCAGCGTGATTTTGAAGGCCAGGCGGGCAGTCCCCGGAACGATCACGTCATGTGCACCCAGATTTGGGAACCGGACGAGCAGCTGTTGGTTCTGGTCGATCGTGTTCGGGTTATTGGTTATCACGACGGACTGCCGCACGCCTTTGACCCCGAGGGGCTCACGAAGACACCGGTCAGGATTAAGTTTACGTCCGAATTTGCTCGAAGAAGCCATGGTGTATTTGAACACGCCACAACCTCCAAATAGAGGCATCCACTATCAACGCCGCGATGGATGGCGTCACTTTCGAGAACCCCACGTTCGACCCTGACGGGCCTGGAGTAGACGATGATTATAGTTTCAACCTCCCCGACCCACATGGAGCCTCCGCCGGACGTCCAGCACCAGCTAAACGCGTCCGGCGACAATTTACAGAACTTGCACGGGGAGTTGCGACATGCAGAGCTCGACGCCCAAAAGAAGCGCCTCGTTGATAGTTTCTACGAAGAGGTGAGTCATACCTATGGGTTGCGCCCCGAAGGCAGGATCGACTATAGCCAGTTCGCCATCGATGGCGACGGTAAGACGCTTTACTGGACACCCGAAGACAAAAAGATCTCTGTTGCTGCGACGAGGGGGAGGATTCCGGTTCCTGGCTTTAGACACGCTGGCCCGAAGATACGGAAACGGTGGCACATATGCGCTGCGAAGATCATTGGGACTCGTCGATTATAAATCGGGGGTATCTAGGCTCAGCAGAGAGGCCTTGGAGACACTCCAGAATGCAGAGGAAACCCTCCCGAAAAACATTGAAAAACATTGAATCCATCGAATTGAAGGACCTCTCCTGCGCGACCAACGACGTCATTGGGACAACAGGAGACGTCCAGACCGCATTGAAGTTCATCGTGGATCCGCCAATGGACACCACGTGGATATCCCAGGCCATAAGGGATCTGGCCGGAGTGAGGGTGGTCATGACAAGAATGAGAGACGAGTTGGCGAACAACCTGGCGAAGCTATCAGATGTCGACGACCGGAAAACCTAAGTCGAGAAGCACTTGGCCAGGGAACGCCGAAAACTGATCGAAACGGACGACACCGAAATTCAACAAAATATTCGAGACCGAATGGAGAAGCTTAAAGGCGAGCTCTCCGACATCGAGCTTGAAAGGCAGGCGAGGCTCGAAGCCCTCTCCACGAACAAAGCAGCTCTCCGGTCCCAGATCAACAGAATTCGTGAGACCATCAGGCGGCTCCTCCATGAAAAGACGCTGGCTGAGCGAATTCGAACTCTCTTCCGCGAACAGGGGATAACGATCGCGAGCATCCTTACAGCAATCGGCATGGCGATAAGCACTCTCGTCCTTGCTCTCACTGGCGGAGGAGTGGGGGGCACCCCATCGCCGGCTCCCAAGCCATCCGACAAGGGCGGGGTCAAGGAGTGGGTAAAAAAACACCAGCAGGCCCTTGGGCGTGCCCTGGCTTATTTGGCCGGCAAGGCTGCTGCGGCCCTCCCCGGCATCGTCAGGTCAATCGTCTCGGCTCCTGAGCACGTTAGGGAAGGCCGCGACTTGGCTCACTGACAACGTGTGGGTCTTGGCCATCGGCGTGGGGGCGCTTCTTTTAGTGGCCGCAAGGGACTGGCTAGCGAGACCCCAACCAAAGCGTCACTAGGCCAATCCCGACCCCTGCGGCTATGAGAGCCGTTTTTTCTTCTTCGTGGCTCGTCGCGGCCGCGCGACCAGACGCGTGTTGTTGCTGACCCGCAGGGTCAGCTGCAGGTCTGCCACTCGGTGGCCCCTTGTGATCAGTCTCGGCTGGTGCTGCGATTTTTCTTTCGAAGGACTTTACTGTGGTTTTGCTTATCTGCTCCGACTCATTGATTCCCGGGTTGTGACCGATAACTGCTTCAGATCCAGCGATCACGATTTCGTTGTTGTAGCCCTGGACATTGCCCGGGTGGAGGGCCATGTCGCTCGGGGCGAGGTAGAGCCTATTCCGAAGACGTAATCAAGCGGTGTGGAGGCATACTGGAGCCTCTTTTGATAGCGAGCGATGCTGCTGGGGATGTCGACGGGAGAGGCGATGGCGTCTTCGACGTTGGCGAGGAACTGCTTTTGAGCGTCGAACCCCGTCCCGGGTTGGAGAATATTTGAACGGGTTTGAGCCTGCGCTCCCAGGATTGCCTACACATACGTCCGTATACTGTCGTTGAGGCGCTCCACACCCGCTTGCGTGAAGCCTTCTTATTTATCGAGAATGAACATCGTCCACGCCCCTGATATGTCCCGGTTGTGTCTGATTGAGTCCTTCGGGTAAAAGAAGTAGCCATCGGAGTAGTGCGCATGCCGGTAGGCGCCCGACGGCTCCATATACGTGCTGCAAGATCCGACGCCTTGACACCCGTGGTCTAGCTTTTGCCGCCAGTCGGTGCTATCTGCCACTCCAAACAGTGCAGAGCCGCCCGTAGGCCCTGGCATCGTAGGCGTTCTAAACCAGGAACAGGACGTGTCCCCTGGGAGTGCGACTCGCAGCTCCACAAGCAGACGCCTCGTCGTATAATAGACATGGAAGCGATACAGACCTTCGAGAAGGGGGTCTTTAGCTTGGAGATGGTCCTCAACCGAGACGCCACATCCGGCGGTGGCGCACCAGAGAGCGAAGTTCAGTTGAAACTGCCACCAGGTCATCGGAGCGTGTTGCCAGTTGTCCCACGCCTTGTTTGCCATTGTAACGTCTCCAGTGAGCGGGGGGTTTTGATAGTCGGCGAAGATGTCTTCGAATTTGGCAAGAAGTGACTTCCCTTGTCATCAACTTTTATCTGCTGGTCGGTGAGAGAGAGCGCCTGCTTCTCTTTGAGATGCCCCCCCCCCCCCCCGCCCGATATGTTGCAGATTTGAACGAGTAGGCCCCCTTGTCCATGCTTTGGGTCACTATGTACGTCACACTCACCGGCATTCAAAATGGGGAACCGATCTATCTTGCATCTGTTCCTGGCACTGCGTGTCGGGGGCTGAAGGTCGCTCTCTTTGAGCTCACGTATTACCACCGCTGGCTCAATTTCGGCGCCGCGTTAGAGAATAATCAAGTTTCAACCGGACGTACCACGCTGAAGATACCCGATGGGTACTACAACGCCTGCGAGCTAGATGATGTGCTCCAGCCTCTGGGCACCAAGATTTCTTTACATGTTCCAACCGGCCGCTTAATGCTGTCTGCGGAGAAACGTCTGGTCTTAAATCGCCGGCTAGCCGACCTCTTTGGGTTCTCTGGAGACACATTCGAGCCCGGCAAGACATACTCCGCAGACGAGCCACACCGGCTCTACAGGGAGATCTGCGTTCACCTCGCAGGGATAAGGACCGCGGAGAACCTCCATAACGGTGCCCCCTCTACTCTGCTTAGATCCGTCCCCGTCAAGAACGAAAGGTGTGGGGGTGGTCGGATAGAGACATTCCCCGGCTTGCAGTACAAACACTGGCATCGGGGACTGTTTCTCAGCTAATGCTCGCAATGTTAGACACGAGTGGCAGAAAGCTATGCTTCGACCACGGGAGCGCAACACGTCATATAATAAGAAATGTCTGACGCGGGTGGCCCTGGGAGCGCCAGAAAATGCCCCGGGCTGGCTTTAGCCGATCTGGGGGATACCGAAGGATTCGAAAAGGATGGAGAAGAGAACCAGCTTTATGCATTCCAGCTGTCCGACGGGGTGTACAAACGAAAGAAGGTCGTCACTCAACAAGGGGGAGGTGGGGCGCGGAAGCTCTCCGAGCTGAGCGACGTAGATCTTTCATATGCCGCCCCCAGGAGGCTCCACACGCTGGCGTTTACTGGGAGCAGGTGGGTCGCCTTTGCGGACCCCTTTCAAGAAACGGGCTGGCTTGTGGACGTCAAAGTTTCAGCGCCGTACGTCGTACGTTCCTGAAACCAAGAACATGGTCGTTTCCGAGCGCTATACCCTGGGGCGGGCAACAGCCGGCCGGGCGTTCTTAAAATGGTTTCTGAGTTCGCCCCGGCTGGGATCATCGGCATGGGGCAACCCACATCAACGATCCTACTAGAATTATTCCTCGGAGACCGGTCCGACGACTGTTGATGTCTTACCCGGCTTTACGCTCAAGTGGACCCAAGTGCACGTGAATAAAGAGGTGGGGGCCTATATCAGAGTACAGGAACCTCCTCAAGTGCGTTTCACACTCCAGGGCATTGGGTACCAGGAGGACTACCGATTGCTGGATATAAGCAAGATCCATGTTGGTCCCGCAGTGGAGCTCAAAAGGCTGCGATTTACGCCCCTTGATCTCTCGTCAGATCAAAGCTCCGTGATGCTCGGTCATTTGAACCTATCTGACAGCAGTGATAATGTCAGACCTTAAGCACGATGGGACTTTACCCACCACTCGAGACGACAGGAGACAATCACCGACTTCAACATCTGGCCGGGGTCAGATCCCCTTTAGAGAACGAGCGGGACTTCAGAGCCTCGCTCTACAAGAAATACAGGCGCTCCGTCAATGTCGTGGACGGACTCGACACCGCGCTTTCAGTGGACAGCGCGGGCTTGGCTGCGTCTGGTGTCGGAGTATTGACGACGATAATCGCGGCGCCAGACGCCGTTGGCCTCCAAGCTGGGGCGATTGCTTGTAGGTTGCTGGGAGCTGGCGGGAGATTCATTTGTCGGAGGCTTGAAGCCAAAGCTAGGAAACATGACCATATCCGTGTCTTAGCTGAGTCAAAGCTAAACACAATCGCAGAGAGGATCTCGACCGCGCTGACCGACGATAAGATCTCCGAGGAGGTTTCGCCTGATTCTCTCTGAAGTCGACAAGTACAATCACATGAAAGCTGAGATTCGTCGTGGGCGTCAGAAAGAGGGCGGTCTGTCAGAGGGCGACAAAAAGCAGCTGTTGCGCCTCACGAGGCGATGCTAACGGCCCGTACCAAGCTGTTGGAAGAGCTCCAAGCTGGAAACACTGGCACCTCTCAATAAATATTTCTTGTTCGCGAGCTTAAAAAGAGCACAGGCTGGTCCAACCCGCCTTTGAGCAGCAGACGAGTTTATTAAGTGAAAAAAAAAAGTCCGTCGCTGGCATTCGATCTCAAAAACAAAAATTCAGCAAAAGCCCCCCGAGGACCTGGTCATTTTTTTGTTTTTAAATTTTATCTGGGGGCCTTTTTCTTGACCAGGACCTCTCACACTTCTAATGCTCGGTCACCCCTGCCTTCAGCGCCTAACTATGAATGAGGCGAAAGTCGTTAGCGGCTTACTAGAAGTGCCAGCAATGTCCGCGGTGTATGCGTGTGTATGGTATGTAGAGCACTACTCTTTAACCTGTGCATGTGTGTGCCCCTTGGGGCGATAGATACCTGTAGATTTAACATATAAAAGCTTCACTCTGTTGTTGGGCAATACCAAAGCGGGAGCGGGAAACCAGCGGTATTCAATACAAAATCGATAATGGAAGTATATTAAATCGGCTAGCTAGTCAAAACCAGACCAACCTTATGGCTTACAGGTAAGTGCCTACTTATTTTGCGCTCAGGCCTCCGGGCCGGCGAGGGCGGGGACCGTCCCCAGGGGGCTCGGGCGCCATAGCGGAGCGGGCTGGAGGCTAGCCAGGGGCCTGAATAACGGGCTGGGGCAGGAGGTCTGTGCGATGGAGACGGTCGGATACATAAATAATTACTAGTGTTCATTCAGCGCACCTAATCCTATTTAATTTCCTAAAGTGGATGTGCACCAGATGAATCGGATAAGATGTGAACCAGGCGTGACACAGGTAAGAGCCTCCTTTCTTTGTTGCGTTCAGAGCCCCGGGCCGGCGAGGGCGGTAGGGCGTCCCCAGGGGCTCGGGCGGAGCGCAGGCCGTTGCAAATTATTTGTGTAGGTCCCGGCGTACACACAGCAATTATTTGTGTAGGTCGAGACGACCGGGCGTACACACACAATTACCAATTATTTATGTACGTGGGAACCTCCATGGCCGCATCTACGGGGGCTGGGGGCGTCCCCAGGGGCTCGGGTTGGCCGTTGCCAATATATATATATGTACGGTGTACGTCGGGCCGTCTTCACGTACACACAAATTTTGCCAGTTATTTATGTAGGTACACACACAATTACCAATTGTTTATGTTGGTGGGAGCCTTCCGCGGCCCCATATAGCTGATGCATTCCCACCCTGCCGTCAGAGCCCCGAGCCGGCGAGGGTGGGGCCATCCCCGGGGGCTCGGGCGGCAGGCTGGCCGTTGCCAATTATTTGTGTGGGTCGGGCCGTCTTCACGTACACACACAATTGCCAATTATTTATGTACGTACACACACAATTACCAATTGTTTATGTACGTGGGAGCCTCCGCGGCCCCATATAGCTGGTGCATTCCCCCGCCCTGCTGCTTAAGATTTTGTTTACATTTTAAACCTGCCCCCCTCCACCCCCACACCCCGGCCATGTTTTTTTAACACATTATGATGGCTTGAACTGAACCTTGAAAGAGGGTCACCAAAGGAACAATTCTGCCAAGTTATATTGAAATTGGTCCAGTGGTTTCTGATAAAAAGATTTTTAAAATGTTTTATATAGCTATATAGGGAAAATAAGCCCTACCCCCTAACGGCCATGTTTTTTGACGAATCATGATAGCTTGAACAAACTTGGTAGAGGGTCAACAAAGGAACATTCCTGGCAAGTTATACTGAAATTGGTTCAGTGGTTTCTGACGAGAAGATTTTAAAACTTTCCAATCAGATATATAGGGAAAGTAAGCGCCACCCGTTAGCAGCCATGCTTTTTGACAAATCATGATTGCTTAAACAATCTTGGTAGAGGGTCACCAAAGCAACATTCCTGCCAAGTAATATTGAAATCACCAAAGAAACATTCCTGCCAAGTTATATTGAAATCGGTCCATTGCTTCCTGACAAGAAGATTTTTAAAGTTTTCTATATAGATATATAGTGTTATATAACAGGGTGTTCAATTGTTTTAAACAACATGTTTACTATGTTTCCATAAATAGCTTTATTTACTATGTTTCCAAAAATAACTTTCTGGAATGTTCAACATGTTTACAATAACATGACGTTTACGGCCTTGATTCTGGACTGAGTTGTTTTTGGAATGTCATGGAAGATTTAGAAGTTTCTTGATTGGAACTAGAAAATAAGAGATGTTTGTAGTAAATTCTTTTTCTAGAACCTTCTTTGATATTATATAAGGAGAAAAGATTTTCATCTGGGCATCTTTGTATACTTTCACTGGAAATTATTCTATACTGGATTACTTACTATTTTATTCATTCTGGACTTAAATTCTGAATTCAGGAACTTTAAATTGTGGGATCAGAAACTGATATCCAAAGGATTTGTTTTATAAATTCTCATGGATTAAAATTATTTCAGAGGGACTTTGTGACATAAACTTGAAAGGTACTGTTTATTTACATTCTTTTGTTTTGAATCTTGTCTTACTTTTTTATGAATAAATATTGTTAATAATTTAAAGCTTGTTGCTGGTTTCACTTTCATTTCTTTCTCGTTACGCCTGGCTCGTAACAGAAATTGGGGGCTCGTCCGGGATCGAACATTTTCTTGAGCTAAAACAAGTTTGAGCTTTTTAAAGAAAACAAATATTGATTTTTAAAGAAAAAAAAAAAAAAAAAAAAAGAAATATTTGTTTGCTATAAAACAAGTACTGACTTTTAAAAAAAAAAAATTCAGTAATCATAAAAATCTTTATTTTATAAAAAACAAGTATTGACTTTCAAAAAATATAAGTAAATAATAAAAAAGCAAGTATTGACTTTTGAAAAATATCAATAAAAAACTCTGATAAATTTACTTGATAAAACCAGCAAAAAGCAATCATGTCATTTGACCTTTAAGCTTTTATCACTGCGCCTTCGCAGGAGCTGTTAGATTTGGCCAAAAAGTCTGATTTGTTGGAAATGGCTGCTCACTATGAATTGACTACCGTCAACAAGGCCATGTTAAAACAGGAAATAAAAAATATTTTGGTCCAATTTTTGGTTGATAAGGAAATTCTTGATTCTTCTGCTTTGTCTCTTGTTCTCGTTACACAGACAGGTTTGCAAATGCGAGAGCTTGAGATTCAGAAGCAAATTGAGTTAGAAAAATTAAGATTACAGCAAGAAAAACTTAGAATGGAACAAGAAAGACAAGTGCAGAAGGAAAGAATGGAAATGGAAGAAAGAGTGCAGAAAGAAAGAATGGAAATGGAAGAGAGGGAGAAAGAAAAAGAAAGACAAATGCAGATAGAAAGGGGAAAATTAAAATTTGATACAGAATTAAGAATGAAAGAATTAGAAATGCAAAATATGACGGTAAAACGGCAACCTTTAGAGTCTGGCGTTAATTTTGACATTACCAAACACATCAGATTAGTTCCCCCTTTTCAAGAAAAAGAGGTTGACAAATATTTTCTTCATTTTGAAAAAGTAGCAGAAAATTTAAAATGGCCAAAGGAGCATTGGACCTTGCTTTTGCAAAGTGTTATAATTGGGAAGGCTCGAGAAATTTATACTCAGCTGACTGTCCAGCAGAGCTCCAGTTATGATACTGTAAAGGAATTAATTCTTAAGGCTTATGAGTTGGTCCCTGAGGCTTACAGGCAAAAATTTAGGAACTGTAAGAAAGAAAATGAGCAGACCCATGTAGAATTTGCTAGAACTAAAGAACAGCTATTTGATAGGTGGTGCTCTTCAAAGAAAATTGGCTCCGATCATGAAACACTTAGGCAGCTCATGCTTGTAGAGGAGTTCAAAAGGTGCATAAATTCAGACATTAAGTCCTTTTTAGATGAGAAACAGGTTGAAACTTTGGAAGCTGCAGCTCGACTTGCAGATGATTATGCTTTAACACATAAAGTTTCCTTTATTAATAAGTCAAATCCCTCTAGAAGACCATTTTTCCCACATTCAGGATCCAAACATAGTCCTAGTAATCCACCTGGCAGTCATAGCCAA
The DNA here is from genome assembly GCA_964016985.1 of Anodontia alba. NCBI lineage: Eukaryota > Metazoa > Mollusca > Bivalvia > Lucinida > Lucinidae > Anodontia > Anodontia alba. The sequence continues at coordinate 46,430,107 of OZ024833.1, read as the reverse complement.
ACAATTACTCCCAAACCCAAACATTCTGGTGAAAATAAAGATCAAAATCCCTTATCTCAACCAATTTGCAATTATTGCAAAAGGACAGGTCATATTATATCTGAATGTTTACATCTGAAAAGAAAGAAAGAAAAACAAGAGGGGCTTAAACCTACTGGCCTTACCTCTTTACGGTCAAAACCACAGTCATGTGTTAAGGAGGAAGATCCTATCCAGACCGAAAGGCCTGAGACTGATTCTGTTATGGAGATTTATGAACCATTCTTATCAGATGGTTTTGTGTCACTAAATAGTGACCATGCCCAGTCTACCCCAATTAAAATCTTACGAGATACTGGAGCTTCTCAATCCCTTATTTTAGCAGATACTCTGCCTTTTTCTGAGAAGACTTCTTCTGGGACAAGTGTCCTTATTCAGGGTGTAGAGTGTGGATTTGTTAATGTTCCTCTTCATAACATTTATTTATCCTCAGACTTGGTAACTGGTTTAGTGGCTGTTGGTATTCGACCTTCTTTACCTTTTAAAGGTGTTCACTTACTGTTAGGCAATGACTTAGCAGGAGATAAGGTTGTGGTAAACCCACTTTTGACTAACATACCTTGTATTGATCAGCCACCTGATCCCATTGAACAGGAAATCCCTGATCTTTACCCATCTTGTGCCGTTACAAGGGCCATGGCAAAGAAAGCAAAACAGAATGATGGGGACATTGATTTAACTGATACCTTTTTGGGTCAGTCTTTTAAACATGAGATTACAAATTCTCTTTCATCCAGCCTGTCTGACAAACAGACGGAGTTACATAACAAGTCAGAGTCCAGTCATTACTCTGCAATATTAAATGACCAAGGTCAAGGTCATGACTTGGTGTCAAGGTCCCAACTTTGTAAGGAACAGCATAATGATCCTGAAATTTTGCCTTTGCTTGAAAGGGCTTTAGATGAGAAAGAAATAGATCAAGTCCCAGTCTGTTTTTATGTCAAAAATGGCATTTTAATGAGAAAATGGCGTCCTCCTGATGTCTCAGCAGAAGACGAGTGGACTGTTAACCACCAAATAGTGGTTCCTAGGGTTTATCGCCCTGAAATTTTGAACTTGGCCCATGACACTCCCATGTCAGGTCATTTAGGTATAAATAAGACCTATCATAAAATTCTTAACCATTTTTACTGGCCAGGGTTAAAATCTGACGTTTCTCAATTTTGTAAATCTTGCCATACTTGTCAGATGGTAGGAAAACCCAACCAGACAATACCAAAAGCTCATTTACAGCCCATTCCTGCTTTTGATGAACCTTTTAGCAGAATAATTATTGACTGTGTTGGTCCCTTGCCCAAAACAAAGTCAGGTCATGAGTATCTTCTCACTATAATGTGTGCTTCTACACGTTTCCCAGAAGCTATTCCACTTAGGAATATTAAAACAAAGAACATTGTTAAGGCTTTGGTAAAGTTTTTTACATTTGTAGGTCTCCCAAAGTCTGTTCAGTCGGATCAGGGCTCTAATTTTATGTCTGGAATTTTTCAACAGGTCATACACGAGTTGGGCATTACTCAATATAAATCGTCACCTTATCATCCTGAAAGTCAAGGTGCCCTTGAAAGATTTCATCAGACACTGAAAAATATGATCAGATCATACTGCTTTGATACTGAAAAAGATTGGGATGAGGGCATCCATTTGTTGTTGTTTGCCGTTAGAGAATCTGTTCAGGAATCTCTTGGTTTCAGCCCATTTGAGCTGGTATTTGGCCACACTGTGCGTGGACCTTTGAAACTTTTGAAAGAGAAATTTCTCTCAAATGATTACAGTTCTCTGAACTTACTTCAGTATGTATCAGATTTTAAAGACCGGCTGTCTAAAGCTTGTGAAGCTGCTCGGACCAATCTTAAGTCAGCACAAAGGAAAATGAAACGTTGGTATGATGAAAATGCAATAGAAAGACAATTCATGCCTGGAGACAGGGTACTTGCTCTTTTGCCTATTCCTGGCAAACCACTGCAAGCCAGATATTACGGCCTTTACACTGTAGATAAACAGATTAGTGATGTTAATTACATTGTTAACACTCCTGGGAGACGCAAACAAAAACAGTTATGTCATGTTAACATGCTTAAACAATACATAGATAGGGATAGCTCTTCTGTTACACCAATTAGTGTTGTTAGTTCAGTCCCTCAGGAACAAAGTGAAATGAACTCTGAAGACATGAAATTCACCAAATCTGATCCTGCTTCATCAAAACTTCAGAATTCTGACATTCTAAAGGATCTCGACCAGAAACTTTCACACCTAGATCCAGTCCAAAGAAAAGAACTGAAACAGTTAATTTATCAATATGAACACTTATTTCCGGACATTCCTAGAAGGACTGACAAAATTTATCATGATGTGAATGTTGAGGACTCACAACCTGTCAAACAACATCCATATAGAATGAACCCAACAAAACAAAAATATCTTAAGGAGGAAATTCAGTATTTGCTGGACAATGATTTCATTGAACCAAGTCAAAGTGAATGGAGTTCACCTTGCATTCTTGTGCCAAAACCTGGTGGAACATATCGGATGTGCACCGATTACAGGAAGGTCAATAATTTGAGTAAAACAGACACTTTTCCCATACCAAGAATGGATGACTGTATTGACAAAGTTGGAAATTCAAAATATATAACTAAATTTGATCTTCTGAAAGGATTTTGGCAAATTCCTCTCACAGAAAGAGCCAAAGAGGTCTCAGCATTTGTTACTCCTGATGGATTATATCACTATAAAGTAATGCCTTTCGGAATGAAAAACTCTCCAGCAACATTTCAACGCTTAATCAACACCATAATAGCTGGAATCGAGCATTGCGATGCTTACATCGATGACGCCATCATACACAATGATGAATGGGATCACCATCTTGGAACTATCAAAGCATTCTTTGATAAACTAAGTGAAGCAAAATTGACAATAAACCTTGCTAAAAGTGAATTCTGTCATGCAACTTTAACATTTCTAGGACATGTTGTGGGTCATGGTCAGGTTAAACCTATAGAGGCTAAAGTTGAAGCTATTTGAAATTTTCCGGTGCCCACATGCAAAAGACAACTGATGAGGTTTCTTGGTATGGCCGGTTAATACAGAAAATTCTGTAATATTTTTTCTGTCATTGCTGAGCCACTGACTAATTTACTTAGTAAAAGAATGAGGTTTAGGTGGACCAGTGATTGTCAGAATGCCTTTGATAAACTGAAAGCCATACTGAGAAGTAAGCCGGTTCTCTTGGCACCAAATTTTAATAAAGAATTCAAGTTAGCAGTAGATGCGAGTGATGTTGGTGCAGGTGGTGTATTACTGCAAGAGGATGACAGTGGTGTGGATCATCCAGTTTGTTACTTTTCGAAAAAGTTTATCAAACATCAAAAGAATTATTCTGTTTGTCTCTCATTCTTGCTCTTCAACAGTTTGAAGTTTATCTGACTTCTTCGTCCTCACCTATTGTTGTTTTCAGTGATCACAATCCACTGACTTTCATCCATAAGATGAAAAACAAGAATCAGAGGTTGATCAGATGGAGCCTGTTGTTACAGGAATACAATCTTGACATCAGGCATATCAGGGGAAAAGATAATATTATTCCTGATGCCTTGTCCAGAGCATGATGTCTTGATCTGTGGTTTCCTGTAACTTGCTGTATATAAGATAATAATTGCCTTTATCAGTATTTTGTTTTATGATAATTTTATGACAAAAGAAAGCTTTATTACATAAATCTTTCTTTTCCCTGAAGAGGGGAAGTGTTATATAACAGGGTGTTCAATTGTTTTAAACAACATGTTTACTATGTTTCCATAAATAGCTTTATTTACTATGTTTCCAAAAATTGTTTTAAACAACATGTTTACTATGTTTCCATAAATAGCTTTATTTACTATGTTTCCAAAAATAACTTTCTGGAATGTTCAACATGTTTACAATAACATGACGTTTACGGCCTTGATTCTGGACTGAGTTGTTTTTGGAATGTCATGGAAGATTTAGAAGTTTCTTGATTGGAACTAGAAAATAAGAGATGCTTGTTGTAAATTCTTTTTCTAGAACCTTCTTTGATATTATATAAGGAGAAAAGATTTTCATCTGGGCATCTTTGTATACTTTCACTGGAAATTATTCTATACTGGATTACTTACTATTTTATTCATTCTGGACTTAAATTCTGAATTCAGGAACTTTAAATTGTGGGATCAGAAACTGATATTCAAAGGATTTGTTTTATAAATTCTCATGGATTAAAATTATTTCAGAGGGACTTTGTGACATAAACTTGAAAGGTACTGTTTATTTACATTCTTTTGTTTTGAATCTTGTCTTACTTTTTTATGAATAAATATTGTTAATAATTTAAAGCTTGTTGCTGGTTTCACTTTCATTTCTTTCTCGTTACGCCTGGCTCGTAACAATAGGAAAAATAAGCCCCGCCCCTGGCAACCGTGTTTTTGACGAATCACTATTACTTGAACAATCTTGGTAGAGGGTCACCAAGGAAACATTTCTGCCAAGTTATAATGAAATCGGTCCAGTAGTTTCTGACAGGAAGATTTTAGAAGTTTTCTATAGGGAAAATAAGCCCCGCTCCCTGGCGGCCATGTTTTTTGACGAATCATGATGGCTTGAACAATCTTGGTAGAGAGTAACAAAAAAAAAAAAAAAAAAAAAAAAAAAAACATTCCTGCTATGTTATATTGAAATCGGTCCAGTGGTTTCTGACAAGAAGATCATTAATGTTTTCTATATAGATATTTAGGGAAAAAAAGCATCCCCCCAGCGGCCATGTTTTTTGACAAATCATGACGACTTGAACAATCTTTGTAAAGGGTCACCAAGGAAACATTTCTGCCAAGTTATATTGAAATCGGTCCATTGGTTTCTGACCAGAAGATTTTTAAAATTTTATATATGGATATATAGGGAAAATAAGCTCCCCCCTAGAGGCCATGTTTTCTGATAAATCATGACGGCTTGAACAATCCTGGTAAAGGGTCCCAAAGAAACATTTCTGCCAAGTTATATTGAAATCGGACCAGTGGCAAGAAGATTTATATTTTTTTTTCTATATAGATAATAAGCCCCGCCTCCTAGTGGCCATGTTTATTAACAAATCATGACGGCTTGAACAATCTTGGTAGAGGGTCACCAAGGAAACATTTCTGCCAAGTTATATTGAAATCGGTCCAGTGGTTTCTGACAAGAAGATTTTTAAAGTTTTCTAGATAGATATATAGGGAAAATAAGGGCCGCCCCCACCCCCACCCCCACTCCCACTTCCACCCCCGGCGGCTATGTTTTTTTGACGAATCATGACGGCTTGAATAATCTTGGTAGTGGGTTATAAAAGAAACATTCCTGCCATGTTATATTGATATTGGTCCAGTGGTTTCTGACAAGAAGCTTTTTAAAGTTTTCTATATAGATATATAAGGAAAATAAGCCCCTCCCCCTAGCTGCCATGTTTTTTGACGAATCCAAATGGCTTGAACAATCTTGGTAGAGGATTACCAAAGGAATGTTTCTGCAAAATTATATTGAAATCGTTCAAGTGGTTTCTGACAAGAAGATTTTTTTAAGTTTTTAGTTAAAAATCTATTTTCAGTTCCTGTGACCTAGATATGCAATGGACCGCAACCATTTGAGCAACTTTGAAAGAGAACCAACCAAGGATCATTCGTGTGAAGTTTGGTCAAAATCCATTTAGTGGTTTAGGAGGAGATATTGTTTAAAATTGTGGACGGACGGACACATTGACGACGACGACGGAAGGTTGCTCAGGTGAGCTAAAAATAATGTTTTTGACCCTTAGTAGTAAAAAAAACGAATGTTATACATTACAAGCCTTTAAACGGACCCCAAAATTGAAAATTTCTTCTGTTTATCAGAATTCAGTTTGTGTTGCAACACAAAATGCAGTGAAGAAATATCATATATTTTAGCTACGTCGACAAACTGGACCCTCAAGAGTTGCCCAGCTAGCATTCTATTTGTCTTAGTGCGGGCTCAAATATAAGAAAATATCTAACCTAAGAAGAGAGTTTGGACATGCCTGTATATCGGACATTTTTGACGTGTCCATTTCTTTGAACCTTTAACACATGACATAAAAAAAAACAGTAGGTGTATATGAAATACAGTTTGCATTCGAAATTTTAAAATTGGTTTCAGGCACTCCCTTGAATGCAGAAAACAGCCTGCATCATAGCTGTGTGAGAAAATAAACATTCTGTTTTTTTTTTGTTTTGTTTTTTTTTCCGCAGTGGCTCCTTCGCCCATTACATTTGCTCAACAGTTGGAACATGGTCCACACACCTTGACCAGTTCTCGACCGTGATGCTTGTGGTGCCTTCCTCAATCAACTCAGTCACTGCTTTCATATTGATTCTTTTTTTTTTTCATTTTATTTTCTCAGAATAATATAGAGGATATGTCAAACGCATAATTTGCTAAGATCTACATTTACATGAAAATCACGAGAAGAATGAAGCATAAAAATATTAAGAATAAAAATGAAAAAAAAAAAAAAAAAAAAAAAAAAAAAAAAAATTCGAACTGTAATAGCTCGGGTTGTCTAGGCTAGGTAGTGCTTACCCAGACTACGGCACTCCGAACCATACATGCAGTGCAAGCAGTTACAGGTAGAATACTTCGAGTTGTGTTCCAATATACTTCTCCCTGCAATCGCTTACACTCAGTTAAAGATTCGAATCTCTGGAAGTGGTGATCCGTGGTGAAAATACCATCAATACAAGTTTTCTATATTTTATTTACAAGAAAAATGCAAATGTATTTGACATTTGGAAGTGTCAGTGATATGTAATGGAGTTGAATTAAATTCATTTCCGTTACTGCAAAAATTGCTGTTTTCCGGTTAATAGATTTTAAATTATAGGCCTTAAGTAATATTTCTCTCACCTAAATAAAACCTGTACGATGATTACTTTTTTGACGGATGACGGGTTTTAGCTGACCTCGATGAGACACCATCAAAATGGATTGCCTTTGGAAACAAAGAACACACAACATTGCGAAAATCGGAGACTCCGTTTGATTGAGTCTCTTTCCTAGCACCGGTTTATGCTGTGTTCTTGACTTGACTTCAGATTTTTAACGCTACCAGGCAACTGAGTCATATAGAGGTAGCGCCTAAACGGTATTCGATTTTCAAAATAACCTTTAAGTAAACCCAAAATTAATTTGAACGGGTGTAAGAAAACAGACGTTTCCAGATAATCCAAGTATCGCAACCAAAATGATAAGTACTGTTCCTTATAATGTATAAAATAGCTGGAAAATGATTAATGCAACTAGAATACAAAACAACAGCATTCACAGTTACACTAATAACCGCAAGTGATGGCAAAACATATTGAAAATAATAAATCAGCCATAAGGGAGGTAACTACTGCCCATTTACAACGTTATGAAACGTTTCAGGGGAATGCATAAATAGTACTGTGAGAATAGCGGACTTGGACAGTCTGGACTTCTACTTGTAAATTATCAACCACACACAATAACAGAGCACACTTCTGCTATAGAATAACAATGTAGTTAAATTAATCGAGATAAGATGAAAGATGAGTAAACTTACAAAAAAGACATAGTAGTTGCAAAACTCTAAGATAACACCTTAGACAACAACGAAGTTAGATTGATATTATATTACTGTAAAATGCATGTGCAAAGTTCATCTAAGGTTTACCGTTATGCATGCGTTATTGCAGAATCGAGTTTACAGAAGTTTATTAAGCATAGTAAGCATAGTAAATAACTCGTTTCTGCTACACTCCTCCCGCCTTAAGAAAATTTGTTCAGAGATAACAGAGGAAAATAATTTTCTAAGTTAGTAGTAGTAGAAACTATAATATGGAATGTTCATGAGTATTCCAGGCTATTATCATCTTCATGGGTGCCCGGACATATTCACGCATACATATATAAACACGTTTATATGCATATGATTATATTTGCACTTAAATATATATATTTATATACATGGACGTATCCGGAGACCCATGAATGCAAGATAATAGAGCGAATCACTTTTTTTTATTTAGGGAAGAGCACTCTTCTTATTTTCTCAGGTCTATCCCACATGTTGGTGTCTTGAACAATTTGGGATTCCCTAAGTTAAATAATTTCTTCACGACTATCTTTCAGTTTTATGCCATAATCTTCCCACTCTGGTAATTGTTTACATTTCGCTGCTTCTATTTGTCTCCTTTGCCTGGCCAAATGCTTTTGTATTTCCTTCATGTCTTGTCTATCTTTCAAATTTCCATACTCATATGGAAATTATCAGCAGGATCAATAAACTTACGATTGCAAACTAATTCGTTGTTTACTTTATGCTGATTCTTCATTGTTTTAAAATGAGCCCTCAAATTTCTTCTGGTATTAAACTTTTTCCCACAGTTGCATTTATATAATTTTTTTTTCAACGTGCACAGTACTCCAGTGGTTCATAAAGGTTCTAAAATTTTGGAAAGGTGTTTCACCACAAACCGGCACTACACATGGGGTTGGTACTCTAGGCCATATTGGTCTACATTCATCTTGAAATTTGGTAGCTTCCTCCTCAGCATTGTAGATATCTAACTCCATTCTGCAAATTATATAGAAGTATTTGCAAATGACTGCAGTGGGCGAAATATATTATGAGCTATTTTCTTGACTTATTGAATCTTCTTGGCTTATTCTTCACATGCAAAGGTCAGCATTGTTTATAGATAGGCGAAATATTATTTAATATTTAATGCTAATTTAATATTTCAATAAATATTATTTATTTACAATTTACTTTTACGGTAATGGCTTTCATTTTATATATTCTTTATATAGCCAATTTATATATGAGAGTTTTATACTTATTTACATTTGTATTTATTTCTTTAGATATATTTTATACATATATCTTATTACCACAGCATGATTAAGATCAAATTTGCTTTGGTTTTATTGTGCGCTCCCTTCGGGAACGTATGACTGACATTTGTGAATGTGCATTTGCTTGCAAATATTCCGTATCTACATTCCTGTCAGCATCGAATTCCTCTTCATTACACTTATTTATTTGTTCGTCTTCATTTTCCCCATTTACAGAAAGTCTGGCCAGATCATAACACCCATTTTGTACTAGCCAATTTCTTGGTTCAAATTCTCTCTCTTAGGTTTTATATGGTCAACATGAACATTGATTATGGGCTTATCATGTGCTTTTTGAATAGAGTATTTTGTTTCAGAAATTTATTTTTTTACCAGGTAAAGCCCTGTCCATCCAAGATTTAGTTTCTGATTGCTGTTGAGGATACCAACGCCATACACTTCTTCGTTATGTCTAGGTTTAAGCCCTCTATCTAAACTTTTGTCTTTTAGCGGCTATGCCAAGATATTTGAAAATAAACTGATTTGTAATTTCCATAGCGGACTTAACCCATTCAATTGCTGTCGGAGGATACCAACGCTGTACCCTTCTTCGTTATGCTAGGTTTAAGCTCCCTATCTAAACTTTTGTCTTTTAGCGGCTATGCCAAGATATTTGAAAATAAACTGATTTGTAATTTCCATAGCGGACTTAACCCATTCAATGTTCAATATGGGGCAGACGCCTTCTAATGTATTGGGTGAAGGACCTACCATTAGTTCAATAGGGCATGTTATTTCACGCTGTAGAAAAATCAGATTTGGTGTGCATTCAGTGCTTTTGTTTTGGGTAGTGCAATATGCCATTAAAAGATAAGGAAGGTAATCATCCCAGTTTCTGGGATTTTCTGTTGCAAATATGCTAAGCATTTGTTATAGTCTTCAATTAAAACGGTCCATCTGAATTTGGTCTATTCGGCGTAGTACGAGTTTGATTTATTTCAAACTTATCGCACAATAGTTTAAACAATTCAAATTGAAATTCTCTACCTTGGTCTGTATGCATTTGCCTTGGACACCAAAATTTAGTGAAAAACTCAGTGATAAGTTTGTCAGCTACTGTTTGTACGGTGTGATCTGGGACCATGCGTCAACCCATTTGGAAAAGTATTCACCTAAAACAATTATGTATTCATTGCCATTTTCGGAAATTGGTAACGGACCAAATATGTCAAGAGCATTATCTCATTAACTCTGAATTGTTAAAGCGGTGATTTTCCAAGCACTGGGCCTGGTTTCGCTCGCGCACATAGATCGCATTACTTTATCCAGCGTTCCACATCTTCTTTCATTCCAGGCCAGTAAACGTGGAGCTTTATATATTCTTATGTCCTATCTTTACAAAGATGACCTGCAGTTGGCTTCGAATGAAGATTGGTAAGTACAATTTTCTTGATTGACCAAGGTGCCAATAGCTGAAAAATAATGCTGCCTTTAGAGTCTTTCCAATTTCGATAGAGGATCCCATTCTTTATTTCTAGGCTTTCCCATCACCAGAGTGTTTTCAAGGCCTTGTCAGTTTAGTCTACTTCTCCTAGAGGCAGCTTTTTCTCGTCTTTATTTACTGTCATGGACAAGTTTCAAAGATGAATCTTCTCTTTGTAGTTGCTTGAATTCTTCTTGGCTCCACGAAGGCAACCAGTTTGGTTCATTCATGTCAAGCTCAGTTCCTGAGGTTTCTAACAGTGGGCTGATGTGATAGGTAAGACAAAATACTGTCTTTGGTCTGACTAGCTGCAGAGGGTGTGGACGTCTTTTTATCAATATGCTCCGGCTCGAGACTAGAAGGGAGCAGCAGGGGTGTGTGGGGGGGGGGGGGGCGCGAGTAAAGTAGCAATATCGGGACCCCAAAGGGGCTCTCACGTAGACAACAATTCTTATCTACGCCGAGACGCTCCCACGTAGACAAACAATTCTGTATGTACATCGAGACGCTCCCACGTCACTTCGTCCGCGAGCATAGTGAGAGCCCCTGGGGATGACCCCCACCCTCGCCGGCCTTGGGGCTCTGAACGCAAAAAGAGGGAGGCACTTACCTGATTCACCGATATCCGATTTATCTGGTGTCCACGACATTATGACGTTATAGGATTATATGCGCTGGAGTGCACAGTAGTAATTTACCTGATTGTGTATTTCAACGCTCTGAGTAAAAATTTCAGCAGACGACATATTGATATATTTCTCTCAGAAAACAGCGTTTGACACAGACAGGTGGTTCACCCCCCCCCCCCACCCCAGGACTGTGATGTGGGTGTTAAGAATTCTAGTCGGCCCCCGGGGTTTAAAGTACCGTGGACCGGCATCTGCTGAATCTGCCCAAAGCATGGTAAGGGTTCTTATAAAATGTGTCCTCATTTTCTAGTTGAGCACAGAACCTCGAGATACCTTCGAAAATGTCCCTGTCGGCTGGAGAATGGTCCTTGCATATTTTAAGACCCGGATATCCACTTCCCCCCCCCCCCCACCCCCCAGACGAGAGTCAGCGTAACAGGTGATAATTTCCCTCATGCCATGTATGTTCTGTATTTGTATACGAAAAACTATCCGGTTTATCTGGTGCACACCAACTTGAGGTATTTACAAATTCATCCCTGAATGAATATTTAAACGCTCTGAGTAAATATTTCAGCAGACGACATATTGATATATTTTTCTCAGAAAAACAGGATTTGACACAGACAGGTGGCTCACCCCCGGGACTGGGATGTTGGTATAAAGAATTCTACTATCTCTTGGAGTTTAAAGTACCGTGGACCGACATCTGCTGAATCTGCCCATAAGCATGGTAAGGGTTCTTATAAAATGTGTGAAGGTTTACCTGTATCGATTCTCTATTGAATACCGCTGGTTTCCTGCTTCGGCATAGATTTCTATTGAATACCGCTGGTTTTCCGCTTCGGTTATTATTGCACAATAAAACTCCAAGCTTTTATAAGTTAAATTTACAGATATTTATCGCCCTGCGGGGCACTGTACAGGTTTAAACGTAGCGCTACGATCCCATTCCCATCCCCATAACAATTGCCGGCACTTCTAGTAAGCCTCTAACGACTTTCGTCCCAGTCATAGTCAGGTACTGAAGGCAGGAGTGGCCGAGCATTGGAAGTAGTATGAGAGGTCCTGGTCAAGAAAAAGCCCCCCAGAGATAACATTTAAAAAACGAAAAAAAATGACCAGGACCTCGGGGGCTTTTGCTGAATTTTTGTGCGTGAGATCGAATCCCGGCGACGGACTTTTTTTTTTTATTCTTCCACTTAATAAACTCGTCTGCTGCTCAAAGGGCAAGATATATTCATCGAGAGGTGCCACTGTTTCCAGCAGCTTGGAGTTCTTCCAAGAGCTTGGTACGGGCCGTTAGCATCGCCTCGTCTCTCATGGGTTCATAAGCCGTTTTTTTTCGGTCTCGGACAGACCGCCTTCTTTCTGGCGCCACGGCGTATCTCAGCCTTCATTTGGTTGTACTTGTCGACCTCAGAGAATATCAGGCGAAACTCCTCCTCGGAGATCTTATCGTCGGTCAGCGCGCCGAGATCCTGTCGGCGATTGAGTTTAGCTTTGAGACGGCCAGGACCCGGATTTGGTCATGTTTCTCTTACGACATGATAGCCGTAACAAAGGAATAAAGCATAGCTGAAAAAAATCTCACGTCTCTCGTGGGAATCGAACCCGGTCCTCCCGGTTAAAAATCCAATGCTCTAACCACTGAGCCAAAGAGTCGACTCCCTGACGCAGTTGTCAGAGATTGAATATATACTTAGATGCTATGCGTAATCTGCCAAGGCAGATAATCGAAGGTAGGAGTGCTCGGTCGTAACACTCCCCCTCTTCAAGGAAGTCATCATTTATGATGACGTGAAGCCATTTTCGGCGCATAAAGTCCTATCCCGGACGAGCCCCCATTTACGACATGATAGCCGTAACAAAGGAATAAAGCATAGCTGAAAAAAATCTCACGTCTCTCGTGGGAATCGAACCCGGTCCTCCCGGTTAAAAATCCAATGCTCTAACCACTGAGCCAAAGAGTCGACTCCCTGACGCAGTTGTCAGAGATTGAATATATACTTAGATGCTATGCGTAATCTGCCAAGGCAGATAATCGAAGGTAGGAGTGCTCGGTCGTAACATTTCCTAGCTTTGGCTTCAAGCTTCCGACAAATGAATCTCCCGCCAGCTCCCAGCAACCCACAAGCAATCGCCCCAGCTTGGAGGCCAACGGCGACTGGCGCCGCGATTATCGTCGTCAATACTCCGACACCAGACGCAGCCAAGCCCGCGCTGGCCACTGAAAGCGCGGTGTCGAGTCCGTCCACGACATTGGCCCCGCGCCGGTACTTCTTGTACAGCGAGGCTCTGAAGTCTCTTTCCTTTTCAAGGCGGGATCTGACCTCGGCCACATGCTGAAGTCGGTGATTGTCTCCTGTCGTCTCAAGTGGTGGGCAAAGTCCCATCGTGCTTAACTATCACCGCTTTCGGGCAAGTTCAAAAGGCTAAGGACCACCGAGCCTTGCTCTGAGGTGAGGTCTGCGGGCGTGAACCTCAGCTTTTTGAGCTCGACTGGACCAACATGGATCTTGCTGATATCCAGTAAGCGGTAATCTGCATCGGGTTGGATTACATCCAATGTAAAGTGCACCTGGGGGTGATCCCGAACTCTGATCAAGGCCCAAGATTTTTTGCGCGTGCGCGCTGGTCCACTTGAGCTTGAAGCCGGGCAAAATTTCGACTGTCGTCAGGTGGGTCTCCGAGGATCACCTCGAGGAGGGTTGTTGATGTGGGCTCTTTTCCCGCGCCGATGATTCCCGCTGGAGAGAACTCGAATATCATTTTTAGAATCCCCTCCCGGCTATTACTTGTTTTCAGCGTGTGCTGCTCGCTGACGACGACGTTCCTGGTCTCTGGGATATAAGAGCACAGCCGGGTACCGCTATTTGGCACCTTCCGAACCTTGTGATGCTGCCCCGTTGCAACATAGGGAGAAGAGATTCGAATGTCGATCATCCAGCCCGTTGTTTTAACAGGGTCTGCGAAGGCGATCCACTTGCTCCCAGTAAACGCCAGCGTATGAAGCCGTCTCTGGACGGCATATGAGACGTCGACGTCGCTCAACTCTCCGAGCTTCTGCGCCCCACCCCCCTCTTGGGCGGTGACCTTTTTTCGATTGTACACCCCGTTGGACAGCTTAGGGGCTGGTGGCACCTATGCACTGCAGAGATCGCTGGGGCTCCCTGATTATAGATCGGGGGGGGGGGGCATCGCGGGGGCTCGGCTGAGAGGTCGTGGAAACACTCCAGAGTGCAGAGGAAACCCTTCCGAAAAACATTGAGGCAATCGAGCTGAAGGATCTCTCCGGCGTGGCTGATACCACAAGTCAAAGCGTTGAAGACGTCGATACCGCATTGAAGACCATTAATGATCCGCAAATTGACGTCGCGACGGTCACACAGGCCGCGAGAGAGTTCGCCGGAGTTAAGGGGGCCATGACTAGAGTGAGAGATGAGCTCGCTAACAACCTGGCGAAGCTGTCAGATGCCAAGGACCGGAAATCCGGTCGAGAAGCACCTTGCCAGGGAGCGCCAAAAACTGACGGAAACGGATGACCCCGAAATTCAACAAGATATTCGAGATCGAATAAATAAGCTTGAGGGCGAGCTCTCCGACCTCGAACTTGAAATACAAGCGAGGCTCGAAGCCCTCTCCGCGAACAAAGCAGCTCTCCGGACCCAGTTCAACAGAATTCGTCAAACCATCGGGCGGCTCCTCCATGAAGACAAGACGCTGGCCGAGCGAATTCGAACACTCTTCCGCGAACAGGGCATCACCATCGCATCGATTCTCACAGTAATTGGCATGGCGATCTCGACACTCGTGCTTGCGCTCACCGGTGGGGAAGTGCGCCAGTACCGTCGCCGACTCCCAGACCACCCGACAAGGGCGGGGTCAAGGAGTGGGTAAAAAAAAACCCTACAGGCCCTCGGGCGTGCCCTGGCCAATTTGGCCGGCAAGGCCGCCCCAAGGGCGCCCATTCGGCAAATGTCTGCGGGCAGACAGGATGCGGAAAAACCGTTTTCATCATGTTTCTGTTCGAAGAAGGCCCCTACCGGGTTTTTTTTTTTCGACACATCGTGGTCCTGTGCCCAACCATAGAGCACAACAAGACCTACAAGCAGTGCCCCTGGCTCTGGACGGACCCTGAGGTCTACGTTCTGGACCCCGGTGAGCGCCTTCACGATTACCTGCGGGCCTTCTACCTGTTGTTTAAGGGCGAGCCGACTCTTTTTATAATCGACGACTGCTCGGCCACGAAGGCTCTGACAAAGAAGAAAGACATGCTGTCAGAGTTGGCGTTCTCGGGCCGCCACGCCGACATAAGCGTCTGGGTCCTCACCCAGAAATACAACTCAGTCCTGAAGGACTTGCGCGAGCAGACGCGCTGGGTCGCACTCTTCCACTGCAAGGATCGCGACAGCTTTGAAGACTGCCTGCGGGAGAACGACGTGATACCGACTCGAGAACAGCGGGCGTTGGTGCGGCAGCAGCTAGCCGAGAGAAAACACGCCAAGCTTCTGTTGAAAACAGATCAGCTTATATAGTTGTGTAGCAATGCTTCCTGTTACTGAAGGACTGCTGGTCGCCGTGCTTGGCACGCATTTGGTACTGCTGGTTTTCGTTGCTTGGCAAATCGCAGTGTCTGCGCCGAGTCGCACTCCATATTAGACGGGCCCGCCGGCTTGTTATAGGCGAAATGGACTGTGACGAACTGATCGATGAGCTGATGTCAGTTGCTGACCCGCAGGGCGCTGGCGCTGGTCTAGTCGAGGGGGCTCCAACGGCAGCCGCCCCAGCGGCAACGCCAGACGCGCCGCTGGAGGAAAAACGGGTGCAAAAAAACACCGCGAACGGCTCGCTGCCATCGCGGCGGGAGGCAAAGCCCGGCAGTACGGACTGGTGGTCCGCGGGAAAACATTCACCGCCGATCAAATCGACACTCTTGATACCGAAATCGAGAAGTTGTACGCCCGCTACTAAGCCAGGCTGGGGGCGGCGATGACGAAGACCTTGGGGTCTGCGGCGCTCCAGCTTTATGCGGGGTGGCGGCCATATTTCTCCCAATCGAAAACCAGCCAGGGCTTATCGCAGACCTCGAGGGCGACCCGTTTGTCGGACACGCGCTTAGCAATGCTTCCTGCGAACTCTATCACCGCTACGGCATGTTCTTAGCACCGTTAACCACTGCGCTGACCACCTTGAAGCACTGCCAATTTGGACACTGCTGCCCTGTTAGAGTACACGATGGAGGAGACGACTTGCAAAGCAGCAGGGAGACGGCGGAGGAGCCAGCACAGTCCTCCAGTGGAAAGAGTTACGGAGAAAGTTAAGGATCCAAAAAATGTGGCAGCCGGGCGTGCCGGTGCTGCCGCCCGAAAGGCAAAGCAAGAAGAACGACTTCTCGAGCAGCTTCGAGCATCCAAGGAATCATTTAGCCCCCCTGAGGGCGACGGCACGTCTGCCAATATTCCTCCAAAGGAAGCGGCAGCGGTTCCCGCGGATAAACGGCCAGAACGCCGTGAAGGACTAACTAACTGGACCCCGTGGGTCGTTGGGGCTTGTTTTGCGGGCGGGGCGCTCGTGCTTCTCCGAAACGCGCAAACGAGAAATCCCGCGGCGGTGGCGGCAGCACCCGTTGACTCCGCGCCCAAGCAGCCTGCCCCTGGTGCTAAGCAATTAAAGACTCGAGACCCCTTTTATATGGAATGAGCAACCATGACGACTCCAGCAACCGACGGGAAGATGATCGTGAACGCGCTCTACCACAGCGCCGTAGTCTCGGGCTTGGCCACGGGATACGCCCGGCTTGGCAAGATGGCGATGGGGGTAGCCCCACGAAGCTTGACTTCGCCCCCCGTGACGTCGGCCTGGTGGTGCTAGACGTCGCTGTGGCCATGGGAACCAAAGAACTGCTAATTAAACAGGGGATCATACCTGCTGATATCATGAAGTAATGGCAAGCATCGCAATGCTCGTTGGGGCGCCCTGGTGAACGCCCTTGCGTTCTCGGGGTCGAACTACTTATTCACCATTTTGAGAAGCTCTGGCGTCGACGAAGAGCGCAAGCGTCACGATAAAGCAGTCGAGCAGCTGCAGGCCGCACAGGCGTCATGGTCCCGGAAACGGACCGAGCGCCTCGACTGGATCAACGAGGAACTTCGCCGGCAAGGTCATGCTATTAAGTCGTTCCGGGATGTTGACGCTGCAATGCAGGAATATGCGCAGGTCACCGGGCACAACCTCGACCGCCTGGGTCCCGAGCCCCAGCTCGCCGACTTTTATCACCCGAGTGACGGCCAGAAAGACCGCGAAATTACCTTCGTGATCCTGTGGATGGCCGCGACCGGCTTTGTAGCCTACCAACTCGCTAAGAAGTGAGGCACGTTTTAATTTAAAGCCTGTTTTCTGTGACCTTATATCATGGGTCTTCCCGAAGAGCTTTACTGCGCAATGCCCGAGGTCGGCCACTGCGCCCACCGCCACAAAAATCCCCGGCCCTCTGGCCCACACCATGATCGATATCGCGCAAAAGTCGCTTGAGCTCTGGCAACAAGATGAGAAGACCGCAATGCGTTTCGCCGCGGGGATGCTGGCTGACCCGACCAACCTCCGGGCGACAACTGGACAGCTTCCTGAGCCTGTGGCGTCCGCATGTTGGAGGCTCATCGGGCTGCTGGAATACCATGGCCGACAATAAGCTTTCCGCCCTATACTACAGCCCCCGAGGCCACTGGAAGGGGCTCGCAGCCATCGAGAAGCTGGCGTCTGCAGCAAAGGTGACTGAGCAGCAGGCCAAAGACTGGCTCAAAAGGCAGGCCGTCTGGCAGATCTATCTGCATGCCCCACGGCGCGTACCGCGGCCGAAGTTTGACGTGGCGGTGCCCAACGAGGTCCACCAGGCGGATCTGCCCTTTCTGCCACACGACCGCGTAAGGCGGAAAACCTTCCGCTACACTCTCACGGTCGTTGATGTGGCCTCGCGCTACAAAGAGGCTGAGCCTCTGACTAGCAAGACCGCGGCAGAGGTTGCCGATGGCCTGCCTCGGATTTACAAGCGGAGCCCCTTGCGGTGGCCGAAGCTCCTTCAGGTTGACCCTGGACGCGAGTTCATGGGTGCGGTGAGCCAGCTGCTCGCCAAACACGGGGTCGAGGTCCGACGTGGACGTGTTATCATCCACCGGGACCAAGGCGTCGTGGAGCGCTGGAACCGGACCCTGGCTGAGCGGCTCTTTGGACACCAGTATGCTCAGGAGATGCGCCTCCCTTCGGGTCAGAGGTCAACAGAGTGGCTCGGCTGCCTAGCGTCCTAGCCGCTCTGAACAGCGAAGTGACCCGGATGACTGTCAAAAAACCCTCCGACGCCATCAAAGCCAAGACCGTGGCGCAAAAGCCCTCCTTTGTAGTTCCCGACCGCCCTGTTGGTCTCAAGGAGCAGTGGCTCCCTTGAGGTGTTGGTGTTCGCTATCTGTACCAGCCTGGCGAGCTGGAGGGCGGTCGGCACCGCGCGACTGACCCTGTATGGTCTTTAACGGTTCACCGGCTCGGACGCTCGGTGGTCTGGTGAGCCTATGTTGTATTACCTGCAGGACGGGCCGCCGCGTGTTTTTGTCAGGGAGGAACTCCTCGTAGTGCCGCCCGACACTCAGCTTCCTCCGGATGGGGTTCTCAAGCGCTGAGCGCTGCTGCTCCTCTTTTTCGGTTGCACTCGAGACAGGCCAGCCTGACGTTATCGCGGATGTGGGCCGCGGAGTTGTCGAACCGGTCGACACTGAACTGTTCGGTGTCCTTTGGCTGGTAAGCCCACAGGAGCTCGATGTTGCACGCGGCACAGCGATTGTTCTGGGCCTCCTTCAGTGCTAGGATGTGATCAACCTTCAGGCTAAACCTGAGCCCTTTGGGCTGGTCCTGTCGCTTGTGGACCACCAGTTTCCTCTGGATGACTTTGCGGAGCTGCTGCTCGGTGAGTGTGCGAGCACCCTCAGAGCCCTCCTCTGGGGGGCATACTACCCGCTCGAGCTGACTGAGATACTCCACCCGTGAGACTGCAAGATAAGCCAGGTTGGACCACTGGAGAAAGTCGTCTATGATCCAGACTTTTGGGGGTTGGCAACTGTGAAACCCTGGCTCGAATGAACGATGAGGGCGTAGCCAAGAGCCCAGTCCTGGCCACACTTGCCGTCGAGGACCTCGCGGGCATATTTCAAGGGCACCTCGACGACGTCGTTCAGGACGAGCTCTTGCTGGTCTGGCCTGCAATCCAGCAAGGGCCCAGGGATGGTGACCATGATGTTTTGCCACCGAGGATCCTTGGGACGATATAACAGGGGCGCGGAGGTGTCCTCATGGTGCTCGAACAGCAGCCTCTGGGCCCGGTCGCGAACCTTCTGCCTCGAGGTCAAGATGAGATCACATGGCTTCCAGGCCTCCACGAAGCGTTCCCACCCGAGGCAACCAGGAAGCGTCTTTCGCACCTCTCGGCACTTGACCCTGTCGGGCTGAAGGCGGATTCGTTTCTTGAGGGCCTTGAGAAGAGGGTCTTTGGCTGTGGTCTACCTCGACCTCTTCGTAATAGGCGGCATGCCCGCGGAGCCAGTCGTGTGGATTTCTCCGGCGATTGCCCCTGGTCGCCACAGCAGATGACCTGGACGTCCCGACCTTCGAGCCAGTCGAGGAAGGTTTCCAGAGTGGGGCGGGGCACTGTGCAGACCTCGTCCCAGATGATCACACGGGGAACGAATTTCTGTCTCATCCTTTCGGGCGTCCAGTCCGTTTGGCCGCTTCAGCGGAAGAAGCTGTGATAGGTCTGGGACCCTGGCCCGCAGCTCTTTGGCCAGGCGATGGGTCGGGGTGAAGACGAGGGGGTTTCTGGTACGGAAGAGCTCGATCGCTCGCGTGGTTTTGCCGCTGCCCCCGCCGCCGTTTAGGTAGCTCAGCTGTATCGGGTCAGGGGATTGTCGTGGCGCGGCGTGGTGTTGGGTTTTAGGTCCCTTTTTGTTGCTTTGTAGTCAGGCTTGGCGAGGTAGGCTGCGTGTTCCATCGGCATGTAGAGGCTCTCGCCCTTGTCACGCCACTGGGCTGGGGCAATCCCATCTCGTGGTGGCCTCGGGGTTGCCTTGTCGTGGTAGGTGAGACAGATGCGGCAATGCTCTTTTGGGTGCACCTAATGAGGCTTGTAGGCCCCGTACCCTTCGAGCGTGCAGAGCGCCGTTTTCTTTACATAGATGGAATCGGTTGCCACTCAGACGGCCTTGAAACATAGAAAGGAGGTTGATGTGGGCGTAGGCCAGCATGCTTGTCCTCAGGTGGGCGAACTAGGGCTGGGAACTATCGTAGTAAGTGAGGATGTGAACCAGCTCGCACTTCATTGGCGCTCCGACCAAAGTGACCGAGAGGCGGGTGTCCCGGACAAGGTAGTCGAGCTCGCCGCGGTCGGTCACCAACCTCCTTGTGAGCCTTTTTCCATCTGCCTTGCTGCCCTGGGTGAATTTGCCTCAGTCTGCTTCTCGAAGGAGATGATCGCCTCCCTGACTTTGAGAGACCTCAGCAGGCCAGACTCTGCCAGGAAGGCAAGGAGCTGTGTCGGGGCCCAACCGCCTTCGGAGAAATGCCTTCCAAACCAGGCAGGGATGACCGGATGGCAGGTAGCCTCAAACTCCTATTCTTGAACCTGAAGCCTGTGCCTATGTCTTTGGGGATTAATTGCCACGTGGGTCATGCGGTGAGTCGGATGCCCAAACCGCTCGAAAGAGGATTTGGCTTCACCCATACCCTGGAAGGATGCCGGATAGCAGGCCTTCATGGCGACAGAAGTGACTTCCCTCGTGTCATAACCCATCGAGTTCCAGAGGCCGCCGTGCCCGTGCTCCACGCAGGCCTTCTCGATGTCTGGGAGGAGGTTGGTTGGGGTTGGCTTTCAGCCGCTCCTTTCCTTTGTCATAATGCTAGCCGCGTGGTTTTCGCCGAAAGGCTCTCTCAGCAAGTTCAGGGTTGCCCAGTTTGGCGCAGATCGCTTTGAGTCTTTAGTAAGCGTGCGGCCGTCCTGGAGCACGAACTGGTCGACAGGGAGCTGTCGGTTTTGACCGCCCAGGAGCCAGACCGCTAATGGCTCGCCCTGGGTGACTTCTCGCATGGCGTGCCAGACATCACCCTCATAGATGTGGACCTCTCTGGACTGCGGGAAGTGGAGATCTTTGGACCAGGCATGGCCGTTGTGGTAGATGAGTTCTATGGACCGCTTTCTGCTGTATTTACCGCGGTTGAAGATTTCACCAGCAATGTCCCTCAGGACGATTGGTCTCCAGAGGATCTTTTCCAGCTCAGCTACGTCATCGACCGTGGCGCCGGTTTCGTGGACTCTCTCTTCCCACTCCTGGATCTTTTGTCGCCGTGTGGGTTTGAGTCCATGGCCTCTCAAAGCGCCCTCAAAGTGCTCCACAACTCTCTGAGCCATCTTTCAACGGGGCGAGGTTGGCCGGGTCTGGGTCTCTGATGGGGTAGAGGCCGTAGGCAACTGCGGTGACGGGGTAGGCGTTCTGATAGAACACACTGTCGATTCCAGTCAATACCCCAGGGCTTGTGTTCCGAGCGACCTCGACGACCTTTCGGCCCTTCTTTCGCTCAGCCCGGACTGGATCAAACTTGTCTTCAAGGACCCAATCATCTTCAGCTTTCTCCCGGAGAAAGTTGATTCGCAGGAGAAACTCCTTGCCTCCTGGGAGAGCCGCCAGAAGTTGGGCAGCCCTGGCTTCGGCCATTCGAGCGTCCAGTGCCAACCTGCCGGCTCTGGCATGCATGCCGTCGGCGATCTCGACATCACCGATGTCCAGCGGGTCTTCTCCTTCAACCCTCCATGTAGAGAAGACCCCGGCGGCGCCAACTACCTCGAATTCGTCTTTGGCATCGTTAAGTATCTCGGCCCACGGCTCGTAAGCCGGGAGTATTACTGGGTGAGGGACACCCAGGTCGGTAAATGGCCACTGTGGTCGAAGTGGCCGGGGGTGGGGTGTGAGTCTTTCCTCAGCTTCTGGAATGGGCTCATCGAGGATGGGCCTTGGCTCGTACTCTGTGAGTATTTCTTCGATCAGGTCATCCATTGTAGCCATGGTGTCAGATGGGTATATACTTTGTATTACCTTCCTCTAAATGGAAATCTCGATGGCGGCCAGACGCGCAAATTCCTTTCGCGTCGCTCTTGTTGCACGACGCCACTCACTCCTATACCCGTACTGACAACAGAGCTGTTGCTTGTTAGTAACCCCTACCCCACAACCCCTGCAGGGCTGAGTGCGTGAGCCTTTACGGAGTCTCACCAGATGAACTTTACAAAAGTCCGTAAGACAGCTTTTATCACAGAGCTCCGTTGAGCTCACGGTCAGCCATTTGCATGTGTTGTGTCCCTTGGGCATGTCGCTTGTAGTGGTATATCAGCAGTCACCCACTTCTTTAACAGATGAGCCCGGGCCGGCGAGGGTGGGGACCGTCCCCAGGGGCTCTCACTATGCTCGCGGACGAAGTGACGTGGGAGCGTCTAATTGTTTGTCTACGTGGGAGCGTCTCGGCGTAGATACGAACTGTTGTCTACGTGAGAGCCCCTTGGGGTCCCGATATTGCTACTTTACTCGCCCCCCCCCCCTGCTGCTAAGGGCTATCAAGTAATAGGTAGGAGCAGCCAGCGTCCTTGGTCAAATAGGTCGTGGGGACCGAATTCTCGATATCGGACCCTTCATCTTCGTCTTTCCTAACTTCCTTTAATCTTACAGAACAGTCTTGACAAGAACAATTTGGAGACCTGCGTTTAGGTTTCCTTAAGAGACAGTCAACGTTTCTGTATTGTCTTCCTGGTCTGAACTGGAGTTCATAATCAAATTTTCGATTATGCTTAACCGTCTTGCAATTAAGCCTGATGGTTCCTTGAAATTTCTCAACCATACAAACGGTGCGTGGTAAGTTGAGACCATTAACTTCTGTCCTAGGAGATAATGTTTAAAATGGCTCATGAATGAAACTATTGCGAGAAGCTCTCTCTCTTGGTAGTACAGTAATATAGCTTAGCGGGATTCAACGTCGACTGGCGTAGGCTATAACCTTTTTCTTCGCCATCCTGTATCTGGGATAGAATTCCACCAATACCATATAGACTTGCATCTGAGTCTATTACAAAGATCACCGTTTCTCTTGGAAAGGCTAGTATGGGCGCCTTAACCAGACACTGTTTTAGCAGTTGAAATGAATTCTCATACTCTCATACTTGCAGGTTTACGTGTTAATCATGTAAGTGGTTTGCGATTTCAGCAAAGTTTGGGATAAATTTCCTATAATATCCCATTAAATATAAGACAGATGGAACTTCTGTTTTACTGTTTGGAGTTTTCAACAATTTCGATTTTAGATCAATTACACGTGATCCCAGTGTTTGACACGACATGAGCAAGGTAGATAACCGTTGTGCAAAACAACGAGCACTTTTAGGTTGCAGTTTCAGATTAGCTTCCTTTAATCAATGAAACACATCTTAAGTTTTCAAGTGCTACATTGAACATGTGTCCCAGGATGACGACATCATCTAAGTAACACAAACATTTATGAGGTGTAAGATTGAGTTTCTACATTTATCTTTTGAAAGTCACCCGGCGCATTTGTGAGTCCAAAAGGCATAACTTCGAAAGGAAATAAGCCTCTATTCGGTGTTATAAAAGCTCTTCTTCTTGCTCGCTTCGGACATTTTTATTTGCCAATAACCACTCGCTAAATCTAACGTGCTAAACCACATTGACCCCGATAAAGATTCTAGTGTGTCATCTGTTCGCGGGAGTGGGTATGCGTCTTTAAGTGTTATAGCATTTAGTTTTCTAAAATCGACGCACGCTCCCGTGCTCTTTAATGGCGTCAGCTATCATTTTATCTCTTGATCAGCTGATTTACGCTTGAAGAGTGGAATGCGTTTTCGTGGGTTTGATAGGTTTATGATTGCCTTATCAATTTCATGCTCAACGATGTGAGTTTGTCCTAGTTTTCCATCAGGTTGCATGAATATGTCTTGATACTGTAAAATCAATTGTTTTAGTCTCTGCTTTTCTTTATACGTTAGTTTAGAAGAGGCGTTCTGTATTAGCGGCTCTAAATGTTCAGGGAGATCAAATATTTCTGGTTTGTTTGAGTCTTTATTGTCAGGATAGTAAACATTATGCACTTTTTCCAGACTTGAAGCAGCTCTCAACATGTTCTTCGTCCTTATATTAACCACATTAGACACTTCATCAAAATTCCATTCATTAATAAAGGTATTGAATTCATAGATTTACCTGGCATATTTCGAGATAATAATGTTATATCAGCTATACCTTTATATTTCGAAAACACGGAATCTCCTATTATTTGTTATAAATATAACAAACCTATCCGTAATATTATACTTAATTTCAATAAATTAGTTTCTGATCTTGATATTGAAACTAGTTCCCCTGATTCTTGAGATTGTAAAGATTCTAAATTTTGTTATAAACCAGCGGGTCATATTGTCACTGGTAACTTGAGGATTGTAACTGATTCACGAATCCGTTCAGTTATTTCAAAAGGACCTAAATATAGATTCCCAGCCCACATTGATTTCAATAAATGTCGGGAAACAATTGCCAGTGCTTTAAATGATTATTGTACGCGTTGGTGTAAACGAGAGCATGTTGAGTCTAATGCTTTAAATAATTGGAAATTAAAGATTTTTAAGATCATTGATGAACGTGTGTTATTTTACTCTAATAACCTTGATCTTCTCCCTCCTAAGCCTAAATTATCTTTTCGATATTTGAAACAAGGTATCCAAGAATTTCATAGGAAATATGTTTTGGCTTCAGCTAATAAAGCTGCTAATAATGTTATTGTTGTGCGACGACTTTATTATATCAATACTCTAATACAAGAACTTGGTAGTATCAAAACATATGAACGGATTTCTACTGACGAGAGATCTATTGTCAATACCCATTCTATCGATATTACTGCTAAGTTTGCAGTGGGTATTATAGAAAAGCAAGACAGACTTCCTACGTTATATTGGTTACCGAAACTTCATAAACGACCTTATAAAGCACGTTTCATTGCTAATTCTAGTTCTTGTACGACTACTGTTTTGTCCAAACTGCTAACTGCGGTTAAAGAACATTGGATTAGATACTATGATACTGTTTACGAAAGGGATGGAATTAACAATTTTTGGTCAATTAAAAAATTCTAATGATGTTCTCAATAAATTTAAATCTAAAAACTTTCAGGCTTCTAAATTGTCTACATATGATTTTTCTACACTGTGTACTACGTTACCTCATCATCTTATAAAAGATAAATTTTTTTATTTAATTAACCGATCGTTTATTCGGGAGAATACCCAATATTTGGCTTGCAACGAAGAATGTGCTTTTTCACTTCTGATGTATATAATAATCACAATTTATGGTCATGTCAAAAAGTCTGTGATGCCCTTGTTTATCTTTTGGATAATATTTTTATTAGATTTGGAACTAAACTTTATAGACAAACTGTTGGTATTCCGATGGGAACTAATTGTGCTCCTCTTGTTGCAGATTTGTTTCTTTTTTGTTATGAGAGAGATTTCATGAAGTCTCTCTCACGTGAAAATCAGGCTGACATTATTGAGGCTTTTAATTCAACCAAGATACCTTGACGATTTATTAAATATTGACAATATTTACTTTGACCAAATGGTGGACCGGATATACCCTACAGAACTCCAATCAAATAGAGCAAATTCTTCCGATACCGAGGCACCTTTTTTGGATTTGAATCTATGTATATCTAATGGTACAGTTTCCACCAAAATTTATGATAAACGGGACGATTTTGGTTTTGATATAGTCAATTTCCCTTTTCTGGATGGCGATGTCCCCAGGCGTACCTCATATGGGGTATACATATCTCAACTTATAAGATTCGCCAGAGCTTCTTCAAATCTTAATGACTTTAACTACCGTAATACAGCCCTTACTGCCAAACTTCTTAGGCAGGGCCTTATTTTAAACTTCGTAAGGCGTTTTCGAAATTTTATCGCAGACACAGTGCCTTGTTAGAAAAATATAGTGACAGTCTGAAAACACTTCTACAATAAGGTATATCGGAACTTTTTTTGTAGGTAAATCTAACTTTTCGGAGCAATTCAGAAAACTTATTAACCGTTATAAAAGAATTGGCTATAGCCTGGATATTATGCGGCAGACTGCATGCCTAGTTGTCAACCCAATCATTGTTGATGGCTATGCTTCACTCTTTAATTGCACGACGGCGGTTCGGGCCTCAGACTCAATGACGGCCTCTTCGTAAAACTTTAACCAGTGGGTTGGGGCATGACGATATGTCTTTGGCTTGGCCCGCCGTGGTCAACTATTGGTTTTCATTTACCCTGTCATACAGTAGAATTAGCCATAAGTACTCGTCTTTGTTTATTATAGTGATTAATTTGATTTTTATGTTTTCGCTTTGATGCATTGACTGAGTTGGGAGCCTTTATGCGAACCGAATTTTTATGTATTTATGTATTAAGAGTAGCATCGGGACCCAGGGTGAAGTTAGCTAGCTGTAAAAGTGCTTTAAACCCCCCGGTGGTTTGCTCTACCGACCGTTCTAAGGCGGTGGTCCCGGTGTTAGTCTTACTCCTTGTTGCTTTGTGGTTTATTCTACGAGGCGATTTGTTGTATGTCTTTCCGTGTGTCATTTTGTTCTTGTGTTTTTCAGTCCTTTTAGTATTGCGATTACCTCGCTTGGGGAAGTAAGAGCTAATCTTAGTGCTTTTCGTACGTTTGTTCGGTTTGTGCTTGTTTAGATTTGTCGGTTTCCCCTTTCTCTTGGGGTCTGGGAAGGGCTGCGGTTTGTGATTGTGGCACTCCCTGGACTTTTCTCTTACTTTTTTTTCCAATAATTGAATTCTGATTGACCTTAATGGATTGGTCACTCAAAATTCAATATGGACATGGTAACTGCCTTATCATTGGGATTTACTTATGTTTTAGCAATCAAATAACCATATATATAGCAAAAGATATTTTGATAGCTCAACTGCACTTAAGCTTTCATTTTTGATGCATGGTAGTTCAGTTGTAGCTTTGAGGAAAGCTTGACAAGGACTGTGTCTACTACTTGAATTCGGGCACAAGTATGTGTATTCTGTTTATATATTTTAATCTTTCCAAGGATGTTTTAAGACCTGTTTCTTTATCTTAATTTGCCCATCATATACTGTTAGGAAATACATTCCAACAATTTCATCAATACCCTGTATGTTTGCTATGATAAATTTCTGATTGAATTTATGCATATCACTTTCAAATGTTACATCAGATTTTCCACTGGTTTCAATATAACTTCCATCAGCTGCCTTAAGTTTGATTTCATTATTCATTTTGTTTAAACAGATTACTGACTGAAGTTTGAGGTACAGTTTATTTGACAGCATAGAATATGGAAAACCTGTGTCTAGCAAGAGCTTGCTCTGGGTGCTCAGTAAATCTGCATGTAAATATAAACATAAGTTGAGAGAAGTGTTGACATTAATCTCTTCAGATATGTTTTCAGTCATATTCAAGAGAGTTGTGGAATCATGACTATTTGCATTCTGATTAGTATTGGTCTGATTTCTATTTTCTCTTCTTTCCTTTTTACTATTCTGAACTGTTGCATTCTGGTGCATCAGATGGGGAAATAATTATTGTGGGTATGGAGCATTTTATGTCACTGGCTTGCAATGTGACTACATATGATGGTTGTTATTTCGCATCTTTATCAGCTTTTTTTCTTTTATCATACTGGCGTATAAAACAATTATTCACTGTGTGATTTCTACGTTTACAGTATGTACAAAACATTCGTGTCTGTCTTGCATTTCTATTAGGAAAAGACTTTGGTTCCATAGAACCCTGATTTGTATTTTTGTTGAATAGTACTAGGTAAGTCTACAGAAGGACTTCTGCTTCTCTGATTGCGGTTTGAAGTAAATGTATCTAACTTTTTATCTATCAACTGACTAATTGATCTATTGTTAGATCCGATTTACACTGTTGATTACTAGTTGTTGCTTATGACTGAAGCAATTCTTTCTTGTTCAGGTACTGGTTTCTTAACCCCATCTATAGAACCTTCGAGTGCCTCGTATTCTGTTGTTAAACCGATTGCCACATGTACCGAAATTGAACATCTTTTTGTAGTTCATGACTCCATTAATTTTCCGAGTCCATTGATAAACTGATCAATGACACGTGCTTCTAATTGAGACAGTGTTAAATTAGGATAAGCTTTCTGAGCTAATTTATTTAGCTGATACCCATAATCGGATGCACTTTCTCCTGTCTCCCTTCTACGATATTTGAACTAGCATCTCTTTTTCTTTGGGGCCATACTACTCCTTAGTGTACCATAATTGCAAAGTTGGTTTATTGTCAGTCCACTGAGTAATTTCTGGGCTTCTCCCCTAAGAAATGTAGATCACATTTGTGCCTTTTGTGGTTCTGACCACAAATTATAACTGGCACATTGTTCAGAGTGAACTATGTTATCAGACCATTTAGTTTTTTCCTGAACCTTCGAAAGTTTCTGGTAATATTTCCTTTTTGTGTATGACTGGCCTAGTTTGTGATACAATAGTTGAGGTATGGCTAACAGGTGTTGTATTACCTTGCTCCCAATTCACCATTGCAGCATTATGTTGTGGTACGTAAGCAGTACATTGCCCATTATCAGGTACTGCGGGAAATTGACTTATGTTGGTGCCTTGCGGATTATAACCCTGTGTGCATATATTGAGGGCAACGCTGGTGAGATGGTTGCATTGGCTTAACTTTTTCCAGTCAAATTACTTCCGTTTTGCTGTTGTGGTGTCGGTTCTTGATTAGTCGGTAAGTTTATTGTTGGTATTAAACTGTGCGAGTGTGGCTCAAAAGACTAATCTTAAGAGGAAGGCAATTGCCTATGCTGTTGTTGATCTGTATTTGTCATGTCCACAGCAGGTCATTTTATAAGATACTTGAAGCACGTTGTTATCCATTGATGCAAGTGACTGAGTTTGCGCTACGTACTCATTGAACTGTAAGTCATAATCTGCTGAACTTACTCTTTGTACTGTGAGTTAAATATTGGCTAAACATACTCTTTGAACCGTAAGCTAAATATTGCTTCAACTTACTCATCATAGTGCAGGTTATATTTTATTTCCGTTGGGATCACTGAGCCCATCCTGGTTATTTTGAAAATCGAATACCACTTAAGCTGGCGCTAGGTCGGCGTATGCAGTCTCGCAAACTACAGTGTTGCATAATGAAGAGACTCAATATACCCCGAGTCTCCGATTTTCGTGATTTTGTGTGTTCTTTGTTTCCAAAGGCAATCCTTTTTCACTTTTATTTTACTCTTTATGGGCTAAGTTAGTAATGGCTGAACTTACTGTTTGAACTGTAAGTTAAATATTGACTGAACTTACCCTTTGACTTGTAAGTGAAATATTGGCTAAACTTACTCTTTGAGCTGTAAGTTAAATATTGCCTGAACTTACTATTTGAACTGAAAGTTAGCTATTACACATTAAACTTGCTCTCTGTACTAAAAAAATAAAAATAAATAAATAAAAAAAATAAAATTTCAATTTTAAAACTGTCATAAATGACCTTCACAAACCCGTGTTAACCACATCCTGGTCACGGACTCACCAATCTGTAATAGCTCGGGTTGTCTAGGTTAGGTAGTACTTACCATTTGGTAGACTACGGCACTCTGAACCATATATGCAGTGCAAGCAGTTACAGGGAACCAGCAGAATACTTCGTGTTGTTTCAATATAATTCTCCCTGCAATCGCTTACACTCACTTAAAGATTCGCATGTCTGGATGTGGTGATACGGGGTGAAACATCTATATAAGTTTTCTATATTTTATTTACAAAAAAAAAAAAAAAAAAAAAAAATGCAAATGTATTTGACATTTGGAAGTGTTAATGATATGTAATGGAGTTGAATTTAATTCATGGCCGTTACTGCAAATATTGCTATTTTCTAGTTAACGGATTTTAAATTATAGACCTTAAGTGATATTTCGACCACCTAAATAAAACTTGTATGTTCCGTACGATGATTACTTTTTTTTGACGGATGACGGGTTTTAGCTGACCTCGATGAATAGTAGTAGTATCAGACTTTTAACGCTACTAGGCACAGAGGCAGCGCAGGAAAATCCATATTAGTTTTACTGCACTACTGGGTTGGCTTAAAACGGTGCCAAGTAATTCATAACAAGGTCACCTCGCCCAGATACGGACTGCCTGCATGTCCAGACACGGTGCGGGTGTGTTCAGACCTAGTGCGTGAATAGCAGTAGTCCTGCCTCTAAGTTGCAGAATTTTGACTGTCAGCCGAAAAGTTTGAACTTTTAATCTCATACCTAATGCGTGTCAATTCCAACTGCATAATGCTTTAGGTACACAGCTCGAGTCGTGAGAAAGTTAGTCTCGCCGTATGTCAGTCATCGCCGGAAAGGTTGTAGGGTGGTAGATCTCACCCAGGAGTCGAGCGGGTGTCCTCAACCTATAGCCTGTTGGGTATCCTCATCCAGGTCCGCGTCTAGCTGTCTTCTCTTGTCAACCTGTGAAACGGAATCTTGTCCTCTGGATCGTTGCAAGATCGCACCAGGAACCCAAACCACGACATGATGTTTAAGTGTGGTTGACCGGTTGTTATCTTCTCAACGGCGGCGTAGAAATCTTCAACGTAGAATTTTGAAGTTGGCTCCTTGATGAACTTGCAGGTCTTAGCCCATGGTTGGTGAAGAAAGAAGGCTGGGAGGTCTACATTTATGTCCTCATCTTCTCTTTGGAGTCGCTGGGCTTTGATGACTACAGCATTCGTCTTTCTGATCTGTACACAAAGAGCTTCTTGCACGTCACACTTCTCGTGGATAGGATAAGGCTCTTTGTAGTGGTCGTAGAAGAACTTCACAGGTGGCTCGTTGTCGGTTGGCGGAGGTAGAGGAGATTGGATCCTCGACTTCTTTGGCGTCGGACTGTCAGGAGATGAAGGCGGTGTTGGTGATCTTCTGATGACTGGTGATGGCTGAATGGTGGCTGTTTTCTGCGTGGACCTCGATGAAACGCCAAATGAAAGCCTATAAGTAAACCCAAAGTTAATTTGAACGGGTGGAAGAAAACAGACGTTTCCAGATAATCCAAGTATCGCAACCAAAATGATAAGTACTGTTCCTTATAATGTATAAAATAACTGGAAAATGATTAATGCAACTAGAATACAGAACAACAGCATTCATAGTTATATTAATAACCGCAAATGATGGCAAATGAAAATAATAAATCAGCCATAACTACTGCCCATTTACAACGTTATGAAACGTTTCAGGGGGAATGCATAAATAGTACTATGAGAGTAGCGGGACTTGGACAAACTATCGACCACAGGCAATAACAGAGCACACTTCTGCTATAGATTTACAATGTAGTAAAATTAATCAAGAGATGTAAACTTACAAAGTAGCCATTGTAGTCACAAACTCCAAGATAACACCTTAGACAACAACGAAGTTAGAATATCACTGTAAAATGCATGTACCGTTTTGCATGCCTTATTGCAGAATCGAGTTTACTGAAGCTTATTAGGCAGAGTAAGTTACTCGTTTCTACTAGAGAACTCTTGCCGGCTTCCGCTAAGCTTCTGAGTTCAGCTCTCTTACCATTTCGACTAAACCGATTTTTGTGAACACAAGCTTTTTCTAGCGTATTTTAATGCACATTAGATGAAAAATCAAACAATATTTTGCTATCAAAATCGGACTTTCGCGCTTACTATATACTTAACATAACTTTATCCGCATTCTTTTAATAGCGGTGAGGCGAGAATGATTGAGAAAGCCCAATAGGGTACATATACTGGATACAGTCAGGATACAGTCTGATGCGTAACATCCATGTCATAATCTATAAAAATTAAGAAGAAATGATATCTTTCAGGGGAGCAACTCTATCAAAACGATTTGTCTTCCTTCTGAAAGGGAAGCATTTGCCAAATTCTTTCTTTTTAGAGTAGACCACTTTTCATAAAGAATTCGGTATGCATGGAAGCAAACGGGAAATCAGAAAAAATGTCTCCCTTGGAAAATGAGCGAAAACAAGCAGATGTATCAATCCACCCTTTGACTTTTATTTCAATCTGGACCGTTGAAACTTGTACGAAATTTTTGCTGATATTTTATTATTTATATATAGTGAGGTAGTTTTCGTATTTAACTTTAATAGGGACAAGGGAAAATTAATTTTTAATATGAGAGACATTTCAATTTACTAGGGATATTGCAAACTCAATTTTTGGAGTATGGGATATTTAGACGATTTGATTTTGATAAATGGCATATTGGCAGCCTTATCCACCACCCCCACCCAACATAGAGGCCTCAATGTTTCATACAAGCGGAAGTATCAACTTCTGTAAAGCCAAACTCACGAGTTTAAGATAAATCATGGGAATCATGAGCCTCCAACAACTGATGCTGATGATGGCAACCATTTAGTGTTTTACATGTAAGTCCCTTTTCATTTCTGGCGAAAGAATGTGCACAATACTGTTAACCGCTTAGAGGACCAAGCCTGTCCAGTAAAAGTTTGGTTAGGTAAACTGACCGCGCTCGACATGATCCCATTGGGTTGACTGGGCCGTAAAACTTCAACCCAAACGTCCCTTTCAATATTAAGTCATCTCGAGACGATAGAAAGGTGTTAATGAAAAACTGTGCAATGAAGTGCAATGCGGTAATTGGCTGAATTCCTTCTCCAGTGGGACTCGAACCCGGGACCTCATGATCCGCAGGTAGGAGCTCTAACCACCCGGCGACCAGGACGATTCAGTCAAACAGCTGAAGGTAAGGTTGGGAAAAGTAAGTGTCTGTTGCCTTACTAGTAACGCCATTCTTGCTCCCATAGACATAATTAGTATGAAAGTTAAATCATTCATGTTTTGACTGCTAAAATACGTCTGGGATATTTTTCGCCGTGTTTAACAAGGGTATGAGGGTCACTGACGAAGCCTAATTTGCTAAAATTTGGACAACTCAGCTATATTCATTCTGTTCATTGCTCTTAAGGGCCATTCCTTTTAGAACCTATTCGTCTTCACTACAGGTGGCGGCCGTAAGACGTCTTCCTGTGTGGCGGCCGTAAAACGTCTCCACTTTGGTGCAATTTATATTATCTGGTTATTTGTGATCATTGCGCCCATTCTGTTTTTTTTTTTTTTTTTTTTGAAAGAAATGTAAGAGGTCTAATTGACTAAAACCAGCTAGTCTGATTCAGAAAACTTGGACCTTTTAGCTATTTTCAGCTGGCCTTCGGTGGCTCAGTCGGATCATGCATGGCGTGTCCGAATGGTGATCAGGAGGTCACAGGTTCGATTCCTACCGGGTCATTCTTTCATGGAGATTCATGAAATATTTTCTGTAGTCATTTTTCTTCCTTCTGCTGATTCAAGAAGGGCAGTTGTCAGTTTCTGGCGAAAGAATGTGCACAGGTATTGGTTAACCGCTTATAGGACTTATCCTGCCCAGGAAAAGTGTGGTTAGGTTAACAGACAGGCTAGACATGACCTTAATAATATTGACGAGGCCGTTAACTCTAACCCAACCAATCAGCTATTTTCATTTCTGGTATGTGCCCATTGCTCTCATAGAATCTATTCCTATTTGTTGTTCTACACACAATTCCCTTTTGAAAGGGAAAACATGGCTCTAAGTGGCTTTAAGGAAAGAAGTGGCTCCCAAGAAATAAACTTCTGTAATGCGATATGTCAGAGTAACAAATTGAAATAAAAAGGATGGCTCAAGTAAACCGATCACTGAACCACGTGAATCACTGACAACAAAAGCCTAAATCAGCCTGCACATCCGCAATCTGATCCGGGTCCTTGCCGTCCGTCAGTACCGTCAACAGTGCCGATTAAGTCTTCAATAATACACATGGCATATTTTCGGCCCGTTTTTGTTTGCTTTCCTACTCAGCAATCCCCTTCTGAAAAAGGCTCTACTCTAGAAAGAAAGAATTTGCTTCCAAATCCAAAGGGTGGGTGGTGGTGGTTGGAGTGGGAGGCAATTTCGATAGAGTTGCCTCCTAGAAAAGTGTATGAATTCCGTTAAAGCAGCTAGCAAAGCTGACATACTACTGTACTGTTTGGTCTGTGTGCGCTGATGCTTGCAAAGCTGACATACTGCTGTACTGTTTGGTCTGTGTGCGCTGATGCTTGCAAAGCTGACATACTATTGTACTGTTTGCTCTGTGTGCGCTGATGCTAGCAAAGCTGACATACTACTGTACTGTTTGCTTTGTGTGCGCTGATGCTAGCAAAGCTGACATACTACTGTACTGTTTGCTCTGTGTGCGCTGATGCTAGCAAAGCTGACATACTACTGTACTGTTTGGTCTGTGTGCGCTGATGCTATCAAAGCTGACATACTACTGTACTGTTTGGTCTGTGTGCGCTGATGCTAGCAAAGCTGACATACTACTGTACTGTTTGCTCTGTGTGCGCTGATGCTAGCAAAGCTGACATACTACTGTACTGTTTGGTCTGTGTGCGCTGATGCTTGCAAAGCTGACATACTACTGTACTGTTTGGTCTGTGTGCGCTGATGCTAGTAAAGCTGACATACTACTATACTGTTTGCTCTGTGCGCTGATGCTTGCAAAGCTGATATACTACTGTATTGTTTGGTCTGTGTGCGCTGATGTTAGCAAAGCTGACATACTACTGTACTATTTGGTCTGTGTGCGCTGATGATGCTTGCAGCAGATTTTGGCTTTCCTTGTCTGCATATGCGTTTAGGACCTCTTTCCGCATATGAGAGCTCAGCCATGATGTGTTGTTGCTTGCAGTCATTTTGATATTAGTTTTATATTACTTGCGAGGAAATATCTGGACATGCTTTATGAAAGAGAGGTCTGAAATGCTGTCAACATCCAGTTTTATCAGAAATTAAAGCATGCGTCAGCAGTAAAGCTAAGTAAGTGCAACAAAACATTAAGCTTTTTATTTGATTTATATACATAATTAAACTTCTGGATATCATCGTTTTCTTGCTGCTGTTGTAATTAATACCAAACCGCTGTGATAGCGTTTCAAACGTCTGTTGGCCAACATATGTTTGAAACGTGTAAACAACACACACACACACACACACACACACACACACACACACACACACACACACACACACACACACACACACACACACACACACACACACACACACACACAGAGAGAGAGAGAGAGAGAGAGAGAGAGAGAGAGAGAGAGAGAGAGAGAGAGAGAGAGTGAGAGAGAGAGAGAGAGAGTGAGAGAAAAACAACAACCGCAAAAAAAAAAAAAAAAAAAAAAAAAAAAAAACGTTGAACAAGATTAAATTTGTAATGTCATCTGTAATGAAATGCTTCCATTTTGAAAGTTCTGAAATATTTCAGAATGCGAGTCGGATGATTGATCCTGAACGGGCTTATTTTGGTGTATTTTAGTTTAGTCGGGGTGCTCGCTATGTAAGATATTTCCTGCCTGACTACTGTATTGAGTGTCAAGGCGGTTGACGTGCGCTGAGTGGAACGAGATTTGTTTGCTGCAGGTCCACATTCCTTTTTAATTAATCTATATTAATCCATTTATGCATAGCACCCCCACTCCCAAACATTGACAAACAGTGTATACCAAGATTAGACGCCGGCCATGTTCTGCGGCGTTTGATCAGGGTCTACACTGTTTTCGTTAAATACAGATATTTCTTTAAAGAACATGGTAATAACTAAAACTACGTGACCATACGAGGAAACTTCAAAAAAAAGGAGAGGTCATATTCATGCATTATTTTTAAACATAGCCCAACGATGTTCAAGCTTTGCAATCACTTCTTGGCTCAAAGATACTCTGAAACATATTTGCTTCTGGAAATGTACCTGTCCAAGAAGTAAGGCTAGAAAAGTACAATTGACATATATGGATGGGTTAATTGTATTCCAAACTTTTGGAAATTAGTAAAATGGAAAGGAATACACCTTTAGGGGAGGCAACTCTGTCAAGTAGTTCTTGTTTCCATTCTGAGACGGGATCTACTCTTAAAAAAAGACTATACTCCCAAGAGGAGCAAATTCTTTTCTTTTAGAGTGGACACATTTTCATAAGAGGTTTGGTGTGCAGTAAAGGAAACAGGAAGTCACAAAAGTTGCCTCCCTTATATAACATGAAGGAAGCTTTACCAAATGTTTCCAGTCCCCTTAATGTTAGGTTCAGTTTGGTCACGGTCAAAAAGAGAAAGTTTAAATGAAACATTGGAAACTGTCCTTAAGCCGAATAGAGACCCAGATCAACCTGCGCATCAACACCGTCTCATCAGGTACTAATCTGTCTCTGTCCATCGATATATGTAGCACTATCCATTGATTCTGTAAGTGGATAATGAATACTCTAATCAAACTGCGCAAAAATGCAGGCTTCTCTAGGCTTTCATTCACCATATGTCTAAATCGCCCTTGTCTCGTGTGTTGCATTACTTTATCATATTCGAAATGTAAACATCTTTTCAGTTTCCTTCTTTTGCATATATTCACAGCACTTTCTGTTTGCAGTCAACCAATTTTTGAAGCTTTAGAGGACGATCAGGGGACACGGCTTTGTCAAAATTGTTTTCCCCTCCCTTCTGAAAAGAGGTCTGTTGTAAAAGTAAAGAATTTGCTCTCCTTCGGGACTACTGTGCAGGAAAACGAAAACAAACGAACAGAAAGTCACAAAAGTCGCCCCTCTTGTAAAACATGGCGTACAATCTAGCTGGTGTATCCAGTCCCTTTCAACAAAATCTAAAAGTGGGTGATTATCTGTGCATTACCTATATAACCTATCGCAATCATAAAAAACAATACAACAACAACAACTACAAAAAAAAATCACACAAAATCACTGAAGCGTGAACACAGGCTACACAATATCGTTGTACCTGAATTTCGTTATATCCGTGCTGCACGGGTAGTGTCGTGTGGTAGAGACTTTAACACATTACCAAATCAAACTTTCGTTCCATTCGTATCGGTTGCACAAAACGTTTGTTGTTTGAGTTTGTTGAGAGAAATGGTACGCTTATCGCAACTGGATCTAATTTTGCAGGGTCGGTCGCAACGTGACATCGCGCAGCAATTTGGGGTGCACGAGTCGACATATCGCGCTTAGTTCAGCGTCTTAGAGCTGCCGGTAGGTTAACTGACCGTCCTAGGAGCGGACGTCCGCGCGTTACGACGCAACGTCAAGATAGACGTATACGTCTTGTACACCTTCGTAACAGGTTAAGGACGGCGACAGAGACCACAAGAGAAGTTATCGGAACACATGGCCGTCGTGTGTGTCCAAGGACAGTCAGAAATTGCTTGCGAGAGTTCGATTTATGTCCACGCCGTCCTTACGTGGGCCCGAACCTTACGCCCAGGCGACGTCAACGCCGCATGCAATGGCTGCGTGCCCATGCACCAAATCGGTTTCGACTGGCTGACTGGCGGCGTGTAATGTTCAGCGATGAGTCGCGATTTTCGCTTCAGCGGTCAGATAGGCGACAACGAGTGTATCGACGTCTTGGTGAGCGATATTCTGACGCTTGCGTACGAGAAGTCGACATATTTGGGGGAGGGGGTCCGTAATGGTTTGGGGTGAGATTTCTCATGGGGTGAAAACGCCCCTAATGGTTATTCAGGGTAATCTCACAGCCGTGCGCTATCGGGATCAGGTGCTTATGCCTCACGTCCTCCCGCTTGTCAATGCTCATAATCTCACGTTTCAGCATGACAACGCGAGACCGCATGTTGCCAGGGTTTGTCGCGACTTCCTCAACCAGAATGATGTCCAAGTGCTCGATTGGTCCCCATACAGTCCAGATTTAAACCCAACTGAGCACCTTTGGGATGCGTTGGACAGGAGGGTCAGGAAGCGCGTCAACGTACCGAACAACGTCGCACAGCTCCAGCTAGCTCTTATTCAAGAGTGGAATAATATCCCTCAAAGGACCATTGACGACTTAGTCGGGTCTATGGTTAGAAGAGTGAGAGCCGCGACAGCAGCCCGTGGTGGACACACGCGCTATTGATACCCATTATTCAATAACGTTGGGTGTCTGTGTTTAACGCTATTTATTGCAAACGTCGTCTGCTATACGACACTAAACCAATAGCATTTAACAGAAAATGAAATAATTAATAAAAAAATTAAACAATCAAATGAAATCCACAATTTTCTTTAAAAATACAACCCCAGAATTAATACTTGCGTTTCTTTTTTCCGCTAGTATATATCAAATGTCTGCCTGCATGCACTTATCACCTAGCAATCGAATGCCAATTCGAAGTATGTTTGACAAAAAAATGTCAGTCAAATCTAAGGGGCGGGAACCCAATTTGTCTCTTATTCAATGCCTGTAAATACATTTATACCGTATAAAGTGTTTAATTAGGGGGTTGCTAAATTCTGAATAAATGTTGCACTTCTTTTTTATGACCTTTTATAACAACAGAAATAATTTACGAAACCTTGTTTGTTTATTACCCTACTATACAAGCGCTATACAAAATTATAGATGTCATTCTATTCTTTTTTAGCTCACCTAAGCACGAAGTGCCCAAGGTGAACTTAAGGGATACCGTGATGCCCGTCATCCGTCGTACGTCCGGACGTCCGTCAACTTGCTTGTGTATACTCTAGAGGGCACAGTTTTAATTCAATCTTCATGAAACTTTGTCAGAATGTTTATCTGCATAAAATCTAGGCCAAGTCTGAAACTGGTCATGTCGAGTAAAAAAAACTAGGTCACTAGGTCAAATGTTAGAAAAAAAACTTGTGTATAAAATAGAGGCTTTATTTTCCATTGAATCTTTATAAAACTTGATCAGAATGTTTGTTTGAACAATATCTAAGTTAAGTTCGAATATGGGTCATTTGGCTCAAAAACTAGGTCACTAGATCAAATCATTGAAAAATCTTGTGCATACAATAGAGGTTTCATTTTTCAATGAATGTTCATTAAACTTTGTCAGAATGTTTGTTTTGACAGTGTCAAGGCCAAGTTCGAATATGGGCCACGTCAGTAGGTAAAATCTTAGGAAAACATTGTGTGCACAACAGAGGCTTTATTTTCCATTGAATCTTCATGAAACTGCGTCAGAATGTTTGTTTTAACAATATCTAGGTCAAGATCAAATATGGGTCATGTTGATGAAAAATGAGGTCACTAGGTCAAAATTATTGAAAAACCTTGTGTATAAAATAGGGGCTTCATTTTTCAATGAATGTTCATAAAACTTTGTGAATGTTCATAAATCTAGGCTTATTTGGAATATGGGCCACAATGAGTAAAATCTAGGTCAGTAGGTCATGCTTTAATTTGGCGAAATAGGGCGTAGAGGTCAAATACAAAAATCAGAATTTAGAGATGTAAGGGATTTTCAACATTTTGATTTCCTTTTTTCATAAAGGGGAACGCAACCTTAAAAGGTATTGTGCTTTAAAGTAAAGAACTTTACAAACAATGAATTTTGACACAAATTTGATCAAAATCGGTGGAAAATTAAGTAAGACATTTGAATATTTTAACAATGGTGGTATGAGCGCCGCATTTTGAATATTTAATGAGGTCTCATAAAAATTAAAATTTATTTCATAAAGGTAGTTATTCACATAAAGTTGGTTTATTTTGGGGGAAATGATTGATTGTCATTAGAATTAAAAGATTATGAAAAATTGTAGCAAAATTATTCTTAAAAACCCTTTATAATTTGGTTTTGCATATTTAATTTGGGCTGTGTGATGTCACAAAGCCTACAATATGGCGGCATTCATGACAGTCATTTTAAGTACGAGGATCGTGCAAAAAGTTGGCTTACTTAGTTTTATCCCAGGTATATTTTAAAATGCTTCACTGCACTTGAATGGTGTGTTGAATAGCTAACGATACCCGTTTATTTCGTGCAAATTGCTTTCCAACTGACCGAGTTATTTTAAATTGAAATAGATGCAGTCATATCCACTGACCAATTTACTTGTTACATTGGAACATGGACCAGAAGACTGAAATTCGTAGCTATATTAAATGCCGCATTAGGCAATATAGATTCAAAGCAGATATTTATGGACCTCAGATCATTTCAATGCGCACAGTTTTTAGGTGGGTTAAAGCTTTTAAAGCTGGGAAATTTTCTGTTGAAGATGATGCCCGTCCTGGAAGGCCTAAAACCTCTGTTACCAGGGCTAACATCGCTGCTGTAAAGATTGTGGTCGAACAGGATGCGTGATTGTCTGTCAAAGATATAGCTAGTTGTACTGGCATATCAGAAGGCAATGTGCGAACAATTCTGAAAAAGCGTTTGGACCTGAAAAAGGTTTGCGCTAGGTGGGAACCTCATTTGCTCACTGAGGAGCAAAAGACACAACGCCTTAAATATGCTCGGAAACTTTTGAAAACATACAAAGGCTGTAATAGTCGGGTTATTTCTAACTTCCTAACAGGTGTTGAAACCTGGGTGCACATGTTTGAGCCACAAAGAAGGGCTGATAATAAGCAATGGAAGCGAAAAGATAAAAAACGCCCGTTCCAAGAGAACCATAAGTTCGAAAAAGATGTTGTACGCAATTTTCTTTAATTCAAGTGGGCCAGTCGTTCAAGTACCTTGTCCATCTGGCCATACAGTCACTGGCCGATTCTACAAGAATTCTGTACTGAAGAAAGTGAAAGAGTTTTACAATAAGAAACGACCAAGCAAATGATGGTCAGAAGTCCACCTTTTACATGACAACGCCTCCTCTCATAAGTGTGAGGTTGTTAAGTCTTTTTTGGCTTCTGAAATGGTGAAAGTTTTAAACCATCCACCTTATTCACCTGACCTGAGTCGCTGTGACTTCTTTTTATTTCCATGGCTTAAGAAAATGCTTTCTGGAAATAAGTATACGTCTAGAAGTTCTCTTTGGCAGCGCTATTTATCAGTGTCTCCAACAGATACCAAAAGAAGATTATTTATTTGCTTTTTGCGACTGGGTAAAAAGGTTACAAAAATGTGTTTCAGTAAAGGGGAAATACTTTGAAGGTTAGTAATAAAAATATGTTTGATAAAACGTAGCACTGAAGTAATCCGAACCCAGTGACAAAACTTTTTACAGGACCCTCGTATATTCAAACCACCATAACTTCCTTGTTTCTAGGCCGATTTCGAAAAGTCTTGCATCAAAATAAATGGCTTGTTAAGCACTTTACTCCAAGATATACACAACTTATATTGCGTTCCCCTTTAAGAAGTTGTGTTTTTCCTGGCAGCAATTTATCAGTAGCGTGTGTGGCCGCCATTGCTAGCAATGCATGCACGGATTCTCCGCCTCATGGAGTTAACGTAACGTCTAATCAAAACGTCAGGAAGTGCCTGCCATTTAAGCTGAAGAGCCCGTGTTAAGTCTTACACATTTTTTATCTGTTGATTGGTCCTAGCTCTTCGACCAAGCTCATCCGAAATGTGCTCGATAGGATTCATATCCGGGGATAAAGCCGGCCAAGGTAAAACGTTTACGTTGTTTTGTGCCAGAAAGTTTGCAGTTACGAGGGCAGTATGGGGTCTGGCGTTGTCGTGTTGAAAAGTTAAGCCAGGTCCAAATTTCTGCATGAATGGAAGGAGGTTATTATTCAGGAGGTTAACATAGCGTTGAGCATTGAGACTACCCTGTACAACCACGAGATCTGTCTTGACGTTGCCCATGATACCTCCTCATACCATAACACTCCCGCCCCCGAATCTATCCCGTTCCCTGACGTAGCATTGAGCATTTTTCATTTCTGCGTCGATACACACGGACCCTGCCGTCAGCCTGGCTTACGCTGAACCGCGATTCATCACTGAAAAACACGTTATGCCACTGACGACGGGTCCAGTGCAGGTGACGTTGAGCCAATAACAACCTAGCAGCCCTGTGGCGGGCAGTGAGAATCGGACGAGCTCGAATGGGAGTGTTCATTAAAAAAAAGTTTGTCATTAAGTCCGGTTGTACGAAAGTTTTAATCATGAATGTTTGTCATTAAATCGCTTAATTTTAAATTAATTTTAAAGATGGTCGGAGGGGTAATTTTAACCAGTCATTAGCGGAATCAAAATGGCGGCGAATATCTTATTCGATCATTTTGGACGCCCAAGAAACGACCGTGTTTTTAGGGAATGAAGTGATCAGGGGTGAGTTGCATAAGGAAAGCGCTTTCATGTAGCGCTCTGTAGCGATTTGTTATTGCTATGGTCCGTTTGATAGGAGCGCTTTTTAAAAAGTCTGCCAAAATGACACGATTTTCAAACTGGGAATTTCTCGTAAAAAGCTAGCGGTGCTTGTGCCAGCGATTGTTTTTGTGTTCTATGGTCATTTATGTACAATGCACTTCGTCCAAGAAGAACAACAACAACAAAAACATTTAATTTCTCAAAACGGGCACTGACTACGTCGGGCGCCGCCATTTTGTTTTGTCTAGTTGCTATGCAACGTTCTGTTTCGGACAGCGAGTCAGCTCCAAACACAGTTACGAAGCGCCACAAAGCGCTTTTTGGTAACGTACCGTTGCATAGCGAAGCGCTACGACTTACCTTATGCAACTCGCCCCCGCTTACCGAAATGTCGGACGCCGTTACCGGTTCGGTAAAGACAGCATCCGTTACATTGTAGAGCTGATCAGACCACAGATTGAGCCATCTCCATTCAGACCAAGAGCCATCAGTGCCGACACAAGTACAAAATTCCAAACATATCGTTTTTCTTCGTGTTCTGTCTAAATTTGTTTGTTTCTGTACTGTCAAATTCTGACGTAATCAGCTGTTAAACTTGGTGACGCAATTCATTGGTTCCCAGGATGCGATTAGGTAGCTTAAATCACTGAAGTCTCTACAGACTGCAAACTAATAATTCAACGCGTTTGTTGAAAATCGATATCTTTATCATGGTCTCTTTATCATGACTTTACACACTGTTTGAAGGGGTATGTGCGAGCTGAGCCCTCTTGGCATCAGATGCTTTTGATTGCTAGTCTACAGGCCCGTACGCAGAGGGAATGCGGGCGGTGCAAATGCACCCCACTTTTTGAGAAAATTATTTAAAAAATATGCAATTATTCACGGAACACTCACTGTACATCCCTAATTTCGACCTAAAAATTGACAATTTCTAAGCATTCGCATCTCTTTTCAAAATACCAGGAATTCGCCTTCGCACCCCACCCTCTCTTTTCAGAAGCCCGCGTACGGGCCTGCTATAATAATCTATTCATCTTCTAACTCTAAAGCATGACTGCATTTTAGCCACATGATGTGCATATTTTTGTTGGTAAGTGGGTGCTTTGTGGGGTACACTTGAGTGTGTGTGTGTGTGGGGGGGGGGGGGTCGGGGGGCTACTTCCTGTATGAAGGAGGTATACTTTTTATGCCTGAGGCTATATGATAAGGGTTCCAACTGTACGTAACCCAAATTTCAAAGGCAGAATTATATCAATACGCCCATAAATTTGCAATTTCTGTCAATTTTCAGGCCCTCCCAGGGGTAATGGGGAACGGGGGAATAATGTCATTTATTTCAGGGGAACAGGGGAACACGTCTAAAAATGAAAGGAACAGGTGAACAAATGTAATTTTGGTGAGCATGGAAGATAGAAAGTTAAGTTTTAGATTTTGGGGAACAAAGGAAAATGCTGAAATATTTCAGGGGGACAAGGGAACAGGTACCCTCCACCCCCCCCACCCCCACACACACACACCCAGCTGGGAGGGCCTCAGTTTTACCTATTCTACCCATGAAAACAAAAGGTCAAATATACATTTATTTGCATTACAAAAAAAAAAAAAAAAAAAAATCAAATCCCTAATTAAGTGTCTGTTTTAACTTTACCGCAAGGCTAATGGTCAATTTTCTTTATATGAAAATTGTCTGTTTTCAGATTGAAATTATGTGAATAGGTATGTTTATTGGTTTTGAAATTATATTAATAGGTATGTTTTTTTATATTGAAATCATATGAATAGGGGTGTCTTCAGTGTTCCAGCGGCACATCCCCGCCTAAATATTTTTTTTACTTACCACCCCAACCCCTCCACCCCGCCCCGCTAGGGATGCACACGGATATTTCATATTCAGAAAATGTTATGTTTTTTGGGATTAATTGGCAAACAGTTCTCCCAATCCACGGAGGCTCCACATCAAATTTGATTTCAATCGTCCCAGTGGTCTCGCCGTAGAAGATGTTTGAAAATGTAAACGTACATACAGACAACCTTG
The DNA here is from genome assembly GCA_964016985.1 of Anodontia alba. NCBI lineage: Eukaryota > Metazoa > Mollusca > Bivalvia > Lucinida > Lucinidae > Anodontia > Anodontia alba. The sequence goes on along the minus strand of OZ024833.1, from coordinate 46,385,759 downwards.
TTTCATCTTTTACTTTATTTTGATGTTGCTTCTAGCAACAGCAATACATCAGTACGATCCAAATCATATTACGGAAAATCAGAAACAATATATTCTTATGGGCAATGGCGTAAATACTGCCTTTCTTTCTTCCATTACGTCTAAACTTCCTAGGAGGACATAGGCGGTGTACATTGTACACCCCGGGTTGCAGGATGAAGGCCTACAAGAAACCAATTTGAATTACCATATGGTTTTTTAACCTGCACATGGACTTTCCCTGCAGTGGGGACCACCAGTTAACGTCCCGATCCGAAGGACGGCACACTGTTTTTTTTCTTCCATGCCTGCAAATGACATGAAGGAAAGCGTGTTCGGGCACCAAAAATTCCCCTTGCCTAAGCCTGGGGTCTGTCCCGGTACCTCTAGCTCTAGAGGCCAGTGCGCTGACCACTGAGCTACCGCGCTACCTAAAATACGTGTTTTTATACGTCTTTGTTATGGGATATGTTATGTTGACAGGGCAACACAAAGCTAAGTGATGCGAATGTTGCTTTTCATGCACAGTCAGTAATTGATAAGCAACACATTAAAACCGGTCAAATAATAAACACTTTACCTTGCATAGTTAAAATCACATATTATTTCAACAAAGGAATCAATCTTGTTTCCATGGCAACTGCATTTTTTTCTTAAATGATAACTTTTTTTTCTTTCTAAATTGTCATCCAGTACTTGACAATCAAAGTGGTGAAAAAAAAAAAAAAAAAAAAAAAAAAAAAAAATAGAACACTACAGAAATAAAAAATAAAACTATGTGCTTTTATGGGATAAATTCGACATATTTGTTGCCATGGCAACATAAATTTCTGTATCATTTTGATTTTGTTCATAAAGTGTTTCAATATTTAACAACTATAAAACTATCAAGTGGATATGCTTTTAATTACATTGTTCTCAGATTGCTGCCATAAAATCTATTAAAGACAAACAATTTTACAATACAACATGTAGTGTATTGCTGTTGGCATAGCAACCATTGCAGTTGGTTTTTCAAACTTATTTTTGTTGTTTTTGAAGATGTCCCATGTTGACCTATATTTAGAAAAGTTTTCATCAATATATTAAATAGAGCAGAATTTTGTCATTCGTGAACAACTCCCTTTTGATTTGTAGCCTATAGGTGAACTTACAGTATAAGCAGGCTCTGTCTTCCGCACTCTTCAAACATCTCAGAAACCGCTGGATCAACCCAAATCTGCCTCTGAAGCATTTGGGGAACAATCATTTGTTAAAATGAACCAATCATGTTATCAGGATATCCGCCTTGCCCATATACATTGTTGTATCTAGAGGGGGGCAAGGGTCTATTTCTCCACCTAAAAGCATGAATGGGACAGGGGATGACCCTCAACATTGTTGCAAATATTTAAGGTATAGAATCCCTTAAAATAGGTGATGGCCCTGTAACAATGGTTATGGGGAAACAAATGGCCCCACCACATTGGTCATAGCGGCAACATTGCATATATGAGCCGCCAACAAATCAATAAAATGACATGTGCACTTAGCGCAGACTCAGATCAGCCTGGGCATCTGCCCAGTCTGATCAGTTTTCACTGTCTACACATAGAAACCTCAGCTCCTTAGCAACCCATTCAGTGCACAGCGAAGGCTGATCGGACTGGGTGGCTACACCTGTTGATCTGATTCTTCTCTGGGAGCCCAGTCATTTTGTTGGTATAGTCATGCGCTGGCTCAGTTATGGTAAAAACCGTTTAAATCAGCAGGCCGATTACTTTCGAACCTACTGGCGCAGTGGTTCAGTTACTAGAGCGTCCGGCTTTCGCTTGGGAGGTTGTGGGTTCGATCCCCGGCCGAGTCATACCAAAGACTGTCAAATAGTATTAGCTGCTCTTTCGTTTGCGCTCAGCATTGAAAAAGCGGAACTGGACGATCCGGTGTAAGTATATGATGGAATGTATCGTCATATGTCTGAGGTGTGATATGTTAGTGAGGCAGCACTCTTAAAATGAGCATTGAGCTCCCTGTCACATCCAGACACCGTCGCGATATGACTGGAAGTTTGTTGAAAGCGACGTTAAGTCTGAATAAAATAAAAAAAATAAACCTTGGAACTTTCTTTTTTTTTTTCAGGTTGAAATCTGTCCGACGAATTGCTTGCGAGGATCCTTTTCTAGTTCAATTGAATTCACAGTCGGACAAGTGTGGCGAATACGTTTTGCGAATTTCTGATTTTAACACGAAACGAGTGTAGCAACCTCTAATGTAATATAATGCCAAATGTAATAAACTGATTTTATTACGTTACATTTGAGGTTGCTACGAGCATGTGAAACATTTGAAATTATATTCCTTGCAAACAAGTAAAACGAATATTCGGTCGGATATGTCACAGCAACTGTGACATATTGATTCGGTCTGATTTCTTGCGTATGACCTATTCGGTCGTATATTTCATCTGTGAGGCATTTTTGGTGAAATAAGGTATAGATGTGATATATTTGAATTAATAAAATGCGTTCCATATTCGGTCCTACATGTCACCAATATCTTCCGCTAGGTGGCATTTTTTCAAATACTGACCTATCTGCTTTGAGCATCCTGGGTACATAACCGGACTACTTTCAAGATGGCAATTCAATATAAAATATAGGGCATAGTGAACCAATTGTGACAGGACTGGTGATTGGTGCAAAAAAGTATAGGGAAGCCAGGGGTAGTTATTTTGTGTAAGGCAATCAGATACTGGTTAATAATAAATATGAATTAAAACTCACCATTCTACTTTCGTATACGGGATTTGATGTTAGATCTTGTGGTTGTGCCAAAAGACAGCTTGTTTGCGAGTGACCGCGAACGTCTAGATTAACTGAACACAGCCATGGGCTCTACAACAATCGGAAAAATTGCAATTTAAGTGGAGGTATGTGTGGCCCAGTGTTACCTGCGGTTACCCTGTTCCCCAGCACAGTCACAAAAATTTGCAATTTAAGTGGAGATATTTGTGTCCCTGTGTTATCTGCGGTTACCCGTGTTACCTCGTACCCCAAACACAGTCACAAAATTTGCAATTTAAGTGGAGATACGTGTTTCCCTGTGTTACCTGTAGTTACCCGTGTTACCCTGTTACCCAAACACAGTTCTGTAAATTTGCAATTTAACTTGAGGTATTCATGTCCATGTGTTACTTGCGGTTATCCGTGTTACCCTGTTACTCAACGACTGTACAATACATTTGTAATTTAAGTTGAGTTATTTGTGTCCTTGTGTTACTTGCGGCTACCCGTGTTACCCTGTTACCCAAACAGTCAATATTTTTTTTTTTATTTTATTGCAATATTTCTCCTCGCCATTACATCTACACCCTTACCTGTCGTTACCTGCCGTTACCCGTGTTACCCTGTTACCCAGACAATATCAACAGATATAACAGTTTTTATATTTGGAATGGCTGGCATAGATATAAAGGATGAATCCTGGGCTATGAATAGGCGTTACCCTGTTACCTGGTGTTACTTAAGGTAACAAACACAGACTGCTGGGACATTTTTAGGACATATCTAAGTAGTAGTGTTCACTTAAAATGATGTCATTCGATCAAAAGTAAACCAAACTTGGTTAAATGAAAAGCATGTTAAACTTCATTAAGTTGCCAATGAATATAAAAATGAATTTTATTCAAGCAAATGCTTTAAACTTCTACATAATATGATTCAAAATTGCATTTTCTAAAGTGCAACATCACTGCGAAGAAAATACACCACTTTTCAGCATCTGTTTAAGCTGGTACAAAATAGTAACCAGATATGGCCATGCTATATACCACTGGCCAGCTGAGCAAATCATTTATACAGCTGGAAAACACACTATGAAGTATATGTACCAAGGAACAAGCTGAAAAGTTTTGCATAACAAAGGATTGCTCTTCCTGTGCCAAATATAGTGAAAATGGCGTATACCCTATACGTTTATTCAAAACAACGCTAACCGGTACGATTCATGAATCTTTTATTACGGCAGTATAATACAATGGTGTTTCTTTTTTTAATTATTTTTACCGTTTGAAATAATTATATTTTTAATAAATTTGGAGCGAAAAAACGGGCTTGATTTCTCCACAGACGTTTTATTTCTAGCCATTTTCCGCTTGCCAATTTTGTAGCAGCAGAGTTTTGAGTTATGCGCACCAGTATAGGATAGTGATTTGTCATAGCAGACAGGTCAATCTTCGAAGAATATGACATGCGCAGACAATGTACATGTCACATGTCGAATATGGTCGTGTTAGTTACATACCACAAAACCACAAGTGTCATTTCAGCAGTTTTTGTAACAGACAGCATGATATTTTGCGCTACTAATAATATGAACCGTAACTCAAAAGATTGGTAACGCCGAGATATGGTTCTTGTGTTGTGCACACTATCTTATGGTGGTGTACATTTTTATTAAATTTCATGATTATCTGAAACTGTATACGGCAGTAGTTTTCCTATTTTATCCTATTGTGTCAAAACTTACAGGAAACCAGGACAGGCGTATACAATTTGTAAGACTTCGAATTCCAACCAGATAAGATTATTATTTAGTAGGAACTGCATTTGACTTGGTTAGGGACTGGTAGGTTTTCTTTTTTTTAATCAGAATATGTGACATACGTGCATGAAATAAATGCACTTCTTTCGAGGGTTTAAGCAATCTGATGAATACGCATCGATACGTTTGCATGCTACATATAAAACTAATACCGAACATATATGTCACAAGTGTGACATATCATGCGTTCAAAAGCTGTTACATCATCGATCGAATACATGTATGTCATACGTGTGGCATATCCGTTTCGTGACATAAACGGTCCAACAGAGTTTTTGTCGCACCTGCTTTAGCATGGGCGACTTAGGCGTGCGAGTTTCCGTCCGTTCGTCCGTCCGTCCGTTCGTCCGTCTGTCCGTTCGTCTTTCCATCAATATTTACCCTGTGTGAGCGCAACTCCTCTTACAGTTTTGTACCGAGCATTTTGAAACTTTGCATGTGTTTTCTTTATGGTATGATGTGGTTAGGATATAATTGTTAGAATATTTTTGTCACTTTTTCCACATTGTGAACTTAGTCATTTTTCACCTCAATATATAGACAGTGGGTACCGCTTGTGAGCGCAACTCCTCTTACAATTTTATACCGATTGTTTTGAAACTTTGCATGTGTTTTGTTCATTATATGAGGGTGTGCATGTGGTTTGGATATAATTGTTAGAACATTTTTGTCACTTTTTCCACTTTGTGAACTTAATCATTTTTCACCCTTTATATATAAACAGTTGGTACCTCTTGTGAGCGCAACTCCTCTTACAGTTTTGCATGCGTTATCTTCATGGTATGAGGGTGTGCATGTGGTTCGGATGTAATTGTTAGTTTATTTTTTCCCTATTTTCCACATTGTGAATTTATTCATTTTCATCCTCAGTATATAGACAGAAGGTATCTCATGAGCACTGTTCCTCATACAATTTTATACTAATCTTTTTGGAACTTTGCACATGTTTTCTCCATAGTCTGAAGATGTGCATGTGCTTTTCATATAATCCTTGCCTAATTTTTGTCACTTTTTTGTACTTTTTCAACTTTGTCCTTTACCGACCTTAGATGTACCTTGTGATTGCAACTTCTCATACAATTTCAAACTGGTTGTTTTGAAACTTTGTACATGTTTTCTCCCAGGTCTGCAGGTGCACGTGGTTTGGATATGATTTTTAAATATATTTTTGTCACTTTTTCCACTTTAACTTTGCCATTTTCTTAACCTCAGATTTTATGAAAGTGTACAGACTGTGGGTACTTTTTGAGCCCTTTCCGCATTGTGAATTCCACGTTGTGAACTAAGTCATATTTCACCCTCAATATACAGACAGTGGGTATCTCATGAGCACAGTTCCTCATACAATTTTATACTAATCTTTTTGGAACTTTGCACATGTTTTCTCCATAGTCTGAAGATGTGCAGCTGCTTTTCATATAATCCTTGTCTTAATTTTTGTCACTTTTCCAACTAAGCACTATTTAATAACCACGTTCTGACTGTGGCTCCTGTGACTTTTGCCCCGGCAGGTGCGACGCCACCTTTCGCGGAATTCTGGTTAGTTTGCATATTTCTGTCCTCTTGAGCAAAAACCAAGTGTGACTGCAGCAGAGAGCAGTTTTAAAGGTTTATAGACGCGTTCCTCATAGAAACAAGCGGAGGAGCTCTGAGAAAACAACAACACCAAACAGCATAAACAACCATGGCTTTCCAGCAAGAGATGTTTGAATGTAATGGGGTTTTGAAAGAAATTGATGCGTGAGAGAAATGATCAATGATGGTGTTGAGACATCAACAAGTAAATCTCAGACTCGTTTTCAGAGCATCGTTTGAGACATAAATAAGCATCGTTTGAGACATAAATAAGCTAAATATTGCCTGGGTTGTCCTTATCTCGGTTCAACAACATAGTAATTCCATTATTACAACACAATAATTTTACATTGCGGACGTTGAAAGGTCCTCATTATATGTGGGGGTGGGGGTGGAGGGTGGGAGGGGAGAGGGAGGACCGCAATAAGGGGTCGGGAGTTTAAGGGACCAGTGGGGCCACAAAACAGTTTTAAAATTATCTCCCCCATCCCCCCCCCCTCCCAACACACACACACATCCCTGTGTATCGTCTATGTGTATATCAAGAATTGGATTGGTAGATCTATATAAACTATGCACAGCGAAACTTATGTTCATTGGTATCGAATTACTGATGCGTTACCTTTGGTTGTTCAAGATCAATTTGACAGATGTGTATCAATTGACGTCACTGGGCAGAAAATTCAAATTGCTGCAGTCTTAGTCATGTTTGTGGAGATGAATCATTGCTGTAGATAAATAAATAAAAAAAACAACAACAAAAAAAAAACAAAAAAAAAACAAAAAAAACGGGATAATCCCATAAGAAGGATTAGATCTAATGAAACACACAGAGTTATATTTTAATTGAGTAGAAGTTTATTATTGGTATAATACCATAAAGAGGTAGGAATTTTAAGGTCACTACTGACACCTGACCCTTATTTTTTTCCCAACAATAAATTTTTTTCATATTTTATAATTCAGTTTTGTGTTATATTCTGACTATTTTACGTCATTAAAATAGCCGTGTTGCCATCTGTTTTACTAGTTATGGCTCTTTAAAGAACCCTACTATGTTTACTACTATGGCCATTTTGGTAAAATTTTACTAACATGCTAAAATTCATTATTAGTTCTTTAATATAGGGTAAAATCCTTTTTTTACTGTAAGTGATTTACCACAAAGGAATAACCAGAACAAAACACACAAAGGTTTCACCGAATACCGTATATTTCTTATTTCTCATTTTCAAACAAGAAAACTCAGACAAAATCACATCAATTTTAACAAGCATATACTGAAGATACTAATATGTAACATACTTCTTAGCAATAGATTTCCTTTAAACCCTTTCAACAGATCAAACTATGTATAAGTTGTATTCTGACGGAGTATGAAGGTAAGCCACCATGTCGTTTGAGTGGTAATAAATTTTATTTACCCCTACTCTAAATCATAAAAATAGCAATTATAAAGAAAATGATAGTTATTATGGATATAAATTTCATAATGATTCTCTTAATTTGCATATTCTGTGACCAATCGTTGCTTTAACAATATTAAGCATATTGGCTACTCCTGTACACAGTAAGGAACATGTGACCTGAAAAATTTCTGATAATGCATTAGGAAGTTACCCCACCCACCTCATCATATGCAGTAATTTCTAAAGATAGTTATGAAAATATGATACAAAATTTTACAAAATTTCACATACAACATCCATACGCAGTATGAATCAAAAGATTTCTTGTTGATCAAATTAATTTTATTTAAACTCCTGTTGTCTATGGCATGACAAACGTTGCAATATTGTATCTGGTAATATATTTGTTTCATATTAAAATATGTATTCTATATTAAGATATTTATGCCCAATAAAAATATATTTATATGCAAAATAGATATTTATTGGCAATAAAATATATTTATTGACAATAAATTTTATTTATTGGCAATAAAAATTATTTATTTGCAAAATAAATATTCATTGGCAATAAAATATATTTATTGATAATTGAATTTATTAATTGGCCATGAAATTATATTTTTTCAAAAATAAGTATATTCATTGGCAACAAAACATATATATAGGCAATACAAATATATTGATTCAAAATATAAAATGTGTTTATAAAATTGATATTTATTTATTGAATCAATATTCTGTTGTATCACAATAACAAAAATATTTATCTGCAATGTGCTAAAAAAATATGTTGGGTAAAATTAGCATTGTGGGCTATGACACGTGTTTCGTAACAGCGAATTTCATTGGCTCTGTGAAACCTAATAATGGCAGCCTCCATTGATTTCACAGAGCGCTGCCATATTGATTTGGTTCGCGGTTTATGGTCAACTCGATCCTTGGCCGTTTCGACCTTAGTCAATTCGCACCTTTTGATTCTTGGTCACCTCGCACCCCCGAACTAGCGCTTCTGCCGACACAAGTTAACTCAGTATTTCTCTCGTGTGTTGCAGATTCCTTGTTTTGGACGTGACTTGTAGTCCTCGCGGAATAATGGTCCATATGATTTTTTTAAACCTAAAGTATTATTTACTTGAATATATAGTCCAGATCTTGGGGGCTGATCTTGGACCATTAGTCCATACGTATCGAATGGTCCTAAAGTTTCCGTGCAGACTGGGAAACTAGAGCTAAAGTTCTCATATGAGAGTTAACAAAACTGCAACAAAGTCTCTAACATTCTAGGAAACCGGCAAACTTGGGGGCATCTAAGGACGAAAGTCTAAGGTGCGAAAATCTAAGCAGCAAGTTGACAAAGGATCAAACCACCGGAACTTTTGTCGAGCCAATGAAATTTTCTGTTACAAGGCTACATCATATCCCACAATGCTAATTTTACCCAATATACTTTTTGAACTTACAATGAATATTTTTGTAAATATTGTCAATATTTGTTTGGCAAACAGATATATATATTTTATATATTGTGATCATTTTTTATTGTCCACATAAAATACTGTATCAATACATATCTAATTTGCAAAAAATATATATACAACGCACATAAATATTTTTATTATGAATAAATATATTTTTATTGCCAATGAATATTTTATCGTAAATAAATATATTTCTATTGGCAATAAATATTCTTGTAGCAAAGAAATATATTTTTATATCGCAAATAAATGTTTTATTGTGAATAAATATATTTTATTGACAATAAATATCTTATTATAGAATACATATTTTTAATATGGAAAAAATATATTATCAGATACAATATTGCAACGTATATCACGTCATAGTTGTCATTGCAACCAAAAAAAAAACAAAAAACTATTCATTCAACAAAATTAAACCAAAAAGTTTCCTTGAGTAGTTCTCAATAAAATGTAAGAATTTTGTGCAAAAGACCCATCCATTTGATTGTTGTCATGGAAACAAAAATACTAATAATTTGGAAATAAAGGATCAGGATCATCAACTGTTTTTAGCGACGGCTTTTCTGTACCTTCAGAAGCTTTATTTTTTTTTTCCTGCGGTTAACACTCGCATTGGAACATAAAAATACATCATAGCTAGCATCTTGACTACTCCTGTACACAATTAGACACACGTGACCTGATTTTTTTTTTTTTTTTTTTTTTTTTTTGAAAATACAGTAGGCAATTAGTCAAACCGCTACATCATACACATAGTAATTTCTAAAGATAACCATAAAATATGAAACAAAATCAAACTCATGTACAATATCCATACGTAGTAAGAAATGAAATTTACTTTTCGACAAAATAATTTCAAACTTCTGTTGCCATGGCAACAGGAATATGCCTTAAATATAATGGCTTATTACCATAATAAAGGTGTAGTTCTTGTAAAATATAAAATTTGTGTGAAAAAGACCCGTCCATTTTATTATCGTCATTGAAACCAAAAGAGTAATAAAAAATGAGAAAATAAAGGAACAGGGTCAATAAGCATTTTTGCCTCAACTTTACTATAAATTCATAAGTGAGGCCTTCCCAGAGAGGGTACCTGAGAAATCGGCATTTTCCCTTGTTCCCCCAAATCAAAATCCCGATTATCTATGTTCATTGTTCCAAAAATTGCCTTTGTTCCCCTGTTCCCTTCAGTTTTAGACTTTTGTTCCCTTGTTCCCCTAGAATAAATGGCCTTTTTCCTCTGTTCCCCCAAACCCCTGGGACGGCCTCATAAGTGTTTATTTTCTGCTGATTTAGCTTCCTATTCAACAAAATTAGCCCGCTGAGGCCCTCCTCAGAAAACTGCCTGCTTACGTCATTACATGTAACTGTGACGTAATCGGTGAAGTGTTACAAAAGATAATAATGTCAACATGCTGAATTTCAACGAGTTCTAATGAAGATTTTCAATCTTTCGATTTGTCTTTTTCTTGCAAAGTGACAAACAAAGGAATTAATAACCTACCCATGTATATCATAGTATACATTGCTGTCGGCCTATTCAGCGCACCTAAGGATTTGAGCTGAATTTAAAAAATGTTCGCTAGACCAGTTTTAATTTTGAAATGTACAAGAACGAAGAATATTATATTATAAATAAAACAAGTTTATTTTCATTCAATTTCTTCTTCAAATTTAGCAGATAATAATCCCTCAACTTCATCATCCCCTTGTTTGTGTGTCATAAAAAAAATGTCTGCCTATGTCGCGCACCTGTTAGAATATTGCCTGCTGCCTTGGACATAAAGAATGTTTTTAGATCAAAGATGCATTTCTATGATCAATAATCAATTCAGAATATATTTGTGCCATTTTCATTGTTCACACTAACAAAACCACCTTCTTTGGTTTTAGTGAAAACAACATTTTCCTCATTATTTTGAGATAAACTCCTGATTCCCCATGCAAATTGTAATGGCCATGTACCTTTTGATGTATTTCAATACATACGCCCACAAAATGATACTTTGGGATTTTTTGGGAGAAAATATTTGAGAGAGCAGTATTGGTAGATGCGCCACATTAGGCTACACGGCTGTACTTGAATGCTTGATCAGCCTCTTCAATTTGGGACCGAAAAACTGAAGGTAAATCATTTTACTTCCTGTCTTATTTTTTTCTGTCCTCTTTTATTGTTTCAGTTTTTTTTTTTTGCAATAAATCGTCACTGTCAGGGAATAAAGCTCTTTTGAAAGGTCTAGAAAGGGTAGGGCTAGCGAGAGCACGTTGCATTTTATCCGGGTATAATATATAGTCCTTACATTAAATTACATTTAAGAAGATATTTTTTTTATCATAAACACTTTTACGCAAATAAGTAGATAGATCATACGAGTATATGATAAAAAGAATGCAGCTCACCCCTCGGCCTGAGACAGACAGCTCGTGTAATATTCTATTTCCCTACTTTCATACGAGATGACTTGTTGAGCCCCACTTTCTTTTGAACCTGCTTCCTTAGTCTTTGGGACCTTTTGAGTGTAATCCAATTACTATGTAGAAAAATAGATAAAATCACGCCATAAAAATATAAAATTCATCAAAATAAATATAAAAAAATCGAAAGAAGTACGTTCAAATATCACTAAAACAATCCTTGGTTTTCTGTGTTCATAGTCTCGATTCGTCGTGTGATACTTTCTGCGAAAAAAACGTAAATATTTTTTGTGTGTTCGTTTACATCGAATGTTCGGAGCTGAGCGTCCGTCGTTAGAATCTTTTCAACGTCAGAATATTTTTTTCTTTCCCTTTATTTGGTCAGCTGAAAAATAGTTTATCAGTTTTGTTTTCACTAGTATATGCACAGTTGACGGATCATACTACGCGGAAACGGATTTAATTAACACTAGCAATTATATACTCCGGTCTAGAAAAATTGCTCCTCTATTTTAATCGAAAACCACCTATCTCCCTTCTCATTCAAGAGTTGCGGTTATTAGTACCGTAGTGACCTTAATCTATATATAGTTTGTTGGTAATTTATAATTTTTATTTCTTTCCCAAATAGATTTTGACAGTACATGTATTAGGTTAGTCTTAGAGCATTTGCTTTATTTTGGGGCATTTGACTTATTTAAAGATTAACATAGAGCTCAACCTGACTTTTTTTCTGTTTCAATTAAATCTATTTTTTTTTTTATTTTCATTTATTTATTGTTATGGCTTCATTAAATTTTTTATGTTCAAAATCTAATCTTTATTTTACTTTTTTTGTATATACAATGTATCAGAAGAAAAAATAAATAAATAAAATAAAAAAAAATGAAATAAAAAATAAGAAATAAAATAAATAAATAAATAAAGAACCAAAACATTCTAGCTCTAAAAAAATGAATAAGTTGAGTTGAGTATTGAAATCTTTTCACTATATATTAATGGCCGATTTATTGTATTGAATGAAACAAACAATCAAACAAAACTGGACTGAACTCCTATGAGCCCGTTAAAATGTGCCACTGCCAAAATGGAGTAAAATGCGCTCAGTACAGGGGCTCAGTTGTTTAGGTGTGTGTGGGTGGGGGAGGGGGAGGGGAGGGGGGCTTCACTGATCACTGGTCTGCCGCATGTGGGCCTCTTGCTCAATTTTCTTGAGCTTTGCTAGTTGTAGCATGTTCGACCACTTGGTCTTATACTCTATCTCTCAATACGGCATATACCCTCAAATGAGTATTTATTTACTCTGTAGGTTTCCTGTTGGCGTAACCGAGCGAGTTGACGGCACTTTGCGTCTCTCCCCACACCTTATCCTTCAATTGTTTTGTGACTTTATTAGTCAATTTGGACTCTACGATAGATTTGTGCTTTATTGCTAGGTCAATGAATAAATCTTTTTCTTCTGGTTCAAACTTAGGCCCCATTAAACGCGTCTTTTTTTTTTTTTTTTTTTTTTATCAGACATGATTTTATCTATTTTTTCTTTTATTTCCGGGTTTTTCTGTTGGTAAACAGATGATGAAATCACGTGGTTTATTTGTTGACCGAGAGGAATTCCGGGAGACTGGTTTCATAACTTTGATCGAAAGTTTGTCATTAAACGAATTCCAAATTAAAATTCGTTTCGTGCAACCGGCGCTAATGTCGCCATTAAAAAGTTTGTCATTAGGACTTCAATGATGAACTAGCGGCTAATTTGAAATTAATTTTAACAGCGTTTCGTACACTCGGATCCAGGACGCGGGCGATCGCGGACGGAACCAGTGATTGCAAACCTGGTATTGAGGTTATGGTTAGTCTGACGAGAGCATCCAAAATGCCTAAAGCATATCAATGGCCTGGTTACGTTGATTTTCTGAAAGACGTGGCATTTCTGTATGATGAATGAAATAAATTTGTTTTTTCTTATCGCTGCTACACAGAAAGTGTTTATCTGTAAGAATGCGTACATGAAGTGAATGGAAATTTACACAGCTTGGGGAGAGGTTAAAAACTGAAACCGTTAGCTCGGGTTCCTCGTGCGCAATTCACCTGAGCGAGACTATTGCCATTGTCTTATTGTTATATAACAGGGTATTCAATTGTTTTAAACAACATGTTTACTATGTTTCCATAAATAGCTTTATTTACTATGTTTCCAAAAATAACTTTCTAGAACAACATGTTTACAATAACATGATGTTTACATCCTTGATTCTGGACTGAGTTATTTTTGGCATGTCATGGAAGATTTAGAAGTTTCTTGATTGGAACTGGAAAGTAAGAGATGCTTGTAGTAAATTCTTTTTCTAGAACCTTCTTTGATATTATATAAGGAGAACAGATTTTCATCTGGGCAGCTTTGTATACTTTCACTGGAAATTATTCTATACTGGATTACTTTAATATTTTATTCATTCTGGACTTAAATTCTGAATTCAGGAACTTTAAATTGTGGGATCAGAAACTGATATTCAAAGGATTTGTTTTATAAATTCTCGTGGATTATTTCAGAGGGACTTTGTGACATAAACTTGAAAGGTACTGTCTACTTACATTCTTTTGTTTTGAATCTTATCTTATTTTTTTTTTTGTGAATAAATATTGTTAATAATTTAAAGCTTGTTGCTGGTTTCACTTTCATTTCTTTCTCGTTACGCTTGGCTCGTAACAGAAATTGGGAGCTCGTCCGGGATCGAACATTTTCTTGAGCTAAAACAAGTTTGAGCTTTTTAAAGAAAACAAATATTGATTTAAAAAAAAAAGAAGAAATATTTGTTTGCTATAAAACAAGTACTGACTTTTAAAAAATTTCAGTAATTATAAAAATCTTTATTTGATAAAAAACAAGTATTGACTTTCAAAAAAAAAAAAAAAAAAAAAAAAAAAAAAAAAAAAAAAGCAAGTATTGACTTTTGAAAAATATCAATAAATAAACTCTGATTGATAAATTTACTTGACAAAACCAGCAAAAAGCAATCATGTCATTTGACCTTCAAGCTTTTATCACTGCGCCTTCGCAGGAGCTGTTAGATTTGGCCAAAAAGTCTGAATTGTTGGATATTGCTGCTCACTATGAATTGACTACCGTCAACAAGTCCAGGAAGTTTTGTTTTTTTAACAAAAACAGGAAATAAAAAATATTTTGGTCCAATTTTTGGTTGATAAGGAAATTCTTGATTCTTCTGCTTTGTCTCTTGTTCTCGTTACACAGACAGGTTTGCAAATGCGAGAGCTTGAGATTCAGAAGCAAATTGAGTTAGAAAAATTAAGATAAGAGCAAGAAAAAACTTAGAATTGAACAAGAAAGACAAATGCAGAAGGAAAGAATGGAAATGGAAGAAAGAGTGCAGAAAGAAAGAATGGAAATGGAAGAGAGGGAGAAAGAAAAAGAAAGACAAATGCAGATAGAAAGGGAAAAATTAAAATTTGATACAGAATTAAGAATGAAAGAATTAGAAATGCAAAACATGACGGTAAAACTTTAGAGTCTGGCGTTCATTTTGACATTACCAAACACATCAGATTAGTTCCCCCTTTTCAAGAAAAAGAGGTTGACAAATATTTTCTTCATTTTGAAAAAGTAGCAGAAAATTTAAAATGGCCAAAGGAGCATTGGACCTTGCTTTTGCAAAGTGTTATAATTGGGAAGGCTCGAGAAATTTATACTCAGCTGACTGTCCAGCAGAGCTCCAGTTATGATACTGTAAAGGAATTAATTCTTAAGGCTTATGAGTTGGTCCCTGAGTCTTACAGGCAAAAATTTAGGAACTGTAAGAAAGAAAATGAGCAGACCCATGTAGAATTTGCTAGAACTAAAGAACAGCTATTTGATAGGTGGTGCTCTTCAAAGAAAATTGGCTCCGATCATGAAAAACTTAGGCAGCTCATGCTTGTAGAGGAGTTCAAAAGGTGCATAAATTCAGACATTAAGTCCTTTTTAGATGAGAAACAGGTTGAAACTTTGGAAGCTGCAGCTCGACTTGCACATGATTATGCTTTAACACATAAAGTTTCCTTTATTAATAAGTCAAATCCCTCTAGAAGACCATTTTTCCCACAGTCAGGCTCCAAACATAGTCCCAGTAATCCATCTGGCAATTATAGCCAAACCTTTACTCCTAAACCCAAATCTTCTGGTGAAAACAAGGATCAAAATCCCTTATCTCAACCAATTTGCAATTATTGCAAAAGGACAGGTCATATTATATCTGAATGTTTACATTTGAAAAGAAAGAAAGAAAAACAAGAGGGGCTTAAACCTACAGGCCTTACCTCTTTACGGTCAAAATCACAGTCATGTGTTAAGGAGGAAGATCCTATCAAGACCGAAAGGCCTGAGACTGATTCTGTTATGGAGATTTATGAACCATTCTTATCAGATGGTTTTGTGTCGCTAAATAGTGACTATGCCCAGTCTACCCCAATTAAAATCTTACGAGATACTGGAGCTTCTCAATCCCTTATTTTAGCAGATACTCTGCCTTTTTCTGAGAAGACTTCTTCTGGGACAAGTGTCCTTATTCAGGGTGTAGAGTGTGGATTTGTTAATGTTCCTCTTCATAACATTTATTTATCATCAGACTTGGTAACTGGTTTAGTGGCTGTTGATGTTCGACCTTCTTTACCTTTTAAAGGTGTTCACTTACTGTTAGGCAATGACTTAGCAGGAGGTAAGGTTGTGGTAAACCCACTTTTAACTAATATACCTTGTATTGATCAGCCACCTGATCCCATTGAACAGGTAATCCCTGATCTTTATCCATCGTGTGCCGTTACAAGGGCCATGGCAAAGAAAGCAAAACAGAATGATGGGGACATTGATTTAACTGATACCTTTTTGGGTCAGTCTTTTAAACATGAGATTACAAATTCTCTTTCATCCAACCTGTCTGACAAGCAGACAGACTTAAGTGACAAGTCAGAGTCCAGTCATTACTCTTCAATATTAAATGACCAAGGTCAAGGTCATGACTTGGTGTCAAGGTCACAACTTTGTAGGGAACAGCATAATGATCCTGAAATTTTGCCTTTACTTGAAAGGGCTTTAGATGAGAAAGAAATAGATCAAGTCTCAGTCTGTTTCTATGTCGAAAATGGAATTCTAATGAGAAAATGGCGTCCTCCTGATGTCTCAGCAGAAGATGAGTGGACTGTTAACCACCAAATAGTAGTTCCAAGGGTTTATCGCCCTGAAATGTTGAACTTGGCCCATGAGACTCCCTTGTCAGGTCATTTAGGTGTAAATAAGACCTATCACAAAATTCTTAACCATTTTTACTGGCCAGGGTTAAAATCTGACGTTTCTCAATTTTGTAAATCTTGCCATACTTGTCAGATGGTAGGAAAACCCAACCAGACAATACCAAAAGCTCATTTACAGCCCATTCCTGCTTTTGATGAACCTTTTAGCAGAATAATTATTGACTGTGTTGGTACCTTGCCCAAAACAAAGTCAGGCCATGAGTATCTTCTCACTATAATGTGTGCTTCTACACATTTCCCAGAAGCCATTCCACTTAGGAATATTAAAACAAAGAATATTGTTAAGGCTCTGGTAAAGTTTTTCACGTTTGTAGGCCTTCCAAAGTCTGTTCAGTCGGATCAGGGCTCAAATTTCATGTCAGGAATTTTTCGGCAGGTCATGCATGAGTTGGGCATTACTCAATATAAGTCATCGCCTTACCATCCTGAAAGTCAAGGTGCCCTGGAAAGATTTCATCAGACACTGAAAAATATGATCAGATCATACTGCTTTGACACTGAAAAAGATTGGGATGAAGGCATTCATTTGTTGTTGTTTGCTGTTAGAGAATCTGTTCAGGAATCTCTTGGTTTCAGTGCATTTGAGCTGGTATTTGGCCACACTGTGCGTGGATCTTTGAAACTTTTGAAAGAAAAATTTCTCTCAGTTGATGACAGTTCTTTGAACTTACTTCAGTATGTGTCAGATTTTAAAGACCGGCTGTCTAAAGCTTGTGAAGCTGCTTGGACCAATCTTAAGTCAGCACAAAGGAAAATGAAACGTTGGTATGATGAAAATGCAAAAGAAAGACAATTCATGCCTGGAGACAGGGTACTTGCTCTTTTGCCTATTCCTGGCAAACCATTGCAAGCCAGATATTACGGCCCTTACACTGTAGATAAACAGATTAGTGATGTAAATTACATTGTTAACACTCCTGGGAGACGCAAACAAAAACAGTTATGTCATGTTAACATGCTTAAACAATACATAGATAGGGATAGCTCTTCTGTTACACCAATAAATGTTGTTAGTTCAGTCCCTCAGGAACAAAGTGAAATGAACTCTGAAGACATGAACTTCATCAAATCTGATCCTGCTTCATCAAAACTCCAGAATTCTGACATTCTAAAGGATCTCGACCAGAAACTTTCACACCTAGATCCAGTCCAAAGAAAGGAACTGAAACAGTTAATTCATCAATATGAACACTTATTTCCGGACATTCCTACAAGGACTGACAAAATTTATCATGATGTGAATGTTGAGGACTCACAACCTGTCAAACAACATCCATATAGAATGAACCCAACAAAACAAAAATATCTTAAGGAGGAAATTCAGTATTTGCTGGACAATGATTTCATTGAACCAAGTCAAAGTGAATGGAGTTCACCTTGCATTCTTGTGGCAAAACCTGATGGAACATATCGGATGTGCACCGATTACAGGAAGGTCAATAATTTGAGTAAAACAGATACATTTCCCATCCCAAGAATGGATGATTGTATTGACAAAATTGGAAATTCAAACTATATAACTAAATTTGATCTTCTGAAAGGATTTTGGCAAATTCCTCTCACAGAAAGAGCTAAAGAGATCTCAGCATTTGTTACTCCTGATGGATTATATCACTATAAAGTAATGCCTTTCGGAATGAAAAACTCTCCAGCAACATTTCAACGCTTAATCAACACCATAATAGCTGGAATCGAGCATTGCGATGCTTACATCGATGACGCCATCATACACAATGATGAATGGAATCACCATCTTGGAACTATCAAAGTATTCTTTGATAAACTAAGTGAAGCAAAATTGACAATAAACCTTGCTAAAGTGAATTCTGTCATGCAACTTTAACATTTCTAGGACATGTTGTGGGTCATGGTCAGGTTAAACCTATAGAGGCTAAAGTTGAAGCTATTTCAAATTTTCCGGTGCCCACATGCAAAAGACAACTGATGAGGTTTCTTGGTATGGCCGGTTATTACAGAAAATTCTGTAATAATTTTTCTGTCATTGCTGAGCCACTGACTAATTTACTTAGTAAAAGAATGAGGTTTAAGTGGACCAGTGATTGTCAGAATGCCTTTGATAAACTGAAAGCCATACTGAGAAGTGAGCCGGTTTTCTTGGCACCAAATTTTAATAAAGAATTCAAGCTAGCAGTGGATGCGAGTGATGTTGGTGCAGGTGGTGTATTGCTGCAAGAGGATGACAATGGTGTGGATCATCCAGTTTGTTACTTTTCCAAAAAGTTTAACAAACATCAAAAGAATTATTCTACAGTAGAGAAAGAATGTTTGTCTCTCATTCTTGCTCTTCAACATTTTGAAGTTTATCTAACTTCTTCATCCTCGCCTATTGTTGTTTTCAGCGATCACAATCCACTGACTTTCATCCATAAGATGAAAAACAAGAATCAGAGGTTGCTCAGATGGAGTCTGTTGTTACAGGAATACAATCTTGACATCAGGCATATCAGGGGAAAAGATAATATTATTCCTGATGCCTTGTCCAGAGCATGATGTCTTGATCTGTGGTTTCCTGTAACTTGCTGTATATAAGATAATAATTGCCTTTATCAGTATTTTATTTTATGATAATTTTATGGCAAAAGAAAGCTTTATTACATAAATCTTTCTTTTCCCTGAAGAGGGGAAGTGTTATATAACAGGGTATTCAATTATTTTAAACAACATGTTTACTATGTTTCCATAAATAGCTTTATTTACTATGTTTCCAAAAATAACTTTCTAGAACAACATGTTTACAATAACATGATGTTTACATCCTTGATTCTGGACTGAGTTATTTTTGGCATGTCATGGAAGATTTAGAAGTTTCTTGATTGGAACTGGAAAGTAAGAGATGCTTGTAGTAAATTCTTTTTCTAGAACCTTCTTTGATATTATATTAGGAGAACAGATTTTCATCTGGGCATCTTTGTATACTTTCACTGGAAATTATTCTATACTGGATTACTTTAATATTTTATTCGTTCTGGACTTAAATTCTGAATTCAAGAACTTTAAATTGTGGGATCAGAAACTGATATTCAAAGGATTTGTTTTATAAATTCTCGTGGATTATTTCAGAGGGACTTTGTGACATAAACTTGAAAGGTACTGTCTACTTACATTCTTTTGTTTTGAATCTTATCTTATTTTTTTGTGAATAAATATTGTTAATAATTTAAAGCTTGTTGCTGGTTTCACTTTCATTTCTTTCTCGTTACGCTTGGCTCGTAACATTATGCATTGATCGGCTTATGATTTAATGTACTTCTAGACTTTCTATTATAAAGGCAAACATGTATAAATCGGTATATTTGACATTGGGCATATATATATAATTAAAGATCTAAACAAACTTCAACAAAGAATTCCGGCCCAGGTAATGCAAGTACTTCAGAAAAAAGTGTATAGGGAGAAATATGAATTACCACTGGGTTGAGTGAGGCTCGAACCCACGCCGGTTACGACGGCAGCGCCTAGCCCTTCAGAGTCAGGAGACATAACCACTGCACCATTACGCTTGTTAAAAAGTGCGCTAGCGCACCAAAAATATACCCTATCCGACAGGTCTTTCAGAGAAATCAAGCATAATACTGTGCCATGAAACTTGTTTTTTAACAAGGGTTATCAATATTTTTCAGAGAAAATAAGATTTGGAATTGCATGTGGATCACGTGCTGATTCACATAAAACGTCAAACATTATTTTCTCTGAGAATTAATTTAAAAAAATCAAAGTGAAACTACTGATCAGCCAACGATATTGTCATCACTGTTTCCATTTGGCATAAACTTTCTTACATTGCGCACCAGTCTTAAGGGGAACTGATACATTTTCAAGGGAGGGAGGCAACTCTGTTTGAATGGGACTTAATGTGCAGGAAAGCAAACAAGTTGTCTCTCTTGTAAAACATGGTAGAAAATCCATCAAGTGTATCCTGTCCCCTTAACCCTTAAAGAGCCTATCCCAATATCCCAGAATTTTTATTTTTATTGTTAAAAAAAAAATAAGATTGAAATGTAAAACCTTAGTTTCTCTGGAAAAAAAAAATATTTGAGTATGTCGTCTTCTTTAATTTTGCATGTGTTTAAAGCGTTAATTATGCATTAAACGCGTACTCATAGATGGTTCCTCTATAATCTAGTTTATTGTCATTGGCTCTTGAACAATTAACTTACATTCATTGGCTTCAAGGGATTTGATTTTTTATTTTCTGTAATTAATTTACCTTCACCTGCGTCTAGGGATTTGGTTTTGTGCTGTATTAAGTTTGGTAAACACTATATAGCAAATTAGGATTTTAATAACCATCCACAGTCAACCGTATATACCCAGACCATTCTGAAACTTTGGATCCTTCCGTACTTGTCCTAAAAGTTGTACAAAATAATATGAAAGGGGCGTGGCCTTTGAAAACGAAAGATGAAAGACAGTGGTTCCATCAACAGGTTGTAAAATGGACTTGTTTAAATTTTTGGACAAAGAGTTAAGATGTGACAATATTTATGGTAAATACGGCATGCTTTAATAAGATAAATACCGTTTTTATCCTAGGTATTGTGACACTTTCAGTCCTTATCGTACTTATATGTTAAATGCATTTGAGTCCAGTTTATATGTCTAACAACTGCCGGATGGGTAGGAAGCATGTCTGCTCTATGTCTACAATATTTGCTCAGAGTGTCGGATTAGTTGTCTGTGCAGGTGTAAATACATTATATGTACGAAATCGACAATGAAAATGTCGGAATAATGGTTGAAATATAAATAGTAATATTGTTCCAGAATATATAGTCAGTATGAGAGAAGTCGGGACATTGTACATACGAAATGTATTTATTTATTTAAGTTCCTGGTCATTTCGTTAGTTTGGAGATTAACGGCCCAGTCAACGATATTAAGGTTTATTTTGAGCCAGTCATTTTACTTAAGCACACTTTTACTGTGCTGGCTAAACGAAAAGAATTTGTTTCCTGTATGAGCAAATTCTTCCATTTTTACTTGACTCTTTTCAGAAGGAATTTTACAGGAAACGAAACAGGAAGGCACAAAAATATCTCCCTTGTTAAAAATGGCGGAAAAACGGTCTCATACATATTCAGTCTTGAGGTTCAAGTATGAAATATAAATGAAATTATTGATGAATTCGTATGATACCCTTTGATATTCCGACACATGCATTTAGTTATATTCGCAAAGATATTTGCAGCGGTTTTAATTTGATATAACAATATGCACCTTTTCTACTGAAATTGTATATTTCATTTTAATTGATTTCATAATGACATGAATACGAAATGTTTTGTAACAGAGATAAAATTCTGACTAAAAATGCACCTCTTAAACTTAGGAAATTTGCAAACATACATTGTACGCCTCTGTTACTTTTGAAATCAGTTTGAAGAAACTACATGTTAGACAGATGGAAATCTCCAGATATTCCCAATGTCAAATTTATTCTCATTTGAGAGTATAGATACTGACCTTGTTTAAAATACCATACTGCATGTACCCTGTATTCGGACAGAGAGGCCTGAGCAAAAATTGTATACAGACCAAGAAACCACAGAACGTGGCGTTTCTTGAGAAACGACGTTTGATGTTTTTAACCTTTACCATCCTCTTGGCTAAATCAGCAGACGACAAATTGACAATATTTTTCTTATTTTTCCTAGATAATAGGTTTTGAAATGCAAATTGTCTCCTTAGGAGACAATTTGCATGAACTGTCAAAGCCTATTTTCTGGAAAAAAACAAACAAAATATTTCTAAATGTCGTCTGCTGAATTGTTTACCAAATATGCTCAGAGTTAATATCTATGAACCAGGCCATGAGAATACGTGAACAGTAAAAGTTTATATCGGCCAGCGAATTCCTGTCTTATCAGGCCCGTTTCAAAACATTAGTTATAATTCACAGTATCCAATGAAGTTTTATGCAAACATGAAGGCTCTGGCTTATCTAGTAAGTTCGCTGTCTGTCCCAATGTCACAGTTTCACTTGGCATGGCTCATATATAGTTAGCGAAAACTGAAAACTCTCTTATCATTATTAAATATGTAATTAATTATATTCTTCCAATAATCAGTGCAAGACAGATAAGCAAGGTTAACAGCATTTTCACACGTTTATTTTATTTTATTTATTTTTTTTGTTTTTTTTTTTTTTTTTTGTTTTAACTTACCTCTTCTTTTTCATTAAACACATTTGTACTGTTACAAACCGACATTTTTAGCGATGTGGTAGAGTGTTGGCTTGTCACCCAGGTGGTCCGGATGCAATTCCCGGCCGGAAAAATAATGATATACGTTTTCTCACTGGTTACATTCATACATGAGTTCCGTCATATAAAACTAACATGAGAAAAAATAGATTCAAACATCCTCGTATGTTGCATATTTCAACCTCTTTATGACCAAACATTTCTTCTGAATTACGAAAACTGCGCATGTCCAGACAAGTCTGGAGGCATGCGCTGCCTGATCAAAGTAAGCTCATTTTGCTTTTTTATATATACACAAGTTCCAGATGTTTGTCTGAATAAGAGTTTGTTCATCTGCAATCTATTCCAGGTATACGTAAGTCGCATAATTATCGCAGGGCCAACTCTCCGAAAGTTTTAGTAAGTCAATAAGAGGGGGAGCACCACCCAACATATTACCGTAAGCAGGTTTTGATATGATTCGGTCTACATATGTACAACATACACAATATATATGTATGTGTAGACCGATATCTCCAAGAATTACTGAAGTTTTCCTTGTACGTCTTTTTGAGCAGAACATCGAAGACTTCATTCCGATCCTGAAATCAAACAGTATTGTACGTATAACATTTATAAGCCGTAACCTTTAGACACATTAGACTGCGTAGGTTGATCTGAATCTTCGCCAGGTGCACATGTCTGAAGGTATATTTTCATATATGTGACTCTTAGGGAAGAGTTTGACATAACAGAGGTTCTATACCGAACTTCAGTACCCGTTTATGGGTAAAAGTTACACTTTCAGGGCAGGTAAAGCACTCACATCTTAAGAAAGAGTAGACCTTTTTTCAAAAGTAGTTTGGTGTCCAGCAAAACAAACAGAAATTCACAGAAGTTGTATCCCTTGTGATAAATGGCGGCTAAATCTCAAGGCGTGACCCTTCTCTTTGATACAGCTGGAACAGAATACAAAATTATATACAAAAAACAAAACAAAACCTTATAGCATACGTGAATGATGTATATTTTCACGGTTCAGACTGGACATCCGCGCATTCTGATCAGAAACTTTCCACAGTCTTCAATGTCCATATATTCTTTATTCAAAAATGGACAGGCCATGATAAGACCTGGGGAAGATTTATAGTTCGGTGATTTTGTGTACTGTATTTACCCTAGATATTCAGACACCTTAACTTCTTATCACGCTTGTTCAAAAATTGTAGTAAGTTCATTTTACTATCTGTTCATGTATTTTCTTGTCTGAAACCAGAAGGCCAAGGTCTTTGATATTTGGTGTGCAGCTTTACCTAGTAGACCTCTACCAAAGTTGTTCACATTATAGCCCATGGGTCAAAAATGCCCAGGGATCACATGTTTTACATAGACCCATATAGGGCAAAACATTTAAAATCTTCTTATCTAAAACCAGAAGGCCCAGGTCTTTGATATTTAGTATGTAGCTTATCTAGTGGACCTCTACCAAAGTTGTTCAAATTATAGTCCTGGGGGTCAATAATGGCCCACAATTTTTACATAGACTTATATAGGGAAAAATCTTCTTTTCCTGAAACCAGAAGGCCCAGGTCTTTGATATTTGGTATGCAGCTTCACCTAGTAGACCTCTACCAAGTTGTTCAAATTATATCCCTGGGGTTAATTATGGCCCGGCCCGGTGGCCCACTTGTTTTACATAGACCCATATAGGGAAAGCCTTTAAAAAGCTTCTTGTCTGAAATCGGAAGGCCCAGGAATTTGGCATTTGGTATACGGCTTCGTCTACCAAGATTGTTCAAAATTTAGCCCTGGGGCTGAAAATGGCCTATGTTCTACATAGACATATGGGGAAAAACATTTAAAAATCTTCCTGAAACCAGAAGGCCCATGTCTTTGATATTTGGTATGTAGCTTTTATCTAGTAGACCTCTACCAAAGTTGTTCAAATTATAGCCCTTGGGTCAATAATGACCCCCTCCCCTGAGGCCCACTTGTTTTACATAGACACATATAGGGAAAACCTTTAAGAATCTTCTTGTTTAAAATCGAAAGGCCCAGGCCTTTGATACCCGGTATACAGCTTCGTCTAGTGGACCTCTACTAAGATTGTTCGAATTTAAGCCCTGAGGCTTAAATGGCCCTGCTCCGGGGCCCACAAATTATACATACTTATATAGGGAAAACCTTTATAAATCTTCTTGTCTGAAACCAGAAGGCTCAGACATCTGGTATTTGTAACACAGCTTCGTCTAGTAGACCTCTGCCAAGATTGTTCAAGTTATAGCCCTGGGACCAAAATGATCCCGCCACGGGGCCCACATGTTTTACATAGACTTATATAGGGAAAATCTTTAAACATCTTCTTGTCTGAAACCAGAAGGCCCCGTCTTTGATATTTTGTGTGCAGCTTCACGTAGTGGACCTCTACCAAAGTTGTTCAAATTATAGCCATGGGGTAAAAAATGGCCCCGCCCCAGAGGTCACATTTTTTACATGGACCCATATAGGGAAACACTTTAAAAATCATCTTGTCAGAAACCAGTAAACCGATTTCAATATAACTTGGCAGCAACGTTTCTTTGGTGACCCTGTACCAAGATTTTCAAACTGTCATAATTAGTCCAAAAACATGGCCGCCAGGGAGCGAGGCTTATTGTCCCTAAAAATCTTCTTGTCAGAAACCAGTAGACCGAGTTCAATATAATACGGCAGAAATGTTCCTGTGGTGACCTTCTATCAAGATTTTCAAGCCAACATGATTCGTACAAAAAAACATGGCCGCCAGTGGGCGGGACTTATTTTCCCTATATATCTATATAGAAAACTTTAAAAAATCTTCCTGTCAGAAACTACTGCACCGATTTCAATATAACTTTGCTGGAATGTTTCCTTGGTGACCCTCTACCAAGATTGTTCAAGCCGTCATGATTTGTCAAAAGACATGGCTGCTAGGGGCCGGGGCTTATTTTCCCTATATATCTAGATATAGAAAACTTTAAAAATCTTCTTGCCAGAAACCACTGGAGCGATTTCAATATAACTTGGCAGGAAGGTTTTCTTAGGTGACCCGCTACCAAGATTGTTCAAGCCTTCATGATTCGTCAAAAAACATGACCTCTTGAACAATCTTGGCTTGAACAATCTTTTTTTTTTTTTTTTTTTTTTTGGCTTGAACAATCTTGACAGAGGGTCACAAAAGGAACACTATAATCGGTCTAGTGGTTTCTGAATAAAGGATTTTTAAAGTTTTCCATATAAATATATAGGGAAAGTAAGCGCTGGGCCGATTTCAATATAATACTGCAGAAATGATCCTTTGGTGATCCTCTACCAAACTTGTTCAAGCCATCATGATTCGTCAAAAACATGGCCGCCAAGGGGCAGGGCTTATTTTGAAAAATCTTCTTGTCGGAAACTTTGGTATGTAGCTTTATCTAGTGGCCTTATACCAAGATTATTCATATTTTAGCCCTGGGGTCAGAAATGGCCCCTACCCGGGTGTCACTAGTTTTACATAGACTTATTATATAGTGAAAATCGTGAAAAATCTTCTTGTCGGAAACCATTAGGCCTAAGGCTACCAAATTGGGTTTGTAGCTTTCTCCAGTAGACCTCTAACAAGATTGTTTAAATTAGATTCCTGGGGTCAAAAATGGCCCCTGGGTTCAGTAACTTTACATATACAAATAAGTGTCAAATAAGCTTTTCCTCAAAAACTACTGGCCAGATTTTGAAATAAGTCAGCAGAAATGATTTTTGGATGACAGTCTATTAAAGCATAGGGAGTCCTATGAAGAGAAGATGATAGTCTTTTAGAAGATACAATGCTGGATTAAATTGTTGAAATAACTGATTATGGTTGGAGACAATGACACTCAAGTGAGCGAATTAGAGCCCTCTGGGCCCTCTTGTTTATTTTAGCGAAAGATGGTCAGCGACAAAGGTGTAGAGTGGGCAACCGCCGCAAACTTCTCCAAAAGGTTCCAGCTTCAAACTAATAATCGATTTTCCATAAATTAGAAAAAAAAAATCTTAATTTTACCAGATCCGGACGTTTTTCAATCTGTCACTCATGCCATTGTGAAAGCAGATGAAAAGCGTGGTTGACAGGGGTATCAATAGAGTCATCGTACCGTAGAGGGTTGTTTAAAACTTAGCAAGAAAACAATAATTAGGATCTTGAATATTTACGCTCGATGTTTCTGTGATAAAGTTTTTTTTGTTTGTTTTTTTAACTTTGCGAAAAATGTCTAGCGACAAAATTGCGGAGGTAATCTACGCCGACTTCTCCAAAATGGCCCGGCCCGCAATGTGCAGTGCTTGTTCTGCTCGGATGAAAGAATTTCAATTTACTATTTCGAAAAACTTCCTACTGAGCTACCACCATTCCTATTAACACGCTTCCTCTGAGCTACCATGCTTCCTACTGAGTTACCACCGTTCCTACTGAGCTACCACGCTTCCTACTCAGCTACAACCATTACGCTTTCTATCGAGCTGCATCGCTCTCTCTCTCTCTCTCTGTGTCTCTCTCTCTCTCTCTCTGAGATACCATGCTTCCCACTGAGCTACCACAATTCCCACTGAGCTACCACAATTCCTATTGAGCTACCACGCTTGCTCTGAGCTACGCTTCCTTCTGAGATACCACGCTGCCTACAGAGCAACCACCTACTGAGCAACTACGCTTCCTACTGAGCTACCACCATTCAAATTGAGCAACCAGCTTTCCTATTGAGATACACCATTCCTACAGAACTACCATGCATCCTCTGAGCTACCACACTTCCTCTGAGCTACCACGCTTCCTCCTGAGCTGCCACCCTTCCTACCGAGCTGCCACCATTCCTACTGAGCTACCACGCTTCCAACCGAGCTACCACGCTTTCTCTGAGCTACCAAGCTTCCTTATGAGCTACCACGCTTCCTACTGAGCTGCCACCATACCTCTGGGCTACCATCTTTCCTACCGAGCTGCCACGCTTCCTACGGAGCTACCACGCTTCCTACAGAGCTACCACGCTTTTTTGAGCTACCACGCTTCCTATGAGCTACCACCCTTCCTACCGAGCTGCCACGATTCCTACTGAGCTACCACGCTTCATACTGAGCTACCTCGCTTCCTCTGAGCTACAACGCTTCCTACTGAGCTACCACCCTTTCTACTGAGCTACCACACTTTCTCCTGAGCTACCATGCTTCCTCTGAGTTACCACGCTTCTTACCATGCTGCCACTAGTCATACTGAGCTACCACGCTTCCTACTGAGTTACAACCATTCCTTCTGAGCTACCACACTTTCTCCTGAGCTACCATGCTTCCTCTGAGCTACCACGCTTTCTACCGAGCTACCATACTTCCTACTGAGCTACCACGCTTCCTGCTTGGCTTATTTTCTGTGAAAAAATAAATAAATAAAAATGTCGTCTGCTCTAGTTATGATTGGCGCTTTAAGGTTTAAAAAGCAAAGATCATTAACAATAACACCTATATATTTTGAATATCAGCATAGTGACGCGTGTTTGGATACTGGGATACTGTATAATATCAATTATCAATGCCAATGGAGCTATCTTGTACGGTGTCGCGTGAGATGTTTAAGACCATGAGATGTTTCAGAACGCATGCGCAACGGAAGCGGATATCAAGTGGGGCAAAAGGTGTGAGATTTGTCAGAATTTATCTGCCCCAATCAGCCCCTTGGCTTCCTATTTTACTGTTGTCTATATAAAGTACATTTTTCTTTTCTCCGTGCTGCGTTTGAATTTAGAATACCCAGATGAATTATGGAGGTATTTGTCTTGCTTCGACACCTGTATTATTTTTAATATCTGTTGACATACGGCGTGAAGAACGAAAACGTGCATTCATACGACTGTTTACTTACCAGTTTACGGTTTGATACCTACAGAAATGTAGTTTTGTTTTTCTTATGTACTTTATCATCAGACAGCTGCATAAAAATGAACAGAATTTGGAAAATCGTGGATACGTTGAAAATGGCTGCGTCACCAGCGATGTTCGTACAGTATTAGGATTCGTACACGTGACTTGAATGACTATATTTACTGAACGCACAACTGTGGGGTTTGACGCGGTATAACTTGTACAGGCAGAAATGTTTAGCATGATGGATGAAACATGGTTGGAAGTACTGACCTGGAACACTTGTGATTTTTGACAGCAGAAGGTAAGCTATTTTGTGATTGCCAAAACTGTAGGTCAGTCGGGTTTTTGTTTTTGTGTTGAGGTTTTACGGCCCAGTCAATCCAATAGGGTCATGTCGAGCGCGGTCAGTTTACCTAACCACACTACTGGGCAGGTTTAGTCCTCTAAGCGGTTAACTAGTATTGTGCACATTCCTTCGCCAGAAACTGACAACTGCCCTTCTTGAATCAGCGGAATTTTAAGGGAGAGAAACCGTAGAAAATATTTCATGATCAATCTCCACGAAGGAATGTTGCCGACCTCGGCGGGGGTTGAACCCGCGACCTCCTGGTCTCCAGTCGGACGGTGCATCCAACTGAACCACCGAGGCCGGCAGGTCAGCCTGGTACATCAGACAGTTGGTAGAGCACCTGACTTACAAGCAGGGGGATTGCGATTTAAATTCTGCATTAGGCATACCTTTCCCTCCTTAAGTTGCTTCAGTGGCAATGAGGTACTTGTGAGTGTGATGAAAAGCTAGGCACTGTTAGTGTGTTCAGTTGCTGTCTGGCACATATAAGTTAAACACTGTTAAAGGGAGAGGAGTGTAGTAATTGGTGAGACAGCAGGCCTGTACGAAAGGGGTTCAGGGGGAAGAAAAGCACCCTCTTTTCTGGAGAATTACTTCAAAATCATGCAGTTTTTAACCCAAATTCATTTTATATCCCTAATTTTGGCCCCCAAATTGGCACTGTTAGTGTGTTCAGTTGCTGTCTGGCACATATAAGTTAAACACTGTTAAAGGGAGAGGAGTGTAGTAATTGGTGAGACAGCAGGCCTGTACGAAAGGGGTTCAGGGGAAAGAAAAGCACCCTCTTTTCTGGAGAATTACTTCAAAATCATGCAGTTTTTAACCCAAATTCATTTTATATCCCTAATTTTGGCCCCCAAATTGGCATTTTCAAGAAGCATTTGCACCCCTGTTTTCAGAATACCTAAAATCCCCCCTCCCCCCACCCCCATTTCAAAAGTCTGCGTATTGACCTGGACTGTCAGCCTGGTTAGCTCAGTTGGTAGAGCATCTGATTTGCAGCCATGGGGTCGCAGGTTCGAGTTCTCCTCCTAAGTTTATTTTAATATTGCTTTCTGAACATGTTCAAGGGTCTACATGGAAAACAAAATTGAAAATTCCAGCTGAAAACAGTACAAGTCTTCAGATAAAAAATTGCAAATGAATTGCAATATTCTTATAATAAAGTAAAAATGAAAGGAAAACTGCTTGCCTAAGGCGGGACTTGAACCCATGATCCCCATTTCACGAGACAGTAGTGTTGGGAATCAGCCAGAATTTCATTGTTGATCATCGGTTTTGTAAAACCAACTGATCATTGAGTAATAATTGACTTGTAGAAAATATATTCACTCTTAATTCAGCCATCTTCCAGGTACCTATTCGTTGCTCCAGATCAATAAGAGGGGTATCCAGGTAATATTTTTCTTATTTCGCCATGAAAACATATAATGTGGTTGGTACTCATTAGAAGTGCCTCTGCAAGGTGCTTCTAATGAATACCTACAACATCATTTCTTTTGGGTTGACTTTTTTTAAGGCTCTTTTATCAAATCTTTTCACTTTTATTGATCATAAATCTAGAATGACCCTAACAGACAGCTCTGAACTTCATTTATTGATGACTTGCCTATGAAAATAAAAGTTGAGAAAAATATATTTGT
The DNA here is from genome assembly GCA_964016985.1 of Anodontia alba. Taxonomy (NCBI): domain Eukaryota; kingdom Metazoa; phylum Mollusca; class Bivalvia; order Lucinida; family Lucinidae; genus Anodontia; species Anodontia alba. The sequence goes on along the minus strand of OZ024833.1, from coordinate 46,354,889 downwards.
TTCAAAACAAAACAAAAAAAAAAAAAAAAAATTCAGATTAGTTGACTATAAAAGATCTTTCTGATCTTCAGAGGCAAAAGTGATTGATGAATGATTATAATCGATCGATCATCATTGGCAAGACTGCTAGACAGGTGCTGAACCTACTGAGCTACACGGGTGGTCCTGTTCTGTCCATGGACTCGAGCCACTACACTCCTCATAACATTTAGGATTCAGGTACCACCCTGATGTCCTGAAGGTATCTGGTCTGCATCCCCCAATTGCTTGCATTTGGCACACACCTGTTTACTAAATCTGATATCAGTAAAGTGAACAGGAGAGGAAACAATGACTACCGGAGCTGGGACTCGCCAACAAGTTGGCAACAACCCCATAACACTAGTCAGGTGCTCTTCCTACTGAACCAAGCAGGTAGTCTTGTTCAGTCCATGCACTCCAACCACTACATTAAATTCACAATATAAAAATGTACATTGAATAAAAACAGTTTTCTACAGTATCCATTTTTAGCTATAAAATGGGGGCTGATCTGGGTCTACACTGTTAACTCAGGACTGTCTGGTGTATACAATATTCTATAGTATCCGTTTATTAGGTGTACATACATACCATATCTCACACTGTGAGATAAAATCTCACAGAATTTGGCCCATCTGGAAGGCAATTCCCATAAAAAATTCTGATCTCACAGAATTTTCAGACCATTTTACAATATATTTTATGAAGAAATAAACATAAATCACACACTGTTGTGGTTTTCACAAGCTTCTCACATGAAAAAAGAAGACTTTATTGTAGGAAGCCCAAAGTGATGTTTAAGAAAATCTCACAGAATTTTGTCAAATCTCCCTTAGTATTTTGCCTTATATCACAGATTTTAGTCCACAGCTTATGGCATGAATGGGTGTATTGTGACATCTGATCTGGATCTACACTGTTAAACTGAGGACTGTCTGTCCAAAACTTTAGTATAAATGGTATTCTACAGTATCCAGTTATTAGATGTAAGGTGGTGTGTGATCTTGGTCTACACTGTTAGCTCAGGACTGTCTGGTATATGCAGTATTCTACAGTATCCACTTATTAAGTGTAACGTGACAGCTGATCTGGGTACTGTTAGCTTAGGACTGTCTGTCTAAACTTAGAGTATAAACGGTATTCTGCAGTACCCATTTATTAAATGTAAGATGTCATTTGATCTGGATCTACACGGTATGCTCAGGATAGTCTGTCCAATACTTTAAAAGACTATTGTTCAGTGTCCATTTATTAGATGTAAGGTGGCATCTGATCTGGGTCTACACTGTTAGCCAGAGATCTCATTAACTCCAGATTTGGAGTAAGTTACTCTAACTTGTCATTTCTGACTCCAACTTTTTGGAAAGTCTCAATAGTATGGTAAAACTCCAACTTTTTCAGGAGGACAGCATTTTACTCCAATTTTCAAAATCCTTAGTGAGAACCCTGTTAGCTCAGGACTGTCCAATACATTTGTGTTAAACAGTATTCTACACTATCCATTTATTGTAAGGTGGTGTCTGATCTAGATCTGTATTGTTAGCTCAGGACTGTCTGTCTAATACTTAGAGCATATACATGTATGGTATTCAACATATCTGTTTATTAGATGTTAGGTGGCACGAAAGCCCTGAACAGACTGCATGCTACTAGGCAACATGTAGGACAGCTGAAGATAACATCCTGTACTTTTAAATACATGTATGTGCAGTAAAAACTTATTTGGTTCTTTTCTGATTTTGTATATGTTAATTGTTAGTCCAAATGATAATAATACTTCTTTCATTATAAAATATCTTAAAAAATCCCCATAAAAAAATTCTATTACATTACTTTATAGATTTTAGTATCTTTTTTTTTTTCCCTGTGATAACTTATGACTAGTACAGTTATTTCTTCCATTTACTAACAATGTGATTAAAATATGTCTGCTGCCATGAATCAAATGTCATTTGCATGCTGTAATGGATGATGGATACCTTTTCATTGGGATTTATCATAGCAACAGATAGAGCGCTTTTTTCTTCCGAAAAATGCTGATATCTTTCTTATTTCTCCACGAAAACGTATGTTGTGGGTACTCATTAGAAGTGCCTCAGCGAGGGGCTTCTAATGAGTACCCACAACATATGTTTTCATGGAGAAATAAGAAAAATATTATGTGGATACCCCCTCTTATCTGTAGCTATGGATTTATGAAAAAATATATACCAAAGAACACTTACCTTAAAAAAAAACAGTCATTTAAAAAAAAAAAAAGAAATCTTTCATTTTATCCTTTCAAAGTCATTTTCAGCTAAGACTCTCAGATTGACACAAAATCATTTTTTACCAATAAAACAGGATTAAATGAATGAAAAATATTATAAGACAATTTACAGCTCGTGGGTGGCGGGGTGGGGTTCCTATATATGGCATAGTACGGATATGCATGCCAAATGGACCCCTTTTTCAGCGCTGCCAGGTATATGATTAGCCCCCCTTTTTTCAACAAAAAGTATATGACTGACCCGATTTTTCTTGATTCGTATGTGAAAGACTCAACTTTTCTGACATCCCGGTAAATGCATATATTTTTTTCGCTCAGAAATTTGTCAAGGCTGCTATTTCTCTTGGTATTCAATGAATTGACTGCTATATTTGTCTAACTACCAGCAATAAATGGGTATAAAAATCAAAGGGCAGTATATGAATAGGTCAGTTTTTTTTCTGTTATATAAGGGTAACGAGGACCTAAGCACATTTTTTTTTTGTTTTGGTCTCGAATCATATATATATTTATATACAATGTTCTGCTACCATATAGATCGACCAAACTGACCTTTGACCTAAATATTCATTAGGATACACCGATTGTGTAATTTAGGTTTGAAAATTCTGCATTCCACGTAAAAGAAGTGTTCGCTCACCCGTACAGGTGATATTTATTCGCGCAGTAAACATACACTTAATGACCGGCGCGGGAATCGCACCGGTCTCTTAAATATAGCTTTGGATATATGGTACTCTATTAGATTAGCTCACTAAAGGCCTTTTTATATTTACCGGGATCGTCGGTTTGTGACGATCCCGGCAAATATAAAAAATCTTATAACAAACTGTGTTATAAACAGATGAGTATCTTTTTTTTGTTTTCATTTCAGTCAAGAAATTTCATAAGCTTAATAAAAGCAAACAGTAAAGAATCCCATTGTTTTTCTTTTTTACCTGTTACATTCAAAATTTATCAAAATTTAGTATACCCTTGTCCTAAGTCTAAAAGATGAACAAAATTTGCGCCGGTACTTAGACGTTTACGTCTAAATATTTTGTCTTGTAGATATTATATTCCAAAGGTAGAGCGACATATCAGTTTGGTCGGCGGTAGAGATAATGCTCCATATAACCACAAAAAAAAAAAACAAAAACAAAAACAACATATAGGTGGTCCTTGTCTTGGAAACTCAACTGAGACGATGTCAGATTAAGCTTGTCTCCCGGGAACGTACGTTCAATGTGTTTTATTTAAACATTAAACGTCGGTTCCCAAGAAACACTGCTTAGGACAAACATAAATCTTCAAAAATCCAGGAGTTACAAACTATAGACTGATTGAGGCTCTATTTCTTCCTTTTCCCTTTTCTTTTGCTTTTTTTTTCATCTTGCAGGTTTATCTTGAAACTTCTCATGCGTAGTCCAATTCCTCTTGTGCTTTTGTATATATGTACACTTGTCATCGATATATTACCAGCAGTCATAGCGAACTGTGCATATATGTGGACATGTACATGGACATGTGATAAAAAGAACTATTTCCGCATTAAAACCTAGTCAGAGATGATGTTTTGATGTAAAATAACCATTCAAGAGAATTAGCACAACATGGCGGGAGACGCTAACATGTCATCAAAAGTGATAAAATTGTTTATCGACTTTTGCCTCACGCGGCAGAATAGTTTCAGATTTTCTCGCTTCACAATCACTGCGAGGACGTGACTGTATTTCTAGAAGCATTTCCGAAACACAGTTTACGCTCAGGAAAACATCATAATCATTGTCTTAGTGAATAATTACATTTTGATGGGTGGAACTCATTCAAAATTAATTTTGTCCCCTTCTGACAAAGGGTGTACAAATTCTTTCCTGATAGAGTAGACCCCTCGGAACGAATTCTTTCCCTATAGAATAGACCAAAGTCTTTCTAAATAGAGTAGAACCTCGTGACAAATTCTTTCCTTATACAGTAGACCCCTCTTAGCGAATTCTTTCCCGACAGAATAGATTAAATTCTTTCCAAATAGAGTAGAACCTTGGAGCGATTTCTTTCCCAATAGAGTAGACCAAATTCTTTCAAATAAAGTAGACCCTCGGAGTAGAACCTCGTGACAAATTCTTTCCTTGTAGAGTAGACCCCTCTGAGCGAATTCTTTCCATATAGACCAAATTCTTTCCAAACAGAGTAGACCCTTGGAGCATTTTTTTTCTTATAGACAAGACCCCTCTTAGCGAAATCTTTTCCTGTAGAATAGATCAAATTCTTTCCAAATAGAGTAGAACCTCGGAGCAAATTCTTTCCTTATAGAGTAGACCCCTCTGAGCGAATTCTTTCCCTATAGAGTAGACCAAAGTCTTTCCAAATAGAGTATACCCTTGGAGCAAATTCTTTCCTAATAGAGTAGACCGCTCTGAGCGAATTCTTTCCCTATAGAGTAGACCAAATTCTTTTCGAATAGAGTAGAATCTTAGAGCAAATTCTTTCCTTATAGAGGAGACCCTTTTCAGAAGAGGTTTGACGTGCATTAGAGCAAACTAGAAGTCATAAAAATTCTTTCCCTTGGTGGAAATGACGAAAAATCTGCCAAGTCTATCCAGCCCCACTTGTCCGATTTTGTGCCTTTTCACAAGAGGGACTATCTTTTAGGACATTCTGTTTGCAGTCCTAGAAACCAAGCCCCTTTTGAGAAACGGCCTGCTCTAAAACGAAATTATTTATACGGAAATGGAACAACTATACTATCTTTTTAGAGTAGACATCTTTACAAGAAGGGAGGCAAGAACAATTTGGCAGAGTAGCCTCACCTTATAATGCATTCATTCCTATACGGTTTGTTATCATTACTTTGCTCATCAGTTTTCTCGCCATTGCCGACTTCTTCGCTAATTTATCAATATTATTTAAATTGTATCTGACATTCATCTCGTCAAGACATAAAAACGGTTCTTGTTGACAAAACCTTTACTCTGCTTCAGGAGACAAGTAGCAGATCACGTTTAAATGTGTTCTATTTTTTACTTGAAATAAAAGCAAAACTTACTTTTCAAAGATGAAAATTATAAATGAAAAAAAAAAAAAAAAAAAAATAAGATAAGCCTTGCTATTATTTTTTTAATTTCCAATGCTGTTTAGAGGAAATGACAAATTGAATTAACCTCAACCTATTTTTGTTAGAAAATGAAACTAAACATAATTAAGCATGAATAGAATGTCGCCTCTTATAATTTAAATCAGTATGTCAAGATGATTTGGCTATTTAATTAATAAATACATGTATATATTTTCATAGAAAGTCTGCATATTTTTTCATTGAAAGTCTACTGTAGTCATTAAATTACTAAACAAGTATTTTCATATAAAATTCTCCTGTAGTTTTATACAAAGTCTACTATGTGTTGATGTTTTATGGCCCAGTCAACCCAATGCAATGGGGTCATGTCGAGTGCGGTCGGTTTACCTAACCACACTTTTACTGCGCGAGTTTAATCCTCTAAGCGGTTAACCAGTATTGTGCACATTCTTTCGCCAGAAACCGACAACTGCCCTTCTTGAATCAGCGGAAGGGAGAGAATGACCGTAGAAAATAGTTCATGATTAATCTCCACGAAAGAATGTTGCCGGCGGGTGTCGAACCCGCAACCTCCTGATCCCCAGTCGGACGCTCATCCAACTGAGCCACCGAGGCAGGCTTAAAGTCTGCATGATTATTAAATTACTAAACGTATTTTCATAGCAAGTCCTCTGAAATAATGTACATTTTATTTTATTTTTTGAGTAACTATTTGTATTTATTTGAAATATAATGTATAACAGAGGCAGATTCAAGAGTTTTGCACGAGCGGTTCTAATTCAAGCTACTTTAGGTTTATGTCCCACAAATATATCTTCAGTAACATGATATTAACACACCTATATGCATGTTATATCCTAGCCATATTTCTAACACACACACACACACACACACACACACACACACACACACACACACACACACACACACACACACACACACACACACACACACACACACACACACACACACACACACACACACACACACACACACACACACACACACACACACACACACACACACACACATTTGTTATGGGTACTCACTAGCAGAGTCTCACAGATCCTGAGTACCCACCTTATGTATTTTTCTGTTTTCTGTTTGCTTGATTTTTTATTTTTGGAATAGGAAAACAATATTTGGATACACCGCTTATCTAGAGCTATGTAAGCAATTGTATTTATATCTTATATTATGGGAAAGGAAGACGTTTTCGTTATTATGCATATAAATGCTACGAAAGCCGGGTAGGGACATTTCTTATTTCTAACTTCTAACTTCTAACTTCTTACTTCTAACTTCTTACTTCTAATTTCTAACTTCTAACTTCTTACTTCTAACTTCTAACTTCTTACTTCTAACTTCTAACTTCCATGTTGTATGTATGTATGTATGTATGTATGTATGTATGTATGTATGTATGTATGTATGTATGTATGTATGTATGTGTCTATGCGTGCGTGCATGCGTGTGTATGTGTGTGCGGGTAGGGACATCATTTTCGACAAAACCAAGTACATGCACAGCGAAGACTCAGACAAGCTTGTAAATCTGAGTAGTCTGAGCAGTCTACATTTGCGCTGTATGGGTAATGAACACAATACGTCTTTAAGTTATTAGTGAACTGTCATCAGATTGGACAGACTGATCCGCGTAATTGCAATGCATATATTTTATTATTATTATTATTATTTTTTTTTTTTTTTTTTTTTTGGAAATGATATGCCCCGATAGATGTTGCAATTTCAAAACATAATAATTTTTAATGGGCCTTGCCGCGAAAGAACCTACATTTTGCATTTTGAATAACTAAGGCACAGATTATGCTGCGCATCTGCGCAGTCTTATCAGTGTCATATTGTTTTGTATGTATGTATGTATGTGCATGTGTTCGTGTGTGTGTCTGTATGCTTGCGCGTATGTGTGTGTTCGGGTAGGGACATTTTTTATTTCTAACTTCTAACTTCTTACTTCTAACTTCTAACTTCTAACTTCTAACCTCTTACTTCTAACTTCTAACTTCTTACTTCTTACTTCTAACTTCCATGTTGTATGTATATATGTATGTATTTATGTATGTACGTAAGTACGTACGTATGTACGCATGTATGTATGTATGTATGTATGTATGTATGTATGTATGTATGTATGTATGTATGTATGTATATATGTACGTATGTATTTATGTATGTATGTATGTAGGTTTGTATTTATGTATGTGTGTGTGTGTGTGTGTGTGTGTGTGTGTGTGTGTGTGTGTGTGTGTGTGTGTGTGTGTGTGTGTGTGTGTGTGTGTGTGTGTGTGTGTGTGTGTGTGTGTGTGTGTGTGTGTGTGTGTGTGTGTGTGTGTGCGAGAGAGAGAGAGAGATAGAGAGAGTGTGGTAGGGACATCATTTCCGACAAAACCAGGTACATACACAGCGAAGATTCAGACAAGCTTGTAAATCTAAGTAGTCTGATCAGTCTACATTTGCGCTATATGGGTAATGAACACAATACGTCTTTAAGTAATTAGTGAACTCTCATCAGATTAGACAGACTGATCCGAGTAATTGCTATGCATATATTCTATTATTATTATTATTATTGTTATTATCATTATTATTAGCATTATTATTATTAATATTATTATTATTTTTTTTTTGGAAATGATATCCCCCGATAGTTGTTGCAATTTAAAAACATAGTAATTGTTAATGGACCTTGCCGTGAGAGAACCTACATATTGCATATTTGAATAACTAAGGCAGAGATCATGCTGCGCACCCGCGCAGTCTGATCAGTGTCATATTGTTTGGCGTGTATGTATGTATGTATGTATGTGCATGTGTGCGTGTGTGTGTGCTTGCGTATATTTGTGTGCGGGTAGGGACATTTCTTATTTCTAACTTCTAACTTCTAACTTCTTACTTCTAACTTCTTACTTCTAACTTCTTACTTCTAACTTCTAACTTCTAACGTCCATGTTGTATGTATGTATGTATGTGTGTAAATATGCAATATGTAGGTTCTCTCACGGCAAGGCTTATTAAAAATTACTATGTTTTTAAATTGCAACAACTATCGGGGCATATCATTTTCAAAAAAAAAAAAATAAAATAATAATAATAATAATAAAATATATGCATAGCAATTACTCGGATCAGTCTGTCCAATCTGATGAGAGTTCACTAATAACTTAAAGACGTATTGTGTTCATTACCCATATAGC
>OZ024833.1:46099119-46346130 GCA_964016985.1 Anodontia alba | reverse complement strand
CTAACGACATAATACGAGAAAGAGTGCTTTTCAGGCAAAGCAGGGGTCTATCGCTCTGTTGTAGATGAATAAAATACATTTTTAACGATTTGCTTCTCTTTTCTGAGAAAGGCAATGCACTTCTAATGAGTACCCACAGCATAAGTTTTTGTGGAGAAAGCAGAAAAATGTCAATCCAGATAAATGGAATAAAATGTCCATGATTTATAAAGAAGAATAAGCACATCTGAACCTCCACTGTAAAAGCACTTTAAAATCCAGCTAAAGCCGAATAAAGGGGTGGGATACTCCTTGGAAAAATGTTTTATCACACTTCCACTCTAGCTCTAGGTATGACGGTTTTTGTTTATCTCTCTACAAAATCATACATGTGTATTCATTTGAACCATCTCACTAAAAGTGGTTCTAATGAGTACTCATAACATATGTTTTCATGGAGAAACATAACCTCACAAATATGTATTAAAAATAAATCCAGAGAATAGGTTTATATATGATATAACAGCACTGGTATCACTATGATGTTCTCAGACAAAACAGATGCCCCCAAACCATGAATTTTCAGTTTTTCTACAGCTGTGATCTTGAAAATTAGGTCAAGGTCGCCAAACTCTAATCAGTTCTTTGGTATGTCCCAATTATATATCCATGAAAATTTGGAAAGAATCCAAACACTAGTTCACATGATATTGTGCAGACGAGAAAGTGTTCACGCCAACGCAGATGTCAACCAACTCCAATCTCTCTACGCCCACCGGCACACCAGCTAGATAGCATTTAGAACATTGACATCCTTTAACAGTTCCGAGTCACAATTTGTAGACATTTCTATCTGAGTAAGAATATACGCTTTAAGTTTCAAAGTCCGAATAATGCTTTGGTCCATGCACACATACGCATACTTGTTCAAACATTTCTGCATAAGTTATTTTTCTTATCTCTCTGTGAAAACACACTCCATGAATCGTCCCAGTGAAGCCATTCCAATGAGTATCTACAATGTTTATATGGAGGAAAAAAGAAAATAAACAATGTCTTGATACTCCTCTCAGCTAGCACAGCTATGATACACAGGCTTCTGTTATATCTGAAACCCCTTTAAATCTGAGCAAACACTGTAGACCAAGATCAGACATCATATGTCTCATCAGCATCTACACTGTTTGCCACTTTGTATTGAGAAGGACATTTTGATAATATTTTAGTTACAGTAATATTGGAGGAAAATACTTCAATGTTCAATTTACTAAGATATTCTTATGTACCGACTATTGAAACAAATATTTTGAAAGTTTCAGTGCTGTGACTTTTATGATTAGTTAGAAAGTCATTAAAATATCTCCGTACAAGTTTTTAATTAAGGCATCTTTTTGTTTGTCACATACTCTGGCTATGTTTAAGTATAGTGATCTCTTAAGTCAAAGCAGGGTTCCCAATGCATTTTGAAACTGGGGGTAAATCTGCTCGGTTTTCTTATTTTTGTACCCCCAATGTGTGGCAGTATAAGGAGCCGCTCTTCAGTTTTAGGGGTACAAGACAATATTTACGGGTAAAAAAACCTCTGCAGAAGGTAAATAGGAATAGGTCAAGAAATATAACTATTGAGAAATATGTTTTTCCTAAAAGGTGTTCAAGCTTGAGTTTCCTTATGCGCAATTCTGCAAGCGCTCTTCACTTTATTGTAATATTTTGGTAATTTTTAAATTTCAGAAAACTTAATTTTAGTGGAAAGTGTCTGTGACTTTTCTCCGCTTAATAAGAGTCCATTACTAAATTAAACCAAGCATGTATTGTTGCATTTATTGACTGTGTAATGGCCTTTAAAAAGAGGGCAACATGATATTTTTCGATTTTTTTCACAAGAATATATGTTGTGGGTACTCATTAAAAGCGCCTTTGCAAGGCACTTCTAATGATTACCCACAACTTATGTTTTCATAGACAAACAGAAAAATAAAACATACTTTTCGGTTGAAAAAAATGCCTTATCTGAAGCTATGATTTTAATTTGGAACTAACATGTTCAATAATGTAATTGTAGCAGCGTTTTATTTAATGCATAATTTCGTCATAAAACTGTTAATTTTATTGGATTATTCCATTAACCTGCTGGGGTTGGCAGGTACATGTGTGTGTAAAAAAAGCTCGGGTTTTGGACTGTTTTGATAGTCAATACTTATTTTGATTTACTCTCTACATCTGTGCTGCTTTGCATTTGCTGATTTGGGCTTAATCACTTCAAAATTATTGGAATTAAATATTTATTTTTAGAGATATTTAGTGGATATTTGGTAGTTTTCTAGCCTTTTAGAGATTTTTCATCATTTTTTTGGACTTTGCCAAATTGTGAAGTTATTCAATATTTCTGAAAATGTAGTCAATTTGCAATTCAGAAACAGTTTTGGTTATTTTGACATTTTTAAGGGTTCTTGAAATTTAGTAATATTTTATGTAATTTGCTTTGTTTTTACATGTTGTAAATATGTAGTAAAAGGTGGAAACAACAAATATTGTAGGAAAATTTATTCATTTGTCAGTTCATTCATTATAGCAAAAAGAGTTGGGTTTATTTGCTCAAGATTTCTAACTTATCCTTCTAATCAAGTGAGTGTTTCCGGTCATCTTGTTTAAACATATTCCGTTCTGCTGAGTGAAGTAAAATACATCCATCCAGCACTTAAGAAGTGCCAATCTGTGGACGCAGCCATTCAATCTCTAATCCTAGCATCTAGAAAAAAAATAATTCGGGACTGTTTTATTGAGTCCAGCATTCTCCGGATTATGAAAGTATTTTTAGACATTGAACAGGTAATAAAATTTACTTTTTTAAATTTTAGTAGAGTAGAAGTATGACTTAGAGATTTAACATGTGTCCCAAGATTAGGGTAACAATATAAACTATAATCTGTTCACCGAGCAGAAGAGATGTAATAATAATAATAATAATAATAATAATCGACCTTATTTATAGAGGGTAACACATTTAGTAATCTAGTACTAATCTTCCATGTGGCCCTCTTTTTTCCTGGGTAGAAACCAGTACTAAGCAATGTGGATAAAGTCTCTTGCTCAAGGAAACAACACTAATGCTGTTAGTGGGGATCGAACCCGGTACCTATCGATCTCGAGTCCGACGCTTTACCACTGCACCACAGCGCTCCATGTTGAGTATCTGGTGATAATTCTAGTATATTTTATTTCTGTTTTTCCCCCCAAAAAACATGTTAATAGAGTGCCTTGGCGAGGTGCCTCTAATGCTCACAACATCTGTTTTTATACATCTGTTTTTTATGAAGAAATAAAGAAAACTGTCACAGAATTATCATCGAATACTCCTCATAAACAACTCCTTTAACCAACACAAAATGTAATCTGGCCCTAAGATTAAAAAAAAATAAATTAAACAAATCCGTATGTTATACATTATACATGAAGTTCCAGATGAAATATTTTTAACCTTTGACAAAGTCGTATTTTTATTAATCCACAAAATATATTTTTTGAGTACTCATTAGAATTGTCTCATTCAGATGAATCTAATGAATAACATTTTTTATGGCAAAAAGAAAATGTTTTTGATTGCTTACACTTATCTAGAGTTACATATATGGTCCACCCTACCCTATAATGCTCTCCCCAACCCCTGGACTTGCCCTGCTCCCTACCGAAACACTGTACCTATATTTGTGTGCGACTGATACCAAACTGCTCAGCAACCTCTCTGGAGCTTATACCAGATTTAAGCAATTTAATAATGCCAACACTTTTATTGTTACGGTCTAACACTCCGATTATCTGCCTTGGCAGATATTGAGATTTTGCACAGCTTGTAGGTATATTTTCAATGTCTGACAACTGCGTCAGGCTCTGTGGTTAGAGCATTGAATTTTTATCCAGGCAGACCGGGTTCGAACCCCACGTAGGGCGAGAAAATTTTTCAACTATGGAATATTCCTTTAATACGACTTGTCTTAACACTCTTAACAGAAAGAAACTTTCTCGTGATATGAGGAGTAACTGAACTCAGTTTAGAAGTAAACATTTTTGAAATGAGTTTTCTCGCAGGAATGTTGTTCAGTTTCTGTGTAAAAGAAACACTCTACAGGCCATAAAGATATTGAATTATAAAAAAAGGTAACAGAAAAGTCCAGGGAGTGCCACAATCACAAACCGCAGCCCTTCCCAGACACCAAGAGGAAGAGGAAACAGACAAAAACAAACAAGCGCAAATCGAACAAACGTACGAAAAGCACTAAGGTTAGCTCTCTCTTCCCCAAGCGAGGTAAGCGCAATGCTTACTGAAAAACTGAAAAACACAAGAACACAAGAAACTATTGCAGTTAGCTTATGTTTCGAATGGTCATCTGTTTAGGGACAGACCATTTTATTTTCGGTGAGAGGAGAGGGGGCTGTTTTTGTTTGTTTTCGATGACAAAGAAAAGCTATTTATTTTTTTACATGGACAGTTTTTTTTATTCACAAACTCAAAACCATTCTTTTTATAAATGTTATATTCTTTCAACCAACTATTAGACCAAATTAACAGGCTTTTAAGCCACTATTTTGCGTACAAAATTATGCATCTGGTTTTCTTAACACTTCCCATCCACAGTAACTGATACAGTAACGTAAGTAAAAGAAATCTGCTTTCAAATGCATATAATTGCCAAAGCCAACCTGAAGCCCTGCTGAGACCAAAGTATCTTCCCTGTTATCTGAGTGGTGTAAAAGCTCTATGACATTTACTGTTATAATTGACTGTATGTAAATTGAGACTTAAATTCCCTGGAGGAATCACTGGCTGCTGATCAACAATATTTGAAGCTATATCATCAAAATCTTCTATAGGATAATAAATGATGGTAGAACAATTTACTTCAACACCGTCTTGTGTTTTGTTGTTTTTCTTGTCCTGAAAGCATTTTCTCCCTGTTACTTAAATAATTTCCTTTACAACATGTTGTGCAGACTATTCCTGTCACCTCCTGATTCCAGACAAAATCGCATTTGCTATTCTAAAAATGTACAGTCCATCATTTCAGTCACACTTCTGATTTATGGAAATCTTCTGTTGCATTGGTAAATGTTATTTGACTGGATGAAATCTTTTAGCAGTGATTGTGTCAACATGAAGAAATATGGCCACTTAGATATGTCAACAGGTTTTTGCTAAATAAAGTATTCTTGAGGGTCACAATGTCGTTCTGACAGGTCAAGCTGGTAAAGGCAAGTCAATTCTTTTGCGAGATGCACTGAAATGTATGGAGATGAATTATTTCTATTCAATATGGATAGTACGAATCCTCGTTTGAGCGAAAGCATATATATGTTCCGCGCAGTTTAGGAATCGGGACGATTCCAGAATCGCCCCTGCGCGTTTTTGGAATTCCAATACTGTTGCTCAAAGTTGGAATTCTTAAATTGCGCAGAGGATTCCAGATTTGTCCGTGCGCATTTTAGGAATCGGGACCATATTGGAATACTTAAAAAGCACAGTATAACAGTATAAAAATACCTTTATTTTGTACTTTAAAATTACCCTGAATTCTGTATGTAGGCGTTAAGTATCTAAATAGCTGTTTGTGGACGTTAGTGCTAATACATTTATTGAAAATATATGCTTATTATTACTATTATTATTACTTTGATGTCAAACACTATTCAATTCTGCAAAAAGGTAAAAAGAAAAGTCAAGGGAGTGCAAGCCTTAATGTTTTTTGACGTTGGCGTTTAAAGCTTACCGCTTCCGCTCAACTCAGAAGCGTCAAACAAAACAAAACAGAAGTATCAAACAACGTAATATGCATAGTGTCACAATGTTTGTCTTGGATATAGGTAGATACAACATAGATAGATAGATAGATAGATAGATAGATAGATAGATAGATAGATAGATAGATAGATAGATAGATAGAGAGAGAGATAGAGAGATAGATAGATAGATAGATAGATAGAAGAAGCCATCTTAATACTTCTGTTAGAAGGCAGAAGTACGCCGCCACAATCAAGTAGTCTGAACATTTGCTGCCTTCGAAGATCGTTCATACAAAAACAAACTCTTTGTTCAGTCTCTGTTGACACATGTACTGATCGGATGCTGCATTTAATTTCGTTACATGTTTATACTGTTCATTTAGTGGACATGATGCATCAGTGGGATAATCAGAACAATTTGTTTTTATTCCCAATTATTTTAATAAAACTCTTTTCTCCCAAATACTTAAATTATACTTACCATTTTACCCTTAAAAGTCGGACAGCTTATCCCATTTCCATCGTATTTGCCTTCATATTTGATAAAGCCATTGTACTAGATGTGTCTAACTGCTGCATGTGTGGCGAACAATTTAAACCCTGATTAGACGCACGTTCTGTGGCGTTAGAACTGGGTCTACATTGTTTGCCTAGGCCAATCCAGCCAAACCCTTTGGGGAAAATACGGTATAGCGTTACCGTTGACGACAAATGCGTGATATCTTTCTTACTTTCAACAGAAAATAGGAACTGATAGTTCGTTTTCAGTTTTAAAAATAAATCTAGTTTTCTGTGAAATATTTTTATTAAATATTATATACTGATATTTGAAATCAGCAAATTATTCTGCCAGCCAATTTCAAGAATATATGCTTATACAAGCATTACACAGCAGGTACACAAAATTCAAACGATGTCGTTTAAACCAAATTTGTCCATTTTAAATACGAGGTTTTTCATCGTTCAGTAAAAGTTAAAAATCTGGATTTCAATTCTTACACATTGTATTATTACATTCATGAAATTATCGATAGTTTTCTACCTATAGTTTTCTATAACAGGGAATTTTTTTAATTAATATACGGGTTTAAAGTTTTCTTAACGTCATATCTGGAACAGCCAGAAAACGGGAGTGTGTACGTTACGTCTAGGAATATGCGTATGACGTCATTATAACGTCAGTAAACAAAGAACGTTATTGACTGACGTTCATTTAAGAAATAGATCAGCTCTAGCAGTGATTTGTTGAGTATAAATCACTGTTTTGAGGTCAGTTGTAAAATAGATCAAATCACGAGCGCGGGGCGCGAGTTATTCATCTACTTACAACTGATTGACAAATTTGGTTTATTGCTTAACAAATCGCGCACGAGAGCTGATATATTTCGATTCCAACACATAGAAAACGACGAAAAAGTAATTAGATTTTTCAGTTTCTCCCAACCTTCATCCATCGCGTAAAGAAATCCCACCAACAGTTTTGACTGTAACCCTGAGGTCTACATGCATTTCTTAAGATGTTGTCGAGAGAAAAACGACGTTACACCGTCTAACGTAATGTAAACGAAGATTGCCGTCAGCAAAGTGTCAAAATGACGTCGGAACGGCGTCAGACAGTGTCGCACACTTCCGCCGTGATTTGTTGCAGAATAAAACATATTTTTCTGCATTGCCTATATAGGCGTACTGTATTAGAATATAAGAATCTGTCGTGGTTGTGAGAGGTACCCCTCACACCCATGATAGATTCTTTTTATTGCATACTTTTCATTTCTGAAAGTGGGCTTTTGACACTTCGATTGCAGATACCGGACATATTGTTTAGTGACGTCATTACATTCAGTGACGTCAGCCTTAACGATGGCGTATCGTGACGTCCTATACAACCAAAATGAAAATTCCGGATTTTTATCTTTCCCACAGGACGGATAATGGTGTGTGAAATGAGATTTACTAGCAACGATGTATTTTGCGGAAATCCTTATCCGGTATGCAAGACTATAAGAATCTGTCATGGGGTGAGACAGATAGAAAAATCCGTTCCAAGGGTTACTGTCTGGCATCATGAGGCTTGCCGAATGATGTCAGACTGTGATCCCAAGGGACGGATTTTTCTATCTGTCCCTCACATCCATGATAGATTCTTTTTCTTGCCTGCCTTTCAGTTTTGAAAGTGGGGTTTTTCATAATGCTGTTACTTCGATCGCAGATGTCCGCCATATTGTGATGACAAACCGTGACGTTTAGTGACGCCATTACGTTCGGTGACGTCAACCTCAACAATAGCGCACTGTAACGTCCCATACAACCAGTGTATATTAAACACGTGAACATTCTCTATTTTTATCTTTCCCACAGGACGGATAAGGGTGTGTGAGATAAGATTTGCCAGCAATGATGTAATTTGCGGAAATTCTTATCCAGTATGCAAGAATAAAGGTAAAGGAGATCGCACTAAATATGTAAATATAAGAAAACAAACACATTTTGCTTAAAAAAAAATTAAGTGGCTTAAACTTAGCTTTAGATATCATCGCGCAGAAATTACATTGCATTAGATTTCTTTGATTTAATACTATTATTATTATTATCTTCATTATAATTACGAATTATTGTTATTATCATTATTATTATTATTAGTAGTAGTAGTAGTAGTTGGATAAGGAAGCTATTTGAATTTGAATAGCATATTTTATTAAAAGAAATTTCAATTAGTGAAGTCTGCTTAGGAAGACAATGGCAATTTCTAAGCAGATCTAACAAAGTCTTAGTTTTGTGCAATTTACACAGATAACAAGAAGCACAGGATATTGGAGTCCGGCTGCGAGCAGGTAATTAGCACCTCGGCCGCTCTTTCATCTCGCCACATTGCCGTTCTTTTTTGGATAATGTACATGCATACAGCGTACATTTTAGTTAATCTTGCCTCGATTTTTCCTACAAAAGTAACATTGACTAAATTATTCTAGTCTATTTGATTTTCAGTAAAACAATAGTAATACATATTTTAATTTAGTATTTCACAGACGGTTTGATACATTTCCATTTAAATCTGAAAATAACTGGCTGAGACAGCTACAATGTAACAGAAGATGCGTAAGCTGTCCAGTTTGTAAATTTCTGTCATTGCAAAGCAAGAAGCAGTGTCAATGGCGATCTACAGTTTAGTCTTTTGTATAAACTTATTTTCTTAATCTACACCTTGTGTGTGTGTGTGTGTGTGCGTGTGCGTGTGTGTGTGTGTGTGTGTGCGCGCGCGCGAACTCGAATACTCGTTTGTGTTTCGGAAGCCTTACATTGAAATGAAATAATAGGGACATTATGATAATCGAAATAAGAAGAGAAGGTACTACGTTTCTGTAAATAATCTGCCTCGTAATAAGTAATAACGTGATTTACTGTTTTAAACATGTATTTTGCAAATACACAAACAGTGTTTATAACATTTAGGGTGGGTGGTTCTTAGAAGTACGGGCTCTTATCGCGTTCCAATACCTTTTAGTCTTTTCCAATACCTTTTAGTCTTTTCTTCATCACCTGCAACACACACACACACACACACACACACACACACACACACACACACACATATATATGCTTTCGCTCAAAAGAGAATCTCCATACATTTCAGTGCATCTCGCAAAAGAATTGACTTGCCTTTACCAGCTTGACCTGTCAGAACGACATTGTGACCCTCAAGAATACTTTATTTAGCAAAAACCTGTTGACATATCAAAGTGGCCATATTTCTTCATGTTGACACAATCACTGCTAAAAGATTTCATCCAGTCAAATAACATTTATCAATGCAACAGAAGATTTCCATAAATCAGAAGTGTGACAGAAATGATGGACTGTACATTTTTAGAATAGCAAGTGCGATTTTGTCTGGAATCAGGAGGTGACAGGAAAAGTCTGCACAACATGTTGTAATGGAAATTATTTTAAGTAACAGGGAGAAAATGCTTTCAGGACAAAAAAAAAAAAAAAAAAAAAAAAAAAAAAAAAAAACAACAAAACACAAGACGGTGTTGAAGTAAATTGTTTTACCATCATTTATTATCCTATAGAAGATTTTGATGATATAGCTTCAAATATTGTTGATCAGCAGCCAGTGATTCCTCCAGGGAATTTAAGTCTCAATTTACATACAGTCAATTATAAACAGTAAATGTCATAGAGTTTTTACACCACTCAGATAACAGGGAAGATACTTTGGTCTCAGCAGGGCTTCAGGTTGGCTTTGGCAATATATGCATTTGAAAACAGATTTCTTTTACTTACGTTACTCTATCAGTTACTGTGGATGGGAAGTGTTAAGAAAACCAGATGCATAATTTTGTACGCAAAATAGTGGCTTAAAAGCCTGTTAATTTGGTCTAATAGTTGGTTGAAAGAATAAAACTGCTTATTTCTCTTTTAAATGAGCAAAACCAACATTGGTACATTCATTCTACACAGTACTTCCCATCTTTTACTTCACTATGTTACCAATAGCACAGTTCTCTGCTGCTAAAGTGTGACTGAATAATAATAACAATAAAAAAATGGGGGTGAATAGTTATATATAACCCCACTAAGAACCCCATAAAACTGGAGGAAAACCGATGTTCTCCGAATGCATACACATTTTACCAAAACAACCTCAAATAGATACGCCGGGCTCCAGCCCAGCGTAAATAAAAAATCGGTTCGCATAAAGGCTCCATCACTATGATAAACAAAGACGAGTACTCAATGCTTATTCTACTGTGTGACAGAGAAAATGAAAATCAATAGTTGAACCATGGCGAGCCAAGCCAAAGACAAATCGTCAAGCCCCAAGTCCACTAGTTAAAGTTGTACTAAGAGGCCGTCATTGAGTCTGAGGCCCGAACCGCCGTCTTGCAATTAAAGAGTGAAGCATAGCCATCAACAATGATTGGGTTGATAACTAGGCATGCAGTCTGCCGCATAATATCCAGGCTATAGCCAATTCTTTTATAACGATTAATAAATTTTCTGAATTGCTTCGAAAAGTTAGATTTTCCCACAATTTTTCTAAATCTGTACACTAAGTTACCGTAAAATTCTGGCTCCAATATACTTTGTTGCAGCAGTGTTTTTCAGACTGACGTTCTATTTTTCTACCAAGGCACTGTGTCTGTGATAAAATTTCGAAAACGCCTTACGAAGTTTAAAATAACGATATCCCTGCCTAAGAAGTTTGGCAGTAAGGGATTTATTACGACAGTTAAAGTCACTAAGATTTGAAGAAGCTCTGGAGAATCTAATAAGTTGAGATATGTATACCCCATATGAGGTATGCCGGGGGACATCGCCATCCAGAAAAGGGAAATTGACTATATCAAAATCAAAATCGTCCCGTTTATCATATATTTTGATGGAAACTGTACCATAGATTCAAATCCAAAAAAGGTGCCTCGGTATCGGAAGAATTAGCTTTATTTAACTGGAGTTCAGTAGGGTATATGCGGTCCACTATTTGGTCAAAGTAAATATTGTCAATATCTAATAAATCATTTAGGTGAATTGGAAATGAAAGCCTCAATAATGTCAGCCTGATTTTCCCGTGAGATATCTCTTTCATAACAAAAACGAAACAAATCTGCAACAAAAGGAGGACAATTAGTTCCCATGGGAATACCAATAGTTTGCCTATAAAGTTTAATTCCAGATCTAATAAAAATGTTATCAAAAGATAAACAAGGACATCACAGACTTTTTTGACAAGACCATAAATTATAAGTCTTGTATACACCAGAAGTGAAAAAAGCATGCCATATATTGAGTATTCTCTCTAGTTCGGTTAATTAAATCAATAAGTTTATCTTTTATAAGATGGTGATGTAACGTAGTATACAGTGTAGAAAAATCATATGTAGACAATTTAGAAGCCTTAAAGTTTTTAGATTTAAATTTATTGAAAACTATATTGGAATTTTTAATTGACAAAAAATAGTTAATTCCGTCTCTTTCGTAAACAGTATCATAGTATCTAATCCAATGTTTTTTAACAGCACACTCGGTTCTGATCATACATTGTATCTGTTTAAAGATATAAACACATTTCGTGTTCGGTATCATTTTCTGTTCCTGAGCATTATTTGGCATTCTGCATGATTTAGCATGATTTGTACATGGTAATTTCTAAGAAAGACTGCAAAACATTAAAATAAGGCATTTATAAACTAAAATATTAACATAATCTTTTTTGGAAAATGTTTTTGATATGTTTGCAGCAAGGAAATCACTTCAAACTCTGTCAGATAGGTGCTAGAAACGATTTTCTTCAAAATTCATGTACATTAGCCCAGACTGACAGCAAAAACATTCTTCGAATGTTTTCGATAATCAAACCAGATAGCAGAATAGCGCTTACACCACCAGAAAGAGCTTGATTTTCCGCGTACTCTGCGCTTTATTTTCATTAGGTATAAATCGAAGTATTATAAAAAAAATCCAACCTGATGCGGAGCTAAAACTAGTAACAAACCAAACTCCGTGTACTTAGTCATTTGATCACGTGGATTCCCCATACTGACAGTACATCATCGACACATTTTGTCTTGTTAGGTAACAATCTCACCGTACCTTTTTGTGTATCCGTCGCCTGAAGCAAAACCTTGTGGCGCAGTTTTGTACCGATACCTACCCCATGGTGTAATTAATGTAGTCAGACGACGGTCTTCTTTGTGGAATGTTAACCATTCCAGGTGTCAAAGACTGTTTTCTTTTTACCATGGGGAACAGACCTAATTTGATTGAAAGGGTGTGGTGGGTTTCACCTGTACATTAAGGGCTTGGAAGTCAACTGTGCGGCGAGGCTTGCCATTCTTTTTGGCACAAACAACCGTCCTGTGGCACTATGTGACAGAATCGCTCAAGTACTCCAAGTCTAACGTCCTGATCTAAACCTGCGTTTACATCATCCTGCCAGTGAAGAGGGACAGGTACCGGAGTTTGATGGGCAACAGGTTGAGCATTTGGATCCTAGCATGATTCTCATACGAGGACCGGACATTAAAGGTAGAGTTTGATGATCACAAGTATTGAAAGTGCTAGATTTGTAATAATCCAAAAGGTACTCCTGAAGTTTGGTGCGACTGTCAGCAGTAGCAGAGAATGGCAATGCTTAGGGGTGGTAGTGGATGCTGACGCCGTGGGCAGCCACAATCGGAAATCAGGCTACAATCACTGACATCATGTTTAGGAACGGTTAGGGGATGAACTTGTGTTTCGCCTACTGTGGGAAAGTTGTCTGAAATAATGCCAAGATCAATACATGCTTCTCTACTAATGAACAGCCTGCCAGGCATGTCAGTTACATAAGTCATCTGTCGGGTCTCAAGAAGCTGCCCACTGCTATCTCTTTCCGACAGACGTAATACAGTGGCTCCAATTATCTTAATGCCGACCATCACTCATAGTAACTGGAATAAGGTAAGACTATCGTTAGCCGACGACATTTACACCAGCCTGACAACTTTAAGACCCGTGTCAGCCATTGTATGTATAAAAGAGGTTTCAGGCATTGCTGTGAATTTGTATCCAACACATCCCGGAGAATTTCCTCAGTATAATTTACGTCATTCGTACACCCAGGCCATTTCATTATAAATTTGCGCACACTGGCTTGTCCTCGTAATCGAGCTCCGAAGATACGCAGTGCACCGTTTCATCTCTATCCTGACACATATTACATGTATGTCACGCAACGCGAGCCACCAAGGTGTTCTCCTGCCAAAACAGCCAGTGTTTCGATGGTTTGAAGTACTTCAGCTTCAGCTTTGATTGTCAACCTTCCAGGTCCTGGTTAGGTCATTTCGTAAGTGATCGTTACAGCACTCGAGTAACTCTTATCGCGACCAGTGACTTTTGTGGCATCAACGTATTCAGTCCATCTGGACTGAAAGTATGCCCAGTCTCCACTTCATCCTGCAGCTGATATTGTATGTCGTTCCACTTTCTCCACTTTGGCTGCCACGTTATGACCAGATATATGTGTAGCATTGCGGGCGTTGAGAAGGGCTGCCACTATAGCTGCATCAGCATCATCTGCTGTATAATCACACACAGGGAATGGGCACTGAACTTACGACATGTCTGTATAATTAATGGTCATAGATAAGAACACTGTCAAGTTGTTACATCATTTTAATGTGGAACAATGACCACGGTTATCTGAAACATAAAAGGACATATTAAACATGCATTCAAATTAGTGCTCCTAACCCTATAAATGTTGGTTCTTGTTCTTTGTTTTCGACAAATATAACGAAAAAAAAAAATTTAAATATCTGAAGTGTTAAAACTGATTAAAATGACATTCAGAGGTTCTATGAGGGGTCGTGGTGCAAGATCTCATAGTGAAATAGGGCTGGACTGACTGGAATTCAAACAAGAGCATAGTTGCTGTGTTATCAAACCAAGATGGCGACGGCGATAGTATGTTATCGAACAGTTATGATCAGAATCAGAATCAGAATTTTTACTGGTAATGACATTCATTCACCAGGACCTGTGATATGGGAAGTTAGTCCCTAGCTCTCAGCAGAGAGGTAAATCTCGCCACACCATCCTCTACACCTTCAGCAGAGGTAATAATCAAATCTGGAAGGGCATTCCAATCTCTGATTGTTTGAGGGAAAAATGAGCCCTTGTAATTGTCCGTTCTTGCAGCGTGGGTCTGAAAAGTCTGATGATTTCTATTGCGCATAATTGGGAGTACAAGGTCATCTGCTGGAATGCTGGCAGCACCCTTTAGACTTTTGTACAAAAAATCAGTCTTCTGTCTCTCCTCCTTTTTTTGCGAGACTCCCATTTTAGTTTTTTTCCCATTATTTCAGTCATACTACCTGGTTTAAAGCAGTAATTGCTAGTTACAAACCTAGCAGCTCTATTCTGAACTTTCTTACGATTTTTTGTTGAAAAACCACGCCTTGAGGATCACAAACACAGCTACTATATATTGCCTCTTTTACATCTTGAACACACTGATAAAGATTTCGTTTCGGGAAACCAGAGTACACATGTAGCTGATATGTGTATTCCATTTCAAGTCATGTGTGATTGTAATGGAATCCACATTTTCGAGGACCTTACCCTCTAACGTGTGAGACGCCTCAGTCTTCTTTGTTCTCTTCCTAGTTATCTGCATTATATTGCATTTGACTGACTGAAATCTCATACCCCATTTTCTGGCCCAACAACCTAATCTATCTAAATCCTTCTGAAGTTTCAGACCTTGGACCGGCTTTAGAGCCCCCTCCTCAACAGGGGGAATTTTTGTACACTATGATTTTCTAAAACTACATTATATAAAAAACAAAATGACACATGGGGCGTTTGCGTGTAACAACCATGTTACTACATTACCATCAAAACTATAGAATAAATTGGTGTAAATAATAAAATATCCATATTCTTGCATACTAGCATGCCATTTGCTACCAATGCACGTGATTTAATAGAGACAGATATCTTAATATGTTGAGCTGTCAATGACTTGTTTTATAACTGTTACACACGTTAAACCTCGTATATATGTTTCGTGATAAAACGTTTTGGACAATTATGACCAGTTTGTGACTAGAAATTTAATCTAATGCTGGTTTACAATAGACAAACACTATTTTTCCTCGTTTATACCTCAAGAAGTGAAAACAAACCAGCTTGACTAAGCAAATGGCATTAAGGAACGATAGTTACTTTAGAACAACCTAAACTTCTTTTCTGAAAAGTGTCGCTATCTCAAATTTTTTAACATATTATTTGCTGTAGTTGTAATTAGTACAATCTATTTAAGTATTATGATTAGTTTCATGCATTAAATGCTTTGAATTAGTGCTTTATACACTTCTTAATATTATATATGTTACTTTTTGAGTGATACTTTATCTACATTGTATAAATGGCTGTTGATACTTTGTACATAAAGGTGAAGGGTAATCAGCTCTATAATTCTTTTAAAAGCAAATATAGTAAATTATTTCTCAGATACCTTTATAGTTTGGTGAATTAAATGAAAGAAAATCCTCTCTAATCTTATGCTGGTGTATCAGATTGATAATTTTATCTTTAAAATAGTAAAATGTACCCTATAACAAAATACAGAAATATCCTCGTTTCATAATATTTACATGATATGAGCTCTTCATTGCTATTTCCAAAAAACTGAAATCCATCATTGCACACTTAAAAGTGTTACACATGTTATTTATATGTCACTTTAAGTGCTGTGATATCAGAACACTATTTCTTATAGACAGTGTTTACAGGAGAAATCCCTTCAGTAGAACCTCTCAATGAAAATATTGTATGCTTTTCTAATATCAACTCATAGGCATGAATAAAGTGAAAACAAACGTTCTGAGGGCACAAACTATTCAAGGAGAACTATTTCATGATTTGAATTTACATAAAAATGCAGTTGTAACCACGCTAATAATAACATCACACATATATCAACACTACCCTGCAATTTTAAGTCATCCCTAAGATGCAGCCAAATACACAGCATGCACACTCTGGCACTTCTCTGTGCCACAGTATATAAAATAAAACGTTTTATGCTGGCTAGAAGACAGTTTGCTTCAATAAAATCTTCTTATTATGAAATACCATGTGAAACATAACACATATAGGTCAGTCATACATAATATATTTTGTTGACAAACACATTAAATTAATGATTACTATTATTCATCATCAACATTATAGATATAAGATTATAAAAAAAGTCTTGTTATAGTTTTTTATAAGTTTTATAAGTAATAAGGATAACACACAACAGCATTAAGCTTTCCATTCTTTTTGTCACTTTTTCATGGACCTCCAAAACGTGTACTTGAATGGCGATAATATATATATTATAAGTTGGGAGAAGGAGCATACCATCTTACAAAAAATCTGTTTGGTAGCACTGGATCCAGAAAGGATGCTGAAATGATAGGCGTTAAACTACATGTTGAGAGTTAATCATTAGCAGTGCAAATGATTTGTTTACCTGAGGCCTTTCGGCTTTCGCCTTCTTCAGAGGGTTTCTATTTTTTTTTTTAAAAAAAGGAACTAAAAATGTAAAATATACAAATAAAAGTTACATGAGGTGAAAGTTGAATGAGTGTTTCTCACCAATACTTAAGGCAAATGGGGCCAACTTAACGCTGTGATTCCGGAAAATCACATGAACAAAACCACATAAGCTGTCGCATGCCCTGACTGAGGAACGATGATTCCCTCTACTGGTCGCCCTTGTTGATACCATCGTGTCAAATCTCGAGCTTTGGTTCTGTTTCGACCTGTCCATTCCAGGTTATGATCAAAGTAACAAAGCGCGGCATGTTCTGGTGAACAGAAGTGTTCAGCGACAGGAGACCTCATTTGCCTTAAGTTTTGGCGAGAAACACTCAGTTTGACGTATATATATTCCTTTCGGTGTAAGGTTTATGTACATTGTATACATTGCGCAATGGGCACAATGGTGTTGACAGGAAAGATAAGTTTTTTTACTTTTTGCACGCTGTGTTTACGTGTAATGTTTACATTTCACATATATCCAAACACGATCAGTTATCAAGTCGCAGCGGGCTAGATAACATGGACCCAAAAAAGGCATAATCTGTTTTCCAATTACATGTATTTCAGCTCATGTAAATTTTATTTGTAAATTTTACTTTTTTATTTTCCTCTGAAGAAGGCGAAAGCCGAAATGCCTCAGGTAAACAAATCATTTACACTGTTAATGATAACTCTCAACATATATATATATATATATATATATATATATATATATATATATATATATATATATATATATATATATATATATATATATATATATATATATATATATATATATATATATATATATATATATATATATATATATACATGGCCAAAAAGTTTTTGACCACCTACGATATTTTCAAGTATTTTCATTAATAATTATATTATGGACATTTCGACATCTGAAACATATTTTCAGACTTCAGGCTTTTCCAAAAGGGGAAAATGTAAACATTAGCAAAATCAACAGTGCATGACAAAGCTTTGAAGTACAGTGGGGTGTCAAAAATAAGTGACAGAAAGTGGCAAAAATTGCAAAGCTCTACTCTGCATATCTCAGTCAATTAAAAAATCATAGTCTACTATCTCACTTTAAATTTCATGCAGTCCATGGCCGGCCTCGGTGGCTCAGTTGGATGCGCCGTCCGAATGGAGGCCAGGAGGTCGCGGGTTCAACCCCCGCCACGGTCGGCAACATTCTTTCGTAGAGATTGATCATGAAATATTTTCTACGGTCATTCTCTCCCTTCCGCTGATTCAAGAAGGGCAGTTGTCAGTTTCTGGCGAAAGAACGTGCACAATACTGGTTAACCGCTTAGAGGACTAAGCCTGCCCAGTAAACGTGTAATTAGGTAAACTGACCGCGCTCGACATGACCCTATTAGGTTGACTTGGCCGTAAAACCTCAACACAAACAAATCATGCAGTCCATGTACTGAAAGGCCAGAATTCACCTTAAATGCATGATTTTTCATTGTATCTAAGGCAGCAGCTTGACCAAGGTTCATGCATTTCATGCATTTATGGCCCAACACTAAAAACAACTGACTTTCATAATAATGCAAATCATGTTTTTAGAAAATTTTAAGTTTAAACCCCAGTGCATTCAGTAACAAGATGCCTGCGAAGGGGGCAATACAATATGCTAAGTGAAACCGACCGGGCGCGCGAGCCTTAGGCTGCTTAGACGCGAGTTTGGGAAGCCGGGAAATAGCGAGAAGGTTCGAGACAAGCCATCAGACCATAAACAGGATGAGACAGCGCTACAGGCAAACAGGACTGTTTAAGGATAGACCACACACGGGGCGACCAAAGGTTACAATGAGGGCTGAAGATCCCTACGTCACCAACGTTGTTGCGAAAAACCGCTTCGTGACTACACCAGAAACTCGCCGCCGACTTTTGTTGCTAGGGGTCCGGAAGCCCGGCCTGTATCAGTTCAGACCGTGCGGAATCACATTCATGCAGGTGGTTTCAAGTCAAGAGTGCCTGCAAAGAAGCCAGAACTCAGCCAGCGCCACAAGAATGCTCATGTGGCCTTCGGCCGTGCCCATGTAGGCTGGAACAACCCACAATGGAGAAGAGCTATGTTCTCCGACTAGTCTAAGTTTTAACTGAAGCGAGTGGATGTCAGGAAACGAGTCTGGAGACGACGCAGAGAGACATGTTCCAGCCACAGTAATCCCAACAGTAGCCTTTTAAAGTGGCGGAGTCATGGTGTGGGCGGGATTTCAGCGAATGCAAAGACAGACCTGGTCTTCATCGAAGGAAACCTGAATGCACAACGTTACATCAACGAAGTCCTTACGCCACACGTGCTGCTGTTTCTGTGCCAGATGCCAGTCGCTAATACAATTTTCCAGGATGACAATGCCAGGCCTCATTCGAGCGCGCATTGTCGGTGACTTCCTGCGTACGAACAACGTAAACAGAATGGACTGGCTCGCGATGTCTCCCGATTTATCATGTATAGAGCATGTTTGGGATGTTCTCAGGTGAGCTGTTTCGGTACGTCTGGAGCGCAACAGCACACTGCAGGATCTTCGGCGATTCCTGAGAAAAGAATGGGCCCAAATTCCACAACAGACTATCCGGAAACTCGTGTACTCTTTTAAGAACAGAGTCTGTGAATGCCGGCGTAATAATGGTGGTTAGACACACTATTGAATATTGTTGACTTTTGGGACACTTTTTGGAAGACCCCTATAGGGCTTAAGGGATGCTGACAGGATATCAGTGATACTGCTGAATGAAATTTTCATTTATTTTTATCAAGAATAAAATGCGGACACGTGAGTTGTTAATATTTTTGTGTTTGAATGCCAAGTAACTGAACAAAGGATTAAATTGTAGGTTTTTTGACCGAGTATATAATTAAGCAATTGTTGACGGCGCACGACGAACGACGGACGACGACCGACGGACATTGACTGAGCACTTCGTGCTCAGGTGAGCTAATAAACAACCAATATATATATATATATATATATATATATATATATATATATATATATATATATATATATATATATATATATATATATATATATATATATATATATATGTATGTATATATATATATATATATATATATATATATATATATATATATATACCAGGAAACCTCAAAGATATGAGGCAGTTTTCAATATGAAACCTTTTCTGTGGGGTTGTATATAATTATGGGGCATTTTTTGCCCCACAATTTCTAAATGCTATTTTACTATTCAGGAGGTCTTGGAGTGTTAAGAGGTGAAATATAAAATATATAGGTTTCCTATTGAAAATCATATATACGGTCCTCCTACGGTGATCTCCCTTGGTACTATTCAGGATAACTGAACAAAATATCCAGTACACCGGCTCTTTCTCATGTTTCGCAGATGCCAACATGTGTTAAAGTCATTAAAAACTTTTAACATCGATTTTTTCTGGAGTTTTGTGCAGTCTATTGGTGGTTATACCTGGATTGAGGAATAAGAAAAAACGGTAAGTATTTAGTATGTACTTGTTTTCTTTTAAAAACTGATGCCTGTACCCGAACATATTGAAAGTGTATGAGATTTTAAACAGTTTTGAAAAGGGCGGAGGGCAGGGATGCGATTTTTAAGAAAATGACTTTTATTTTGGACCAAATTTTGTATGAACTCGCACTCAAATGCCTATTTACGCACTCAAATGCCTATTTACGGGTCTGTGACTTGTGTTTTGTTTCATCAGTGCTACAGTAATGTTGCTATAATTGTAATTAAATGCAACAATGCAGTTAACATCGAGTTGTCCCGTTTATAATATATTTATAGGAAGAGGACTTGATAGCTATTGCTTTAATCTTAATGATAAATATTAAACAGAAAAAAAAAAAAAAAAAAAAAAAAAAAAAAAGAAACTATACAAGTTTCAAGGTTATTATTGCAAATCCAAGTTTCTGAAAAGTCTATGTAATGAACCTCGCAATTTTCAATTTATACAATGAAAAGTAGGGACTGCATAGTATACTTTTAATTCCGTCCATACTTTTACTCCTTTGTAACAGCTGTAACTGTTAAGAGACTAATAAGAACGCATCAGTAAAATGGCCCTGCCGAGCATCCACATTCTTTGATTAAAATAAAATAATACGTAATAATAATAAAAAAACATCAGCAGTCTCCGAATGAAACATGTTAGTGGTCATAAAGAGTCACGAAAATTATATCATTACCCAACCTTATTTTACTAATGACTACATTCAGCCATGCCATGTACCAAGTCTATCTATATATTTGAGCAGACCAGTCGCCGTCTGTCCGGACATGTATATTGCCTATCAAATTACCTAAGGAAACAGCTAGCGAAAGATTTGCAGTCATATAATTAGCCTATACATACAATTTTAATATGGGCACCGATTTCAAAGGAAATAGAAACATAACATATACTCCGCGAATCTATAACAATGACAACTTCTATGATTTCACGTTTGCTTTAATAATAAAGCGGAGTAGACAAGAATTGTTCCTTATGAACAAATTCGTTCCACATAACCCTGTAGGTAGGTAGCTGTCACCTGTCAGACGTAACCTCTCCAGCCTCTTAAAAAAATCCCCATATTAATGCGTTCTCTTTTTACCGGTTGTGATTGACAGTCACTGATCGGAAGGCTGTGCGTTATTGAAACCTGATCAGATCTGACTTATATCTTCAAGGCCAACGCTCACATTCTTACCATATGATCAGATCACCTTAACTTTGACATTTGGGCTGTATTTCACTTAGCAAAACGTAATTTGAAAACGAAAAAACGAAGTGAGTTACTTTGGATGTATCTAATATTGATAAAACATAAATCTGTCAGCTGAACAAGCTTTGTAAGTTGTTACGTATGAAAATATACCCTTGTAATAATCAGGCAAAAAATGATAAAAATGATATTCTAACGCAGCGTGCCTATATTGACAATAGAAAGGAACTAGCGAATCGCTTAACGGAATAGCGTGACGCAAAATACCACCGATTTATGCGCAGCCACGAAGTCTGATCGGTGCCTTTCTTGTTATATACTCGGGTTTGAATGTTCTTGTAAAGTAGCGTTGTGTATTTTGCCGCGTAACGTCGCGTTACGTTTTCACAAATGGACGTGAAGTTTAATGTTTTTCATTATGAAGTCTTGTTCTGAAGAAGACGTCACGGGTCGAAACGTTAATAAATCTGTGTTTTGTCTTATTTCTTTGACCGTTTTATGATGTCACTCGAAGATTCTATGACGTTAGACGACAAATATTTTCTCGCACCAAGACAATTATGTGTATGATACAGTTAATAATGTTGGTGGGATTTTTTTTCTTACAATTGGAAGAATTTGAACAACAAAAATATTGTCGATTTTAGGGTGTTAGAATCGAAATAGATAAGCTCTAGTTTATGATTGTTGAGTAACAACTGATGTCGGACTGGTTTCATAAAGGCGCATGCGAAAATGCATTATCACTTGCTCAAAAGACAACGATCATCAAAACATAAGACACTTAAAAGACAGGACAATCTTGGGACTGTCGTTTACGAACGTCAAAACTTTGCGAGCAAGAGTAAGCAGATTTCTTTGAAATAACAATGATTAATTGATCCGCATGGAAGAGTAATAAATAATACCCCAGGACAGCAAAATACATAGTAAAGCAACTATGTATTTATTAAGTCAATCATAGTGGAAAGGTTGAGGACTCAACAAGAAGTCTGACGTCTGACAATACCTCAGAACAGTAACATACACACTAAAGCAATCATGTATTAATTGGTTGAATCATGAATAAGGGTTGAGCCCCACCGATTAAACTGCCACATTTATTATTTTACTGACCGATCCAGCGCATTGCTTCTGTTGCAGTTTATTATGTCATTGTTTGTCTTAGCATGTATGTACTGGTAAAACCATTCTTTTTGGATAGCCACTTGGCCATATTTGAGGAAGGAACTGTAATTTTGAGTTTCTAGTTGCTTGCAATGTTTTAGTTACGGCGCCGTCCTTATGTTTTTGCTTCTTTCTCTTTTGTATCCTGGATGGAGGTGCAAGGTAATTGTATCAGTTTTTTTTATCTTTGCCTTCACTTCTATTTTGAGGCCCCAACAACAAGCGTGACTTCTGACAATAATTTTGATAAAATTATATATTAAGTATTATATATTAGGTATTATAATATTTGATATTCATCGCATATGTCAATATATTTCAAATGCTGGCTTTGGATTATTATTAAGCAGATGGATATTATGATGAGTTGAGTGTAATACCTGCATAATTATAAATAATAAATAAAAAACCAAGGGCAACATTTACATTCCTGAATATGGATCATAGAATAAGATGATACCGCAGAGTATCTCTTCGCTTTATTCTGTAATGTCCTACTTGAAAAAGGTTACTTTGATAATTTAAAGTAAGTCAGATAATTTAGTTTAAAATTTGATATTTATAAAAATGAAATCAATATGCATTGACTTTATTTTCATCTTTTTAAGGGCCATGCAGCCAAAACCTTTGGAGAGAAGATGTAGATAACCATGATGAGGATGTTCTACCGGTGAGAGGTATCTTGATTTTGTCTCAAAAGGGTCAAATACACACGCATATGAATTGCTGCAGAAGCCACAAATGAAACATGTTGTTTGTCGACCCCTTTAATAGTGTAAAAACAAGACATGGAAGATTAGTTTTGCCGCAGGTCTCACCTATAATTAAGCTACAAAGCATATTGGCTTAAGGCGTTATATACATGGTATTCTAGGGAATAATTTGGGGGGACATTTATAAGCCAACTGTAGGGATGGATGTTTGTGCGGCATGCAAGCCAGGTTATTTCTTGTTGTCGAGCCCTCATTGTTGTTTTATCTCTGAATTTGTTTGATTTTTATATTCTCGAAAAAGTTAGGAACCCTTCTCGCGGACCGATCAAATGCCTTGTGTATACCACGGCAGAACTGACGAGAGTTGTGGCCATTTAAAATCGATTTAAGCCGCCCGTCCCGACCCCGCCCCCCCCCACCCCCCCCTACACACACACAATAGTACACTTTTACTGATCATTCCGAGGGAGTGCTTCTGCTGTGGTTTGCCATGTCATTGTACAGTGTTTCATATGAAGAGACTCAATCAAACCGAGTCTCCGGTATTCGTGGCCTTGTGTGTTTCTGTGTTTAAAAGGAAAATAGTTTTTGGCTTTTATTTACATGTATGTCTTGATATTTTTATTTGTTTATTTATTTTTTATTTTATCTTGTTTTATTTACTTTTTTTATTTTTCTTTTTTTATGTTTATTTATTTATTTATTTATTTATTTTTTGATAGCTGTTTGATAGCTGTCCTTTTTGTCTTTCTGCATATAGTGTTTTGATTCTGGTGCCGTTACTTTAAGTGCGTCTTCCTTTCCCTCTGGTGTCTTGGAACGGAAGGTGCTAGGTAACTGTATTGATTCCTGAACATTGCCTTCTTTTCTATTTACAAAACTTACAAGGAATAAGAATGCTGTATTTTTGTATATAAAAATGAATATTAGTACAGTAGAAAATGATGCGATATCTTTTATAAGTAGTGCAGACATTTAAGGCCTTATCAAAATGAAGGCATACGCGATCTAAATACATATCATATCACTCAACACATACATGTATGAAGTCCACAATACAGAACAAAATAGAAATTAAAGCAGATTAGACCATAGCCATTATATTGTGAGGCATTTATACACCAACCATAGTGCTTGAATGCTTGCGGGGCATATATTTACTAATTATGAAAGGCAAAAGAGTGTGAAATTTTAAAACTACCCATAGATTACAAAAAAGGTAAGATAAAAAAAGTCCAGGGAGTGCCACAATCATAAACAACGGCCTTTCCCAGACACCAACAGGAAGAGAAAACAGACAAAACCAAACAAGTGCAAATCGAAACAAGAGGCCCATGGGCCACGGTTCACTCACCTGAGTGACATAGCCACTGCAGACATATAGATGTTATGCAACATTTTTCCAATCCTATCATCGCAACTAATGAAATATCATTTGAGCAGTTCTTAGTTTTGAAGAAGAATATATGGGCTTGACAGTCAATAGAGCATGATCATTTGAATAAACTATCAATCACATTTCAACAGAAGGATCAATGTAAAATTTGGTGGAAATTGGCTAAGTGGTTTCTGAAGAATCATGATTTTATACATGTAAACAGCACAGAGGCAGGGAAAGATAATAAATATAAACCAGATGGCCTTCTTAGATTTCCAATCAGAACAATTTTAACTGCTGTTGATCTACAAGTCACTTCGATACTTTCAATATAAATGTATATGGCCCATACAAATGGGGAAGCAAATTTGACCTTGGAGGTAAAAAGGTCAAACGTCAACATAGAACCATTATTTTAGCAATTTTGGTAGATCTCCTGCCTCCTATAATTTGTGCAAAGATTAGGGCCCAGGGATTATTTGGTTATGGAGAAGAAGATTTTTAAAGGTTTTTACCATATATGGGCATGGCAGCCATTTTGATCAGTGGACTATGCCCATTTTAGCAGTCTTTCATTCTCCTGCCCAAAGAGGCTCCGCATGAAATTTGAGCAACACTGGCCCGGAGGTTTCAGAGGAAAAGCCATTTGAAATTATCAACATTGTTTCCATACAAATGTATGGGGCCCACACAAATGCATACAGAAGCAAACTTGACCTCGCTGTAAAAAAGTTAAATGTCAATGTATGACAATTAATTTAGCAAATTTGGTAGACCGCTTGTTCCAGATGATATATGCACAGATTCAGCCACAAGCCATCCTCGGTTTTAGGTTCAGCTATTGGTTTCCGTATACTCTGGCATACAGTTGAATTAGCCACGAGTACTCGTCTTTGTTTATTATAGCGATTAATTTGATTTTTATGTTTTCGCTTTTATGCATTGACTGAGTTGGGAGCCTTTATGCGAACCGAAGTTTATGTGTTTCTGTATTTAGAGTAGCATCGGGACCCAGGGTGAAGTTAGCTAGCTATAAAAGTGCTTTAAACCCCCTGGTGGTTTGCTCTACTGACCGTTCTAAGGCGGTGGTCCCCGTGTTAGTCTTACTCTTTGTTGCCTTGTGGTTTATTCTACGAGGCGATTTGTTGTATGTCTTTCCGTATGTTTTGTTCTTGTGTTTTTCAGTCCTTTTAGTATTGCGATTACCTCGCTTGGGGAAGAGAGAGCCGATCTTAGTGCTTTTCGTACATTTGTTTGGTCTGTGCTTGTTTGGATTTGTCGGTTTCCTCTTCCTCTTGGGGTCTGGGAAGGGCTGCGGTTTGTGATTGTGGCACTCCCTGGACTTTTCTCTTATCTTTTTTTAGGAAATAAGATTTTCAAATGTTTTTTCCCATACAAATGCATAGGGAAGCAAACTTGACCTTGCCATAAAAAGGTCAAATGTCAATGTACTACCTTTATTTTAGCAATTCTGGTAGACCCCTGTCCTCGATGATTTATGCAAAGATTCAGCCCCAAAGCATCCTCGGTTCTAGAGAAGGAGATTTTTAAAAGTGTTTTACCATATATGGGCATGGCGGCCATCTTGGTCAACGAACCGTGACCATTTTAGCAATCTTTCATTCCCCCTACCTCAGGAGGCTCCATATGAAATTTGAGCAAAATTGGCCCAGAGGCTCCAGAGGTGAAGTTGTTTGAAATTCTGAACATTTTCCCCATACAAATGCATAAGGAAGCAAAATTAACCTTACCGTAAAAAGGTCAAATGTCAATGTACAACCGTTATTTTAGCAATTTTGGTAGCCCTCCTGTTCCCAATGATATATGCAAAGATTTAGCCATAAGGCACGCTCGGTTTTGGAGAAGAAGATTTTTAAAGGTTTTTCCCATACACATGCATAGGGAAGCAAACTTGACCG
This sequence comes from Anodontia alba, assembly GCA_964016985.1. NCBI lineage: Eukaryota > Metazoa > Mollusca > Bivalvia > Lucinida > Lucinidae > Anodontia > Anodontia alba. The sequence goes on along the minus strand of OZ024833.1, from coordinate 46,319,409 downwards.
TGCCGTAAAAAGGTCAAACGTCAACGTACGACAATTCTTTTAGCAATTTTGGTAGACCTCCCGTCCCCGATAATTCATGCAAAGGTTCAGCCCCAAGGCATTTTCGGTTCTGGAGAAGAAGATTTTTAAAGTTTTTTTTACTATATATGGGCATGGCGGCCGTCTTGGTCAACGGACCGCGACCATTTTAGCAATTTTTCGTTCCCCCACCCTTAGGAGGCTCCATATGAAATTTTAGCAAAATTGGCTCAGCGGCTTCAGAGGAGAAGTCGTTTGAAAATGATAACGGACGGACACACGGACGGACGACGGACGAAAAGTGATCACAATAGCTCATCCTGAGCAGAGCTCAGGTGAGCTAAAAACATACAAAAAGCACTAAGATTAGCTCTTCCTTCCCTAAGTGAGGTACTCGCAATGCTAAAATAACTGAAAAACACAAGAACAAATAACATAAGGCAAGACTTTGAACAAACCCTTTAAAATGTCTAACATGAAATGTAAGCTGACACGAAAATAAATTGAACAAGTTGGTGTGATAAACTTCCTGTTAACTTTGTTTCATATACAGTAAACTTCATTTGCTCGAACGATGGCTCGTTTACATGTTTAATTCAAACTCGCTCATGAGTTCCTAAAGAACTCTTCAAATAGCTACAGATGTCAGTAGAGGTTTTTCTTGATTTATCTTGAAAATATGTATTATATTGTGATGCATTTATAAACTAACTGTAGGGCTTGAATGCTTGTGAGGCATAAATGAATTAATTATGAAATGCAAATTAGTTTGAAAACTTAAAAAACAAAAGAAAGAAAACATAGATAACCACTATTCTAAGCTGTCAAATCAGTAATATGGGATGGCACGAAGCATGAAGTGAACAAGTCCGTGTTTGTGTTGAAGTTTTACGGCCCAGTCAGCCCAAAGGGGTCATGTCGAGCGCGGTCAGTTTACCTAACCACACATTTACTGGGCATGCTTAGTCCTCGAAGCGGTTAACCAGTATTGTGCGCATTCTTTCGCCAGAAACTGACAACTGCCCCTCTTGAATCAGCGGAAGGGAGAGAATGACCGTAGAAAATATTTCATGATCAATCTCCACAAAAGAATGTTGCCGACCTAGGCGGGGGTTGAACCCGCGACCTCCTGGTTTCCAGTCGGACGGCGCATCCAACTGAGCCACCGAGGCCGACGAACAAGTCCGTGTAACAAACAATCTATTTACGTTGCTTTAGTTGTTTTATATATAGTAAACTTCAACAGCTCGACTACCGATGGCTCGTTTACCATGGTTAATTCGAACTTGATCGTGAAACCTTAAAAAGTTTCATCCAAAAGCTACAGATATCGGAATACGTAGGATAATTTATGTGCGTTTTTCTTGATTTATTTTGAAAACACGTCATGATATTGTGGGGCAAAAATACACAAAATATAAGTCATGAATGCTTGTGAGTTATATATTGACTGTTTATGAAATGCAAAAAGTATGGAAAATTTAATAAATAAAAGCACATAGATCACCATCCATTTTAGCTATCAAATATGTAATATAAGATGGCCCGAAGCATAAACAGTACAAGTCTGTGTAATAAACATCTTATTAACGTTGTTTTATATACAGAAAAAGCTCAGTGGCTCGACAACCGATGGCTCATTTACCATGGTTAATTCGAACGCTCTTGAGTCCCTAAGGAGTTCTTCCATTAAACAGAGATATCGGAATACTAAGGATAATTTATGTTTTTTTTTTCTTGATTTATCTTGAAAATACGCATTATATTTTGGGGCATATATATGCCAACCATAGGGCTTGACTGCTTGTGAGGCATATATGTACTAGATATGAAAGGCACAAGAGTAAAACTTCTATGTTATCAAATATGTAACCTGAGATGGAACGAAGCATAAAGTGAACAAGTCGGTGTAATAAACAACCTATTTACGTATTTTTTATACAGTAAAAGCTCAATGGCTCGACAACCGATGGCTCGTTTACCATGGTTAATTTGAATTTGCTCTTGAGTCCTTAAGGAGTTCTTCCAATAGCTACAGATATAGGAATATGTAGAATATTTTATAAATAAAAGGAAAAAGGCTCAACAACCGATGGCTCATTTACCATGGTTAATTCGAACTCGCTCTTGAATCATTAGGAGTTCTTCCAATCAATAGAGATATCGGAATATGTAGGATAATTTATGGAGTTTTTTTTTTCTTGATTTATCTTGAAAATACCCATTATATTCTGGGGCATATATACACCAATCATAGGGCTTGACTGCTTGTGAAGCATATATGAACTAGATATAAAAGGGACAAAAGTAAAACTTCTGTGTTATCAAATATGTAATATGAGATGGCACGAAGCAAAAAGTGAACAAGTCAGTGTAATAAACAACATATTAACGTCGTTTTATGTACAGTAAAAACTCAATGGCTCGACCACAGATGGCTTGTTTATTATGGTTAATTCGAACTCGCTCTTGAGACCCTAAAGAGTTCTCACAGTAGCTACAGATATAGGAATATGTAGAATATTTTATAAATAAAAGGCAAAAAGGATTTTTTTTATTTACCTTGAAATACTTTTATATGCTAGGGCATATATATTCCCCAAATATGGTGCTTAAATGCAAGTGAGGCATATATGAACTGGTTATTAAATGCAAAGAGTATAAAAAAAAAAACAAAAAAAAACACACATACATAGATCATTACCTTTCTATGTTATCAACTATGTAATATGAGATGGCATGAATCATTAAATGAATACGTCGGTGCAATAAACATCCTATAAACGTTGCTTTATATACAGTAAAACTTCAACGGCTCGACCGCCGATGGCTCGTTTACCATAATTAATTCAAATTCGCTCTTGAGCTCCTAAAGAGTTCTTTCAATAGCTACAGATATAGGAATATGAAGGAAAATTTACGGAGGTTTTCATGATTTATCTTGAACATACTTATTATATTGTGGGGCATATATAGACTACCTATAGGTCTTGAATGCTTGTGAGGCAATATGAACTAATGATAAAATGCAAAACACACACTCTCACGAAAAAAAAAAAATGTCAGTACATTTAACATAGATCTCCACCCTTCTAAGTTATCAAATGTGTAAAAACAAAAAAACAAAACAAAAAAAAAAAACAAAAAAAAACGTTGTTTTATATACAGTAAAACTTCAATGGCTCGACCACCGATGGCTCGTTTACCATGGTTAATTCGAACTCGCTCGAGTTCTTAAAGAGTTCTTTCAATAGCTGCAGATATCGGAATATGAAGGAAAATAATGTAGGTTTTTCATAATATGTCTTGAAAATACTTATTTTATTGTGGGGCCTATATACACCAACTATAGGGCTTGAATGTTTGTGAGGCAATATGAACTAGTTATGAAATGCAAAAGGGTTTGAAAAAAAAAAATAAGTTCAACATCCTTCTTAGTTATCAAATCGGTTATATGAGATAGCACGAAGCATAAGGCGAATAAGTCCGTGTAATAGACATGTATTAATGTTGTTTTATATAAATTAACATTCGACCTCAGATGGCTCGTTTACAATGGTTAATTTGCTCGCTCTTGTTAATTAATCTTATACTCGCTCTTGAGTCCCGAAAGGGTTTCTTCCAATAGCTACATATATCGGTATATGTAGGAAAATTTATGGAGTTTTTTTATTTATTTTGAAAAGGTTTATCGTGTGCACGCATTAGAATCGACTCAGTGAGCCGATGCAAATGAATGCATGCAATATACCTTTAATTTTGGAAAATATAAATATTAAGTCCAATATGCATACAGATAGGAACTAACCATTAAGAATTTTCCAATAGCTTTAGATAACGGAATATGTAGGGTAATTTATGGAGGTTTTTTCTTGACGTATCCTGGTATTACGTATTATATTGTGATATTATGGGCTATATATACACCAACCATAGGCATACTTAAACTTGTCAGGAAATGCAAGAGAGTTTGAAAATTAAAAAAAAAAGAAAGAAAAGCCAGATCACCATCCCTCTTAGCTATCAAATCAGTAATATAAGAATACACGAGACATAAAGTGAACAAGATCTTGTACTAAACATCCTATTAACGTTGTTTCTTCAATGGCTAGACCACAAATGGCTCGTTTACCATGGTTAATTCGAACTCGCTCTTGAGTCCCTAAAGAGTTATTCCATAGCTACAGATATCAGTATATGTAGGATAATTATTGAGGATTTTTCTTGATTTATCTTCAAAATACGTATTAAATAGTGGGGCATATATACTCCACCTATAGGGGATGAATGCTTGTGATGCATATCTTGAACATACTTATTATATTGTGGGGCATATATACACTACCTATAGGGCTTGAATGCTTGTGAGGCAATATGAACAAGCGATAAAATGCAAAACACACACTCGCACGAAAAAAAAAAAAAAAAAAAAAAAAACATTTCAATACCCTTAACATAGATCTCCACCCTTCTAAGTTATACAATGTGTAATATGTGATGGCACGAATCATAAAATGAAAAGTCGCTATAATAAACATCATGTTAACGTTGTTTTATATACAGTAAAACTTCAATGGCTCAACCACGGATGACTCGTTTACCATGGTTAATTCGAATTCGCTCTTGAGCTCCTAAAGAATTCTTTTATAAGTTCAGCTATCGGAATATCTAGAAAAAAATATATAGGTTTTTTTTTTTTTATTTATTTTGAATATACTTATTATATTTTGGGGCATATACACACCAGCTATAAGGTTTGAAAGCTTGTGAGGCAATATAAACTAATTATGAAAGGTTCTTCCAATAGCTACATATATCGGTATATGTAGGAAAATTTATGGAGTTTTTTTTATTTATTTTGAAAAGGTTTATCGTGTGCACGCATTAGTCATGAAATGCAAGAGAGTTTGAAAATTAAAAAGAAAGAAAAACTAGATCACCACCCTTCTTAGCTATCAAATCAGTAATATGAGATGGCACGAGACATAAAGTGAACAAGATCTTGTACTAAGCATCCTATTAACGTTGTTTCTTCAATGGCTTGACCACAAACGGCTCGTTCACCATGGTTAATTCGAACTCGCTCTTGAGTCCCTAAAGAGTTATTCCAATAGCTACAGATATCAGTATATGTAGGATAATTATTGAGGATTTGTCTTTATTTATCTTCAAAATATGTATTAAATAGTGGGGAATATATACGCCAACTATAGGGAATGAATGCTTGTGATGCATATCTGAACTAGATATGAAAAGCCAAAGAGTGAAAAAAAAAGCCCTTCTATGCTATCAAAAGGTAATATAAGATGGCACAAATCATAAAGTGCATGTGATAAAATTCCTTCTAACGTTGGTTTATATACAATTATACTTCCAACGTTCGACCACATGTCTCCTTTACCATGATTAATTCGAACACGCTCTTGAGTCCCTTAAGAGTTCTTCCAATAGCTATAGATATCGGAATGTGCAGGCTAATTTATGGAGGATGTTTCTTTATTTATCTTGAAAAAACGTATTATATTGTGGGGCATACATACACCAACTATAGGGCTTGAATGCTCGTAAGGCATATATGAACTCATTATGAAATGCAAAAGAGTGTGAAACACACACACACACACACACACACACACACACACACACACACACACACACACACACACACACACACACACACATTGATCACCGCCCTTCTAAGCCATCAAATATGACACACACACATTGATCACCGCCCTTCTAAGCCATCAAATATGTAATACGAGATGGTACGAAGCATAAAGTGGGCAAGTCCGTATAATGAACATCCTATTAACGTTGTTTTATATACAGTAAAACTTCGATGCCTCGACCGTAGATGGCTCGTTTACCATGATTAATTTGAACAAGCTCTTGAGTCCCTAAAGGGTTATTGCAATAGCTACAGATATCGGAATATGTAGGATAATTTATGGAGGATTTTTCTTTATTTATCTTTAAAATACGTATTATAACGTGGGGCATATATACATCAACTATAGGGCTTGAATGCTCGAGAAGCTTATATGAACTTGCTTTGAAACACACACACACACACACACACACACACACACACACACACACACACACACACACACACACACACACACAGATCACCGCCCTTCTAAGATATCCAAATATGTAATTTGAGATAGCATCTACGCCTTATCAGTAGCCCTCAAAGATTTTCAAAATTCCAAAATGTTATCAATGATTTTAAAGGTCTAGAATATATACTCTGTTGAATCATAAAGGGCCGGTAAATATTTTCGTAACATCAGCTGTGGTGAAATTAAATACGTTCTATTAAGAGGTTATAGTCTGTGCAATTGGTCATATCTGTTATTTATATTGTAAGGCCCAATTTTGATAATTTAATTTTACAAAATACAATTTAAAATATATGATAAAACAGTTTCGTCTTTTTTAAGAGTCACACAGCCAGAGTCAAATGAGACAAGACGTAGATAACACTGAACAGGATGTATCTGGTTCTTTTGGTGAGTTTGAAGTTGCTTATTGTCAGGAAAATGCCAAATAACCATGCACATGGGTTGCGACATAAAAGACAGCTTTAATGTATACGGATGTATTAGCCTAATCGGCATTCATAAATATCAAAACAGCGCTCGCTTTAAACTTGCAATGTATAAAGAAAATGTTATATATTGTGAGACAGTTATTAACAATAAATGTATACAAATGCGTGTGAGTTAGGTCATGGATGTAATGGATACGTGATCGTAGAAATAAGCGTGCTCTTTCAAGTAATGTGTTATATACTGTGAGACATTCATAAAGCAGTTAATATATTAATATAAATACGTTTGAGATAGGTCAATGGATGTAATGAATATATGCAATTTTAGAAATACGTAAGCATGCTCTTTCAAGACAAAAGAAACAAAATATATTCTACAGATAAAGGTGAGGGTAAAATAAAAATGTACGTTTGACATGGAAGCATTATTACAGAAATATTAAAGCATTTGTACAAAAGGCACAAAGCGAGAAGAAAGAATAATTGCAATTATCTATCAAAAGCTAACCGGAATTTAAATATATACCCCCCAACCCCCACCCCCCCCCCCCCCAAAAAAAAAATAAATAAATAAAAAATAAAAGAAAATAAAATAATAATAATTAAAGGGTCACCACTTTCAGTTTCCCTTTGATTAACATCCAGGTGTTAAAAATATTCTGTGGGCGATACTGCTATATTTCAATAAGTTCAACATATTAGCAATATGTTCAGCAACCTAAGTGTCAATTGCTTGACAATTGGTAGGTTAGAAGATTCTAAGAAAAATGGGAGTTTCTGAAAAATGACTTTTTATCCCCAAAGGATGTTTTGTTAGCTCACCTGAGCACGAAGTGCTCATGGTGAGCTATTGTGGTCAGTCAATGTCCGTCGTCGTCGTCCGTCGTGCGTCGTGCGGCGTCAACAATTGCTTTAAAAACCTACTCCTCCAACACCCCTGGGCCAATTGACTCGATACTTGGTAAGTAGCATCGGGGTGACTTGTAGATCAAGAATAGCTAAAATCGTGCCGATCGGAAATCCAAGATGGCGCCCATGGCAGCCATCTTGAAAATCTATTTTTCGCTTCTTCTCCTGAACCAAAAGGCCAAACTTGCTAAGAAGCTTTGGGGTCACTTGGGGTCACTTGTAGATCAAAAATAGCTAAAATCGTGCCGATCGAAAATCCAAGATGGCCGCCATATCATTGCGGCTATTTTGAAAATCTATTTTTCGCTTCCTCTCCTGAACCAAAAAAGCCAATTGACTCCAAACTTGGTAGGAAGCATCGGGGTGACTTGTAGATCAAAAATAGCTAAAACCGTGCCGATCGGAAATCCAGGATGGCCGCCATGGCGGCCATCTTGAAAATATATTTTTCGCTTCTTCTCCTGAACCAAAAGGCCAATTGACTCCAAACTTGCTAGGAAGCATCGGGGTGACTTGTAGATCAGAAATAGCTAAAATCATGCCGATCAGAAATCCAAGATGGCCGCCATGGCAGCCATCTTGAAAATCTATTATTGCTTCTTCTCCTGAAACGAAAGGCCAATTGACTTCAAACTTGCTAGGAAGCATCGGGGTGACTTGTAGATCAAAAATAGCTAAAATCATGCCGATCGGAAATCCAGGATGGCCGCCATGGCCGCCATCTTGAAAATCTATTTTTTGCTTCTTCTTCTGAACCGAAGTGCCAATTGACTCGAAACTTGGTAGGAAGCATCGGGGTGACTTATAGAACAAAAGTCGCTAAATTCATTCCAATCGGAAATCCAAGATGGCCGCCATGGCCGCCATCTTGAAAATCTATTTTTCGCTTCTTTTCCTGAACCGAAAGGCCAACTGACTCCAAACTTGGTAGGAAGTATCAGGGTGACTTGTAGATCAAAAATAGCTAAAACCATGCCGATCGGAAGTCCAAGATGGCCGCCCTGGTGGCCATCTTGAAAATTTTTCTTTCGCTTCTTCTCCTTAACCCAAAAGCCAATTGAGTTGAAACTTGGTAGGAAGCATCGGGGTGACTTATAGATTAAAAATGGCTAAAATCGTTCTGATTGGAAATCCAAGATGGCTGCCATGGTGGCCATTTTGAAAATCTATTTTTCACCTTCTCCTGAACCGAAAGGCTTATTGGCTTTAAACTAGGTAGGAAGCATCAGGGTGACCTGTAGAACAAAAATAGATAAAATCATCCCTATCAGAAATCCAAGATGGCCGCTATGACAGCCATCTTTAAAATCTATTTTCCGCTTCTTCTCCTGAACTGAAAGGCCGTTTGACTCGAAACTTGGTAGGAAGCGTTCGGGTAATTTGTAGATCTAGAATAGCTTAAAATGTTTGGATCGGAAATCCAAGATGGCTGCCATTATGGCCGTCTTGAAACTTTTTTTTTTCACTTATTTTCCTGAACCAAAGGGCCAGTTGATTTGAAAATTGGTAGGAAGCATCGGGGTGACTTGTTGATATAAAAATAGCTAAAATCATTCCGATTGGAAATCCAAGATGGCGGCCATCTTGAAAATCTATTTTTCTTTACTTTTTCTGAACTGAAAGGCCAACGACTCGAAACTTGGTAGGAAGCATCAGGGTGACTTGTAGATCAAAAATAGCTCAAATGGTTGCGATAGAAAATCTCAAATTGCGGCTATGGTGGCCATCTTGAAAATCTGTTTTGAACTTTTTCCCCTGAACCGAAAGGGCAATTGACTTAAAGTTCATTGGAAGTATCGAGGTGACTTGTAGATCAACAGTAGCTAAAATCATTCTGATTGGAAATCCAAGACGGCTACCGTTTTGTTTATGTTTATTATATTTATCTGCCACTGTGCTGTTTACATGTATAAAATCATGATTCTTCAGAAACCACTTTGGCAATTGCAACCAAATTTCACATTGATCCTACTGTTGAAATGTGATTGAGAGTTTGTTCAAATGATCAAGCTCCATTGACTGGCATGCCATATATAATATTCTTCTTCAAAATTAAGAACTGCTTAAAGGATGATGATCTTTTAATTGGTTGCGATGACAGGATTGGAAAAATGTTATATAACATATCTGCACTCGCAATGCCACTCAGGTGAGCGACCCGTGACCTGTGGGCCTCTTTTTTTTTCAGAATATTTAAAAAATTCTATTTTTAGTCAAAACAATTATTTACTCCAAACATAATCTTGCAGATTCCACTTTCTTAGAGGTAAAAGACACACAGATATGGCTAGAAAAAGTGGTCATCCCTTTAGGAGGCTAAAATTGCCTAAAAAAGCCTCGTTGATTCCCAATAGACAGTGAATAATCCATAATAGGTAATAGAAGGAAAATGTGAGTTTCTTGATTGAAATTAAAACTTTGTTTATGATTTATTTACAGTTTGAAGGCAAGACGTTCCTCTTCCTATATGGTGTCTGGGAAAATTTCGGGTTGTGATAGTGGCACTCCCTGGACTTTTTCTCTTACCTTTATTACTTACCATAATGTTCAAATGTCAATTTTCCATTTTTTTTTTTTTTATTTTTATTTTTTTTTTGTAAAAAGTAGCATTTGTACGAATTTATAACGAAAAATTTCATTTCAAGATTTGTTGTTGGAAACACTCCTTTTCGGGCTCCACTTTAAGAAATATTCAACACCATTTTAATATCTTCTGTGGTTTTTGCCCATAGACTCGGTCAAAGTTTGCATATATGGAAAATTGCACTAAATGACCCTTAAATTATTTTGATGAGTATATGTTAATTATTTCAATAAACTTGTACATTTGTTATGCAACATTTCATGTGGTGTCCTTTTATGCAATAAAGGCCTAAAGCCCAAAAGCAGATAGAAAATATTCATTATATAGGTATGGAGTAACAGTGAGCAGGGGACATAAATAGATAATTGGCATCTGGAAAAAACGTGCAGGGGATTAGAATATTCTTATAATTTTACACAGATATAAATTTAAAACAAAATAACTTATGTAGAAGTTAAGACCATATCTGCTTTATTTACGTGTATACTTGTGTCCCCTTGTTATTTAGGTTGTGCATTCTTGTATTTTCTTTAAATGCATTGTTACATTGAGTCATAATTATAAATAGTGAATACCACTTAAAATTGTTTCAGAAATAAGCTGGAGATACGTTAAATACGTTACCTATTAAACAGATGATGTTAGTGTCTTGTAGTTATACTGTAATGCAAATGAGTATTGTTGCACTTTTGCTACCTGTTGTATTTCTTGTGATATGTGATTGTATTCCTGTAATTGTTTTCATGTGACAACTACTTAGGAAAGAGGAACGATTGTAGACGCTCTAAACACGGGTTTTAATCCAACCCTTCCCAACTTGGCTGTACTTTGTTATTCGATTGTACATATTTATTATGCGTTATATGGGTGTTATGCGTTATATTGGTGTTATGCAAATGTTTCGTTTTGTAATTTCTGTCAATTTCAATGTAAAATAGAAGGGAAGGCAATGATCAAGAATCGATACAATTATCCCAAACCTCCCATCAGAGACATAAAAGCACAAAATAACCCGGGTGGCTGTGATCGCTGATTGTTTTGTTTCCTTCTGGATAACCACTGTCCTCTTCCTTTTCAAATATATTTTAGTATAACGTTGAACAGAGAAAAGCGATCAATAATGGCGTCAGTATATATTGACAGATAATGTAAACTGTTTTATTATTTTTATTTATACTATTTTCAGTGGCTTCTATATCCGTGGAAAAAAACAATGCATCATGCAGCAACTGAATGATACTAAGGCTATGCCAAAAAACGAGGTGGCTGGTAAACACAAGCAAAGGTATGTTTCATTTTTAAAAACGCATAAAATAAGGAATAAAAAGTATTTCAGTTTTAAATCTGAAACTAGGCTCAACATTAAGAATGTTTACGAAGAAGAGCATGTTTAAAAATGTGTCGAAATAAACATGTCAAGAAAGAATAAAACATACTTAGAAGTAAAAAAACAACAACGCTGAAACAGTCAGTTCAAGCCAACGAAAGAAGAGACAGAAATAGTGATATCAAGACACACACACACACACACACACACACACACACACACACACACACACACACACACAGCATTGTTTAAGGCGTGCACCACCACATAGATCCAATAAACATGTAAAGAGACTGCAACAGAGGGACCAGCTTCGAGCAGTCGGGAGAGGACTTTTGGGCTTCAACTCCAGCTTTTATGACTTCTCTATCCTCGGTCTCGATTTAAATGCAGGTTAATACATAATAGGAAACGGAAGTTGATCAATGATTTACATGCCTATCAAAAGGTGATTTTACAGTTGCAATGGGGAAACGCTGCAATCAGATTACCCGATGGGTTTGCCTAAAGCAAAGTGAGACTTTAAAATTTAACAACTACCATTTGGGTTTTACGACCCTTTCAAAATTTCCTTTTAATGACCCGATCGATAATCGAAAACCAGACTCCCTGGAGAAGAAACTTAAGACCGCCCCGAACATGCTGAAAGGAACTAAATCACGCAAATATTAGCAACTTGATTATGTTTGTATAAAAATACACACGCACACAAAGTTTAACGCGATAAGACTGTTTCTGAATGAACTGTAGACATTGAACAAAATGTGTACCATCTGAAATATCTTCTGAAACAAATGACTGATGAACTCTTTTTAGAAAGCAGGACATTTTTTAAACTGGAAAAGAGTCCACTCTTCAAATCACTAATATGATGCAATATAAAGTGAGATAGTAACTCAACGTAAAAATGATACTTTTACAGAACAGTCTGCACTTTTTGTTCACTTTAATCAATCTGATTGGGCTGTAATTTTAGACTGTACAATATTTTATATTTCAGATAAGAAAAACGTACCTTGGACAATCTTTGAATACGAAAAATTTAGATGGACAATTGAGCATTATATAAAGATGAAAACAATGACACGGAACAATCATCAAGGAACTTCAGGAGAAAATACCAACAAGAACAATTCCACAGTTTCAAACAAAAGTAAATAACATCGTCACCGGGAAACTAAAGTTCGAATAGGAAAGGACATTGCGAATTTCACTATAGCTGATGTAAAGGGAATGTGTGGTGGCCGTAAAAAGTCACCTTGTCCTACATAATAGTGTAGATTGTATTTACTGGTCCTTTTGGATCATTGATTCTATTGTAGAATTTCCAAAATATTTAAGGGTCACTGATGGAGCCTTTTTGTGCCAAAACTAGCTAGTCAGGCCCAGAAAAAAATGTACACCTAGAATTTCAGTTCTGTCGTTTATTCCATGCTTCCAAAGGATTGTCCTTAAAAAAATAAAACGAAGTACGACGGATAATTTTAATGAAATCTAACAAAACGCGAGTTTAATACTGGGCAAGGCTAGCAATGATTAATTGTTATCGAAATTGCAGACAGTGTTTCTACTGTAAAATTTTCAGACAGAGGCTGTTAAAAAACAGTTGTATTTAAGCATTGGTTTTGCTTCAACATAATCATTCAACTATGAGCATTGTAGCACATAATGGGCTGTTTGGTTACACCACGCATATGATTGCCCCTCACTTTTAAAGGGTGCACATCTTTTACTTAGGCTGTGAAACCAGCAGGGTTCAACGGATTTAACCATATGCACAGGTTTGTTGGAGCCTTTGCTCTTTTGCAAAGGACCGTGTACCTTTTAGACGTGACATCATCATAAATGAAATCGGGGGCTATTAATCTCTATGAATATGTATGAAGTCCTGTTGAAATTAATCTTCGTGTACAGGCGCCCACTGAGTGCTTGCGACTGTTCAAGTGCATCGAACGGATGCATAATGGGTGCACATGCCATGTTGCGCCGATTGTTGTTTAGGTTGGCATGTTACTCTGTAACTTGCACTGGACATGTGTCGAAAAATTTATTAATATTTGTTGTTGAATTAATGAGGGCTTACATTTTACATTGGCAAAAAGGAGTAATACATGTCCGCTAATCTTAGAAACCATCTTTTTACTCAGATTGAAATTTCTGACACACAAAAGTAATGATACAAAGCTACCCTGTAGTTTCAGTTAAAACGTGGAATTAATTCGCTGGTTTTATGTGGACACGATAAACGGTTACTTAGGAGTTAACAATTTATGATTTCGAATGGACGAGCGCGGCTACAGAGCTAGGTCTGTAAACTTCTGCTGGGTTTCTTAATAAAGCATGGGTGTACAGCGGGGGATCTCGCAAAGAACGTTTACACAAAGCTTGCATGATATGTTGTTCAATACGTGAGCCAACACATTTAACAATGACAGTCATATGGAAGCTCTTTAGGGCGTATTTAATTAGGGTATCTGAAACTTGACTTTGCTGATTTATTTGCCATCGTAAATATGTTCTATAAAAGGTTATCCTTTGGAAGCAAAGAATACATAGCATGGTGTTTTCAAGTTTGTCTGGGGCATACTAGCTAGTTTCGGCCAATTAGGGCCCCCATATATATTAAAAATCTACAATGTATTCAATGATCATAAACATAATTTCAGAAAATTAAATTTCAGTTGCAAATAAGATTTTTTTTGTACTGGTGTATATAATGTGCCTTCTCTTCTCTTTTATTTTGATTTAAAATCATTCAGTTGTATAACTCAAGTAAAATTTATTCTTTAAAAGTAAGGAATACCTCATAAAATGAAAATGTGAAGTGTTAAAGTCCCAGACTATCTGGTTTCGGTCAATATGGCCTCAGCAGTGATTCTCAAATATTTTCAAACTTCCACAATAGAATCATATGCTAAATCATGGTGTTGATTTTATTTTCCAGAATAGGACTGGAAAATAAAATCAACACTATGATTTATCATATGTTTGGACATTTCACTTTCCCTGATCCCATTATTGGTCAAATTCATTTTATCTTTTTATGACATAGAGTGCACTGAAGGCCCTTTTTAAGCGCCATTAAATTGAAGTGATCATGAAAATAAAGACAACATCAACAAAATCTAATCACTTCTTTTCCGTGCCTGAATAACGTATATGTGCTTGTTATGATACAGTTCCAGCTATTGGATGCAAACGTTTTTGTTTGCTTTCAATCAAAATTTGTGTTTCAAAGTGCTGGTGAGATATTGAAAGTAAAATGGTCACCAAATTTTAAAACTTGTTTTCCAAGTTCAACTGATCAATCTGTTCTAGTTTGGTCAACTTCCATTCATCAGGCAGAATGCACACAGGACTCATTTTAAGAGTGGTTTAATATACTCAACTTGAAATTTGTCAAGGTCGCAAAATTGAAATCACTTGTTTTCCGGATCCTACCAGTTTGGTCAAATTCCGATGAATTGTTAGGGAGATGGTGTGCACATAAGCTTTTTACTGCCATAAATTTTTTTTAACAAATGGCAATAGCTCTACGAGAATTGGCCCCATAGCTCAAACGTTGTTTGGTTTGTACGTACTTTTTAGTGATATGAATGTCTGCAGAAATTCTTGAATATATGTTGTTGCAATTTCAAGATATTAGGCATAAACAGTGTCCCGTGCGGACGGACTCACGTATGTTCCCTCGTTCGGGCATTTATTGTTTATTTTCTATGTTACAAGTCTATGGAATAAAGGACATGGTGTGAAGATGTATCTGATATAGGCTCAATTGTGTGCCCGAATAGACGGACGAACGGATGACGTGAGAACAGGACAAGTTTACAGGGGTATAATAAATTCGAAACATGCCATCTTGTTTCCTTCTCCAGCTTAGACTGACCTGCTATATCTGCATAATCATTTATTAAAAGCCTTGAAATAGTGTTGTAGCTACAACTCCTTTCCATTGATCGGGGCTTGTATTTAAGAGTGAACATACAATGTGTTCATTGTGTCTTGCTACTGTTGAGTAAATTACCCAAATTTGTACGACGCTTGACATAGTGTTATTACAGGGGTTTAACTTTACATAAGCCTTACAAACCTGTTTTGGGGGGGTTTCTGTCATTTTCATCGCGGTTTTGAGGTAACGTCAAGCTCTTGTAGTGTGATATGCTGTAGTCGTTAATGTTATGTTTGAGGCCCTCCCAAGCGGGGAGGGGGTACCTATTCCCTTGTGCCCCTAAAAAATGGCATTTTTCCTTGTTCCCCCAAATCACAATCTTGATTTTTTATGGCCCCTCTTCCCCAAAATTGCATTTGTTCCCCTGTTCTCTTCAGTTTTAGACTTTTTGTTCCCTTGTTCCCTGAAATAAATTGCCTTATTCCCCTGTTCCCCCAAATCCCTAAGAGGGCCTCATCTTTAGTTTCTATGAAATTTGAAAATGTAGAACTTTCTTATTTGTCTTGTTAAAGTAACACCTGTGAGTTGTCTGAAATTCACTGATACATGTTGGGGAAAAAAAACTAATCATAATAAACTCATTCAGCATACTGGTGTTTTTGTCATTTTGTTAAAGTAGTTTTTAGTTAGAAGTAGCTGTTTCACGGCACGTATGTCTCATACTTTATTTAAGGTGAAAGATAAGTTAGATATTGAAGTCGAAAGTTAGGAGTCCGAAGTAATAATTCGGAAGGTACAAGTCAAACGTTGAAAGTAAGAAGTCGGAAGTATGACGTACTTCCGGGGCTTCCATAGAACAAGTACCATAAAAGAGAAACATATAATCTGTAACATTGATTGAGTTAGGGATTAACGACCCGTCAGCCCTTATGGGTCATTTTGTGCCGTCTCCCAGAGAAAGGGAGAAAAGAGATAGTAGAGGAGATGAAAGAGAGGGAAGGGGGAGAGAGAGACACACAGGAATGAAAGTGAAGAAACAGAAGAAATAAAAACATTCCCCTCTACCCTTACCTGCTACAAGGATAGCAGGCCTTGCCCACTTGTAAGCCAGTCTCAGTTGGACAACCCGGTGACGTTAGATACACGAAACCCTCGCCACACCCGATCACTCCTGTATATTATATGTAATTCTGCTAATGCTATATAGCTAACACGAAGTGTTAACGAGGACAATGATTCTTTTATGAGAGATGAGAGATTCTTTTGTGAACGTCAATGAGCGGCATTTCTGCACGTTCCTTTCATGTTTTTAGGACTTCTATATGACAAACTTGTTTGCTCATTCATCAGCTAAGGTCATGTCGGGCCGGTCAACACCTTTACTATTCCTAGGCAGGCTCAGGCCCTCTAAGCGATTTACCAATACCTAGTGTGATCCACCCCCACTACGTAACAGACAACAGCCGGTGGGTCAACCAGTCCTAAAGCAACCGGCCATCTCAAGCCGTCTCCGAAGAGATGGGGCTTTAGAAAAAGGCAACATCTCGTATAATAGAATAATAAAAAAAAATCTAAAATAGCTTGAAAAAAATGAAGACAGCCTTAAAAATATTGAATGCAGTGAAAAAGAAAATAATGAATGGGATTTCTAGGTCTGCTCCTACATGGAAAGAATTGCTCGCCGAAAGAGTAAATTACAGTGTAACCTCAATGGCTCGAACACGGACGGCTCGTTTACTGTGGATGATTCGAACTCTTTTTTTCAGTCCCTACAAAATTCTTCCAGTAGCTCAAGAAAACAAATATTTAGGGATTTGCTCTTATTTTATCATGGAATTGTATGTTGTGTGTATTCATTAGAATCGCCCCATCGAGGCGATTCTAATGAGTACACTCAACATACAATCATTGTGTAGAAAATCGAAAAGATTTCCCTAAATTATCGCTATTTGCTTCCTGAACGAGTGCCATGATTAACCCCTATTGGCTCGAACTACCCATGTCTCGAACGAATTTCCATGGTCCCAAAGATGTTCGAGCCATTGAGGTTCGACTGTATTTTCTTTGAACAGGCCTTTATAGGAGCTGCTCAAATTAAATGAAGATAATAATTCTTATTCCTATCGCTGTAAAGTAAGTAGATTCAGACTTAAATGTGCTTCTTGCAGGCCAAAAGCTTGGGGGTAAAATCTCCCTGCATATAAAGCACGTTTTGCTCTGATTTCTAACTTAAACCTTAAGATAAGTGTCCACGGTGAGTGTTGTCAGCTTTGTTCTCTAATGGTTATGTTGCAAACAGTGTGGACTGAGATCAGACTGCTCATCTGTGAGTTGTCTGATTAGAGATCACATTGTTTGCCTATATGCAAATATAGGAACCTACCATGTTTTTCATGCATTAACGTTTGCCGGGTCCCGAGGAAGCTGTTTGAACACGAGGCCGCTAGGTATAGTGTTCAAATATCTTTCGAGGGACCCGGCAAATGTTATTGTACTAAAATAACCATAGATGATCATTATTCCTGCATAACTTACGATTCCAAAGGTAAAGTTACACGAAAACGGCTCCAAACTCCATATAAACTCTTCAAATGCGACCGAAAAACCAAACTGGCGGCTAGTTAAGAACATTGGTAACAATGACGTCATCATAAAATTTTAAAATGCTATGTTCAGGGTGACAATGTTACGTCGCTCAACGTAACGTGAACAAAACACGGTCTATCTTTTGATATCAAAAGGTCAAAATCCATGTTCAAACAGAATGTGAATTCCATGATTTAAACATGGATTTTGTTGATTGAACACGTCTTCTGTTTCATTCAAAAATATAGCTTCATAGCTATGTCCATTGGATTTTATGCAAGAAAATATGTTTGACAAGTTTGCAAGAAGACGCAACAGACTACATGAACAGATACCATTTTAGAGGCACTTTTTCGTGTTATATTAAGGGTTAAAGGCTAATATTACTCAATGTTTATAATAAGATTGTCATATCTATCCAGAATTGAACAAAAATAACATTAATAGACTAAACAGTTGTTATAATTATTTAAACAATACATTTTTTGAGCGGCATATCAAAGTGTAAACAACACGAATCTCATGCCTATTTATACACTTTCAGAAAAAAGCACCATTCGATAATTACATGATACCTACTATTTAAACAAGAATGTATTTACACGAAGTTTCTGAACTTTCTTTTTTATTTAAAAACAGTGTTTCCCACAACAAGCACTTACAGTTTGGTCTATAAGACAAATAAAATATGTTCAAACATACAAATATTCAGAAGCAATTTCGAATGGCTTATTAATTGGCACTTTTGATTTTTGTCAGAAATGAATCACTTATGGAAAGAACGTCAGGCTCCTGTGCACCAATGTAATAATATTACAGAAAGACGATTTTTTTTTCGATAACACTTTATTATTCTGTGACGTCAAGTGACTCAATATATTCATATAAGTATGGAAGCATGGACTACAATGCTTCCAACGCCCGGTTACATAACAAAAACAACAAAAAAAACATAACAGTTGTTCATGTCTCAATAGTTGATAAGGCACTGAGAATATTCAAGAATTATACTTTTATCTGAGGACAAAGAAGAGGATAACATTAATTATTATGCAACAATATCGTTGTCGCACCCCTAAATGTAAAAACTGTTATAAATGTAACAAAGCCCTGTAAATGTTATAACTTTTTACCGCATATGTAATAAGCCCCGTAAATGTTATAACTTTTTTCCACGCAGGTGAAAACAAATATATGAAATTGCGATGGTAAATGTGAAAACTTTTGCATTACTTTACGACATTCAATGTTTCATTGTTAATAAATCAGTTAAATTATGACAGTATCTGACTTTGTGCCACTTCATATGTTACTTTACTAGGTTCCGGGTCGTTTCGGCCGGGTCCTTTCGGCCTGGGTCGTTTCGGCCAATTTTGGGGGTGGGTCGTTTCGGCCTTGGTAGGTGGGTCGTTTCGGCCCTGAGTCATTTCGGCCCAATTTCAATATGGTAGGGTATATAAGCATGGGTTGATATAATATTTTTTTTTTTGGTTTAAGTAAAGGCTGAGATGGATAGAAAGATAGACAGATGAATAGATAGATGGACACATGATAGATAGATAGATAGATAGATAGATAGATAGATAGATAGATAGATAGATAGATACTTTTACAAGCTCTTTAATGACAAACTCGTTAACTATTGTGGCTAAGGTGTTTTCAAATACATTGAAACCTTTTTTGCAAACATTTGAGTAGCAAAAAAAAAAAAAAAAAAAAAAAAAAAAAAAAAGAAAAATCAATGTATTTGCTATACGTATTTAAAGGTAGAATTTTAAGATCATAATAGGTTCGTTTTGAATAAATGGGCCCTGGGTGCTATTAATTTTCATGAGAAAAGGGATCTTCGTGGCATATGTGAACACAAGATAAGCGTAGAAAGAACGTCCTGATTAGACTGCGCGAATGCGCAGGCTAATGCCCCGCATTAAAGGAAATACCACAAAATAAGAGGATAGAATTTTTTTCTCATACCACCAAGGAAACAGAGGTTGTGGGAAGGAATGTCCTGATCAGACTGCGCGGATGCGCAGGCTAATGCCCGCATCAAAGGAAAATACCGCAAAATAAGCGTATAGAAATACCACCAAGGAAATACCGCAAAATAAGAATATAGAAATACCACCAAGGAGACAGAGGTTGTGGCTACTCATTAGACTCTGCTTTGAGCTTCTAATGAGTACCAAGCAAATGTTTTCTTGGAGAGATAGGAAAATATCATTCTTTTTTGATTGAAAAAGTCCCAAAGAAAAAATAAAGAAATGACCAGTCTTTCAATTATGTTTAACTTTATTTTCATCTTTTATAAATATGCATAACATAATTAACAATAGCACCCAGGGCCCATTTATTCAAAACGAAGCTAATATGATCTTAACATTCTACCTTTAAATATAGCAAATACATTGATTTTTTTTTTTTTTTTTTTTTTTTGCTACTCAAATGTTTGCAAAAAAGGTTTCAATGTATTTGAAAACACCTTAGCCACAATAGTTAACGAGTTTGTCATTAAAGAGCTTGTAAAAGTGTCTATCTATCTATCTATCTATCTCTCTATCTATCTATCTATCTATCATGCTGTGTCCATCTATCTATTCATCTGTCTATCTTTCTATCCATCTCAGCCTTTACTTTAAACCAAACAAAAAAAAAAAAAAATATTATATCAACCCATGCTTATATACCCTACCATATTGTAATTGGGCCGAAATGACTCAGGGCCGAAACGACCCACCTACCAAAGCCGAAATGACCCACCCCCAAAATTGGCCGAAACGACCCAGGCCGAAAGGACCCGGCCGAAACGACCCGGAACCTAGTAAAGTAACATATGAAGTGGCACAAAGTCACATACTGTCATAATTTAACTGATTTATTAACAATGAAACATTGAATGTCGTAAAGTAATGCAAAAGTTTTCACATTTACCGTCGCAATTACATATATTTGTTTTCACCTGCGTGGAAAAAAGTTATAACATTTACGGGGCTTATTACATATGCGGTAAAAAGTTATAACATTTACAGGGCTTTGTTACATTTATAACAGTTTTTACATTTAGGGGTGCGACAACGATATTGTTGCATAATAATTAATGTTATCCTCTTCTTTGTCCTCAGATAAAAGTATAATTCTTGAATATTCTCAGTGCCTTATCAACTATTGAGACATGAACAACTGTTATGTTTTTTTTGTTTTGTTTTTTTTTGTTATGTAACCGGGTGTTGGAAGCACATAGGGGCTACCCTACATTGTAGTCCATGCTTCCATACTTATATGAATATATTGAGTCACTTGACGTCACAGAATAATAAAGTGTTATCGAAAAAAAAAATCGTCTTTCTGTAATATTATTACATCGGTGCACAGGAGCCTGACGTTCTTTCCATAAGTGATTTATTTCTGACAAAAATCAAAAGTGCCAATTAATAAGCCATTCGAAATTGCTTCTGAATATTTGTATGTTTGAACATATTTTATTTGTCTTATAGAGTGCTTGTTGTGAGAAACGCTGTTTTCAAATAAAAAAGAAAGTTCAGAAACTGCGTGTAAATACATTCTTGTTTAAATAGTAGGTATCATGTAATTATCGAATGGTGCTTTTTTCTGAAAGTGTATAAATAGGCATGAGATTCGTGTTGTTTACACTTTGATATGCCGCTCAAAAAATGTATTGTTTAAATTATTATAACAACTGTTTAGTCTATTAATGTTATTTTTGTTCAATTCTGGATAGATATGACAATCTTATTATAAACATTGAGTAATAGTAGCCTTTAACCCTTAATATAACACGAAAAAGTGCCTCTAAAATGGTATCTGTTCATGTAGTCTGTTGCGTCTTCTTGCAAACTTGTCAAACATATTTTCTTGCATAAAATCCAATGGACATAGCTATGAAGCTATATTTTTGAATGAAACAGAAGACGTGTTCAATCAACAAAATCCATGTTTAAATCATGGAATTCACATTCTGTTTGAACATGGGTTTTGACCTTTTGATATCAAAAGATAGACCGTGTTTTGTTCACGTTACGTTGAGCGACGTAACATTGTCACCCTGAACATAGCATTTTAAAAGTTTATGATGACGTCATTGTTACCAATGTTCTTAACTAGCCGCCAGTTTGGTTTTTCGGTCGCATTTGAAGAGTTTATATGGAGTTTGGAGCCGTTTTCGTGTAACTTTACCTTTGGAATCGTAAGTTATGCAGGAATAATGATCATCTATGGTTATTTTAGTACAATAACATTTGCCGGGTCCCTCGAAAGATATTTGAACACTGTACCTAGCGGCGTCGTGTTCAAACAGCTTCCTCGGGACCTGGCAAACGTTAATGCATGAAAAACATGGTAGGTTCCTATATTTGCATATAGGCAAACAATGTGATCTCTAATCAGACAACTCACAGATGAGCAGTCTGATCTCAGTCCACACTGTTTGCAACATAACCATTAGAGAACAAAGCTGACAACACTCACCGTGGACACTTATATTAAGGTTTAAGTTAGAAATCAGAGCAAAACGTGCTTTATATGCAGGGAGATTTTACCCCCAAGCTTTTTGGCCTGCAAGAAGCACATTTAAGTCTGAATCTACTTACTTTACAGCGATAGGAATAAGAATTATTATCTTCATTTAATTTGAGCAGCTCCTATAAAGGCCTGTTCAAAGAAAATACAGTCGAACCTCAATGGCTCGAACATCTTTGGGACCATGGAAATTCGTTCGAGACATGGGTAGTTCGAGCCAATAGGGGTTAATCATGGCACTCGTTCAGGAAGCAAATAGCGATAATTTAGGGAAATCTTTTCGATTTTCTACACAATGATTGTATGTTGAGTGTACTCATTAGAATCGCCTCGATGAGGCGATTCTAATGAGTACACACAACATACAATTCCATGATAAAATAAGAGCAAATCCCTAAATATTTGTTTTCTTGAGCTACTGGAAGAATTTTGTAGGGACTGAAAAAAAGAGTTCGAATCATCCACAGTAAACGAGCCGTCCGTGTTCGAGCCATTGAGGTTACACTGTAATTTGCTCCTTCGGAGAGCAATTCCTTCCATGTAGGAGCAGACCTAGAAATCCCATGTTCTTTTTCACTGCATTCAATATTTTTAAGGCTGTCTTCATTTTTTTCAAGCTATTTTAGATTCGCAGGCTTGTTTAATGCGGGACATTTTCCGTTTATCAATTTCAAAATATTACAAGTACTAGTTTTTTCAAGAAGCGCTTGTGGGGGTGGTCGGGTGGTGCGAAGGTGCTGTGTATCTTACATCACTGGGGCGTCCAACTGATATTGGCTTACAGTTGGGCAAGGCCTGCTATCCTTGTAGTGGGTAAGGGTAGAGGGGGAATGTTTTTATTTCTTCTGTTTCTTCACTTTCTTTCCTGTTCCTCTTTCTTCCCTGTCCCTCTCTTTTATCTCCTCTACTCTCTCTTCTATCTCTTTTCTCCCTTTCTCTGGGAGACGACACAAAATGACCCTCAAGGGTTGACGTGTCGTTAAACCCCAACACAATCAATCAATCAAGAAGCGCTTGTCATCGTTGAGTTGAGCAAAATCACTCCTGTTCAGAATAAATATCTATATTCAACATCGACGCAGAATCATCTGTGGTGAAATGTTTAAGGTACTGGCCTTGTAAACCAGGTTTCGATTCCGGACCTGCAGAATTTCGGATGATTGTTAAAACGGAGGTCGCGTCTCCATATGACTTTAGTTGTTGGTGGGACGTAAACTGAACACGAACGCACACGCACATACACGTACATAAGTTGGCGTTAAACAGCTTTGGCTTTAGTGGGCAAGGGCCTGTTGTGCCTGCAGCAGATGCGGGATGGTGGTGGGACTGTATTTTTTATTATTATTATTATTCTATTATACGAGATGTTGCCTTTTTCTAAAGCCCCATCTCTTCGGAGACGGCTTGAGATGGCCGGTTGCTTTAGGACTCGGCGGTTGACCCACCGGCTGTTGTCTGTTACGTAGTGGGGGTGGATCACACTAAGTACTGGTAAATCGCTTAGAGGGCCTGAGCCTGCCTAGGAATAGTAAAGGTGTTGACCGGCCCGACATGACCTTAGCTGTGGAATGGGCAAACAAGTTTGTCATATAGAAGTCCTAAAAACATGAAAGGAACGTGCAGAAATGCCGCTCACTGGCGTTCACAAAAGAATCTCTTATCTCTCATAAAAGAATCATTGTCCTCGTTAACACTTCGTGTTAGCTATATAGCATTAGCAGAATTACATATAATATACAGGAGTGATCGGGTGTGGCGAGGGTTTCGTGTATCTAACGTCACCGGGTTATCCAACTGAGACTGTCTTACAAGTGGGCAAGGCCTGCTATCCTTGTAGCAGGTAAGGGTAGAGGGGAATGTTTTTATTTCTTCTGTTTCTTCACTTTCATTCCTGTGTCCCTCTCTCTCCCCTTTCCCTCTCTTTCATCTCCTCTACTCTCTTTTCTCCCTTTCTCTGGGAGACGGCACAAAATGACCCATAAGGGCTGACGGGTCGTTAATCCCTAACTCAATCAATGTTACAGATTATATGTTTCTCTTTTATGGTACTTGTTCTATGGAAGCCCCGGAAGTAAGTCATACTTCCGACTTCTTACTTTCAACGTTTGACTTGTACCTTCCGAATTTTTACTTCGGACTCCTAACTTTCGACTTCAATATCTAACTTATCTTTCTCCTTAAATAAAGTATGACATATGTGCCGTGAAACAGCTACTTCTAACTAAAAACTACTTTAACAAAATGACAAAAACACCAGTATGCTGAATAAGTCTATTATGATTAGATTTTTTCCCCAACATGTATCAGTGAATTTCAGACAACTCACAGGTGTTACTTTAACAAGACAAATAAGAAAGTTCTATATTTTCAAATTTCATAGAAACTAAAGATGAGGCCCTCTTAGGGATTTGGGGGAACAGGGGAATAAGGCAATTTATTTCAGGGAACAAGGGAACAAAAGTCTAAAACTGAAGAGAACAGGGGAACAAATGCAATTTTGGGGAAGAGGGGCCATAGAAAATCAAGATTGTGATTTGGGGGAACAAGGGAAAATGCCATTTTTTAGGAGCACAAGGGAATAGGTACCCCCTCCCCGCTTGGGAGAGCCTCAAACATAACATTAACGACTACAGCCTATCACACTACAAGAGCTTGACGTTACCTCAAAACCGCGATGAAAATGACAGAAACCCCCCCAAAACTGAGGTTTGTAAGGCTTATGTAAAGTTAAACCCCCTAATTAAATATGCCCTAATGAGCTTCCATATGACTGTCAATGCTAAATGTGTTGGCTCACGATATATCATGCAAGCTTTGTGTAAACGTTCTTTGCGAGATCCCCCGCTGTACACCCATGCTTTATTAAGAGACCCAGCAGAAGTTTACAGACCTAGCTCTGTAGCCGCGCTCGTCCATTCGAAATAATAAATTGTTAACTCCTAAGTAACCTTTTATCGTGTCCGCATAAAACCAGCGAATTAATTCCACGTTTTAACTGAAACTACAGGGTAGCCTTGTATCATTATTTTTGTGTGTCAGAAATTTCAATCTGAGTAAAAAGATGGTTTCTAAGATTAGCGGACATGTATTACTCCTTTTTGCCAATGTAAAATGTAAGCCCTCATTAATTCAACAACAAATATTAATAAATTTTTCGACACATGTCCAGTGCAAGTTACAGAGTAACATGCCAACCTAAACAACAATCGGCGCAACATGGCATGTGCACCCATTATGCATCCGTTCGATGCACTAGAACAGCCGCAAGCACTCAGTGGATGCCTGTACACGAAGATTAATTTCAACAGGACTTCATACATATTCATAGAGATTAATAGCCCCAGATTTCATTGATGATGATGTCACGCCTAAAAGGTACACGGTCTTTTGCAAAGAGCAAAGGCTCCAACAAACCTGTGCATATGGTTGAATCCATTGAATTCTGCTGGTTTCACAGCCTAAGTAAAAGATGTGCACCCTTTAAAGGTGAGGGGCAATCATATGCGTGGTGTAACCAAACAGCCCATTATGTGCGACAATGCTCATAGTTGAACGATTATGTTGAAGCAAAACCAATGCTTAAATACAACTGTTTTTTAGCAGCCTCTGTCTGAAAATTTTTTCAGTAGAAACACTGTCTGCAATTTCGATAACAATTAATCATTGCTAGCCTTGCCCAGTATTAAACTCGCATTTTGTTAGATTTCATTAAAATTATCTGTCGTACTTCGTTTTATTTTTTTAAGGACAATCCTTTGGAAGCATGGAATAAACGACAGAACTGAAATTCTAGGGTGTACATTTTTTTCTGGGCCTGACTAGCTAGTTTTGGCACAAAAAGGCTCCATCAGTGACCCTTAAATATTTTGGAAATTCCACAATAGAATAAATGATCCAAAAGGACCAGTAAATACAATCTACACTATTATGTAGGACAAGGTGACTTTTTACGGCCACCACACATTCCCTTTACATCAGCTGTAGTGAAATTCGCAATGTCCTTTCCTATTCGAACTTTAGTTTCCCGGTGATGATGTTATTTACTTTTGTTCGAAACTGTGGAATTGTTCTTGTTGGTATTTTCTCCTGAAGTTCCTTGATGATTGTTCCGTGTCATTGTTTTCATTTTTATATAATGCTCAATTGTCCATCTAAATTTTTCGTATTCAAAGATTGTCCAAGGTACGTTTTTCTTATCTGAAATATAAAATATTGTACAGTCTAAAATTACAGCCCAATCAGATTGATTAAAGTGAACAAAAAGTGCAGACTGTTCTGTAAAAGTATCATTGTTACGTTGAGTTACTATCTCACTTTATATTGCATCATATTACCGATTTGAAGAGTGGACTCTTTTCTAGTTTAAAATATGTCCTGCTTTCTAAAAAGAGTTCATCAGTCATTTGTTTCAGAAGATATTTCAGATGGTACGCATTTTGTTCAATGTCTACAGTTCATTCAGAAACAGTCTTATCGCGTTAAACTTTGTGTGCGTGTGTATTTTTATACAAACATAATCAAATTGCTAATATTTGCGTGATTTAGTTCCTTTCAGCATGTTCGGGGCGGTCTTACGTTTCTTCTCCAGGGAGTCTGGTTTTCGATTATCGATCGGGTCATTAAAAGGAAATTTTGAAAGGGTCGTAAAACCCAAATGGTAGTTGTTAAATTATAAAGTCTCACTTTGCTTTAGGCAAACCCATCGGGTAATCTGATTGCAGCGTTTCCCCATTGCAACTGTAAAATCACCTTTTGATAGGCATGTAAATCATTGATCAACTTCCGTTTCCTGTTATGCATTAACCTGCATTTAAATCGAGACCGAGGATAGAGAAGTCATAAAAGCTGGAGTTGAAGCCCAATAGTCCTCTCCCGACTGCTCGAAGCTGGTCCCTCTGTTACAGTCTCTTTACATGTTTATTGGATTTATGTACGCTTTATACAATGTTGTGTGTGTGTGTGTGTGTGTGTGTGTGTGTGTGTGTGTGTGTCTTGATATCACTATTTCTGTCTCTTCTTTCGTTGGTTTGAACTGACTGTTTCAGCGTTTTTTTTCTTCTAAGTATGTTTTTTTCTTTCTTGACATGTTTATTTCGACACATTTTTAAACATGCTCTTCTTCGTAAACATTCTTAATGTTGAGCCTAGTTTCAGATTTAAAACTGAAATACTTTTTATTCCCTATTTTAAGCGTTTTTAAAAATGAAACATACCTTTGCTTGTGTTTACCAGCCTCCTCGTTTTTTGGCATAGCCTTAGTATCATTCAGTTGCTGCATGATGCATTGTTTTCTTCCACGGGTACAGAAGCCACTGAAAATAGTATAAATAAAAATAATAAAACAGTTTACATTATCTGTCAATATATACTGACGCCATTATTGATCGTTTTTCTCTGTTCAACGTTATACTAAAATATATTTGAAAAGGAAGAGGACAGTAGTTATCCAGAAGGAAACAAAACAATCAGCGATCACAGCCACCCGGGTTATTCTGTGCTTGTGTTTGTGTTTCTTTCCCTTTTATGTCTCTGATGGGAGGTTTGGGATAATTGTATCGATTCTTGATCATTGCCTTCCCTTCTATTTTACATTGAAATTGACAGAAATTACAAAACGAAACATTGGCATAACACCAATATAACGCATAACACCCATATAACGCATAATAAATATGTAAAATCGAATAACACAGTACAGCCAAGTTGGGAAGGGTTGGATTAAAACCCGTGTTTAGAGCGTCTACAATCGTCCCTGTTTCCTAAGTAGTTGTCACATGAAAACAATTACAGAAATACAATCACATATCACAAGAAATACAACAGGTAGCAAAAGTGCAACAATACCCATTTGCATTGCAGTATAACTACAAGACACTAACATCATCTGTTTAATAGGTAACGTATTTAACGTATCTCCAGCTTATTTCTGAAACAATTTTAAGTGGTATTCACTATCTATAATTATGATTCAATGTAACAATGCATTTAAAGAAAATACAAGAATGCACAACCTAAATAACAAGGGGACACAAGTATACACGTAAATAAAGCAGATATGGTCTTAACTTCTACATGAGTTATTTTGTTTTAAATTTATATCTGTGTAAAATTATAAGAATATTCTAATCCCCTGCACGTTTTTTCCAGATGCCAATTATTTATTTATGTTCCCTGCTTACTGTTACTCCATACCTATATAATGAATATTTTCTATCTGCTTTTGGGCTTTAGGCCTTTATTGCATAAAAGGACACCACATGAAATGTTGCATAACAAATGTACAAGTTTATTGAAATAATTAACATATACTCATCAAAATAATTTAAGGGTCATTTAGTGCAATTTTCCATATATGCAAACTTTGACCGAGTCTATGGGCAAAAACCACAGAAGATATTGAAATAGTGTTGAATGTTTCTTAAAGTGGAGCCCGAAAAGGAGTGTTTCCAACAACAAATCTTGAAATGAAATTTTTCGTTTTAAAATTCGTACAAATGCTACTTTTTACAAAAAAAAAAAAAAAAAAAAAAAAAATGGAAAATTGACATTTGAACATTATGGTAAGTAATAAAGGTAAGAGAATAGTCCAGGGAGTGCCACTATCACAACCCGAAATTTTTCCAGACACCATATAGGAAGAGGAACGTCTTACCTTCAAACTGTGAATAAATCATAAACAAAGTTTTAATTTCAATCAAGAAACTCACATTTTCCTACTGTTACCTATTATGGATTATTCACTGTCTATTGGGAATCAACGAGGCTTTTTTAGGCAATTTTAGCCTCCTAAAGGGATGACCACTTTTTCTAACCATATCTGTGTGTCTTTTACCTCTAAGAAAGTGGAATCTGCAAGATTATGTTTGGAGTAAATAATTGTTTTGACTAAAATTAGAATTTTTTACATATTCTGAAAAAAAAAAAAAAAAAAAAAAAAAGAGGCCCACAGGTCACGGGTCGCTCACCTGAGTGGCATTGCGAGTGCAGATATGCAGATGTTATATAACATTTTTCCAATCCTGTCATCGCAACCAATTAAAAGATCATCATCCTTTAAGCAGTTCTTAATTTTGAAGAAGAATATTATATATGGCATGCCAGTCAATGGAGCTTGATCATTTGAACAAACTCTCAATCACATTTCAACAGTAGGATCAATGTGAAATTTGGTTGCAATTGCCAAAGTGGTTTCTGAAGAATCATGATTTTATACATGTAAACAGCACAGTGGCAGATAAATATAATAAACATAAACAAGACGGTAGCCATCTTTTATTTCCAATCAGAATGATTTTAGCTACTGTTGATCTACAAGTCACCTCGATACTTCCAATGAACTTTAAGTCAATTGCCCTTTCGGTTCAGGGGAAAAAGTTCAAAACAGATTTTCAAGATGGCCACCATAGCCGCAATTAAAGATTTCCTATCGCAACCATTTGAGCTATTTTTGATCTACAAGTCACCCTGATGCTTCCTACCAAGTTTCGAGTCAATTGGCCTTTCAGTTCAGAAATAGTAAAGAAAAATAGATTTTCAAGATGGCCGCCATCTTGGATTTCCAATCGGAATGATTTTAGCTATTTTTATATCAACAAGTCATCCCGATGCTTCCTACCAATTTTCAATCAACTGGCCCTTTGGTTCAGGAAAATAAGTGAAAAAAAAGTTTCAAGATGGCCACAATGGCAGCCATCTTGGATTTCCGATCCAAACATTTTAAGCTATTCTAGATCTACAAGTTACCCGAACGCTTCCTACCAAGTTTCGAGTCAAACGGCCTTTCAGTTCAGGAGAAGAAGCGGAAAATAGATTTTAAAGATGGCTGTCATAGCGGCCATCTTGGATTTCTGATAGGGATGATTTTATCTAATTTTGTTCTACAGGTCACCCTGATGCTTCCTACCTAGTTTAAAGCCAATAAGCCTTTCGGTTCAGGAGAAGGTGAAAAATAGATTTTCAAAATGGCCACCATGGCAGCCATCTTGGATTTCCAATCAGAACAATTTTAGCCATTTTAATCTATAAGTCACCCCGATGCTTCCTACCAAGTTTCAACTCAATTGGCTTTTGGATTAAGGAGAAGAAGCGAAAGAAAGATTTTCAAGATGGCCACCAGGGCGGCCATCTTGGACTTCCGATCGGCATGGTTTTAGCTATTTTTGATCTACAAGTCACCCTGATGCTTCCTACCAAGTTTGGAGTCAGTTGGCCTTTCGGCTCAGGAAAAGAAGCGAAAAATAGATTTTCAAGATGGCGGCCATGGCGGCCATCTTGGATTTCCGATTGGAATGATTTTAGCGACTTTTGTTCTATAAGTCACCCCGATGCTTCCTACCAAGTTTCGAGTCAATTATCAAAATAGATTTTCAAAATGGCCACCATGGCGCCATCTTTGATTTCCGATCGGTACGATTTTAGCTATTTTTGATCTACAAGTCACCCCGATGCTACCTACCAAGTATCGAGTCAATTGGCCCAGGGGTGTTGGAGGAGTAGGCTTTTAAAGCAATTGTTGACGCCGCTTGACGCACGACGGACGACGACGACGGACAATTGACTGACCACAATAGCTCACCATGAGCACTTCGTGCTCAGGTGAACTAACAAAACATCCTTTGGGGATAAAAAGTCATTTTTCAGAAACTCCCATTTTTCTTAGAATCTTCTAACCTAACAATTTTCAAGCAATTGACACTTAGGTTGCTGAACATATTGCTAATATGTTGAACTTATTGAAATATAGCAGTATCGCCCACAGAATATTTTTAACACCTGGATGTTCATCAAAGGGAAACTGAAAGTGGTGACCCTTTAATTATTATTATATATATATATATATATATATATATATTTTTTTTTTTATTTATTTATTTATTTTTTTTGGGGGGTGGGAGTGGGGGTGGGTATATATTTAAATTCCGGTTAGCTTTTGATAGATAATTGCAATTATTCTTTCTTCTCGCTTTGTGCCATTTGTACAAATGCTTTAATATTTCTGTAATAATGCTTCCATGTCAAACGTGCATTTTGATTTTACCCTCACCTTTATCTGTAGAATATATTTTGTTTCTTTTGTCTTGAAAGAGCATGCTTATTTCTAAAATTGCATATATTCATTACATCCATTGACCTATCTCAAACGTATTTATATTAATATATTTACTGCTTTATGAATGTCTCACAGTATATAACACATTACTTGAAAGAGCACGCTTTATTTCTACGATCACGTATCCATTACATCCATGACCTAACTCACACGCATTTGTATTTATACATTTATTGTTAATAACTGTCTCACAATATATAACATTTTCTTTATACATTGCAAGTTTAAAGCGAGCGCTGTTTTGATATTTATGAATGTCGATTAGGCTAATACATCCGTATACATTAAAGTTGTCTTTTATGTCGCAACCCATGTGCATGGTTATTTAGCATTTTCCTGACAATAAGCAACTTTAAACTCACCAAAAGAACCAGATACATCCTGTTCATTGTTATCTATGTCTTCTCTCATTTGACTCTGGCTGTGTGACTCTTAAAAAAGACGAAACTGTTTTATTATATATTTTAAATTGTATTTTTGTATTTTGTAAAATCAAATTATCAAAATTGGGCCTTACAATATAAATAACAGATATGACCAATTGCACAGACTATAACCTCTTAATAGAACGTATTTAATTTCACCACAGCTGGTGTTACGAAAATATTTACCGGTCCTTTATGATTCAACAGACCTTTAAAATCATTGATAACATTCTGGAGTTTTGAAAATCTTTGAGGGCTACTGTAAGGCGTAAATGCTATCTCAAATTACATATTTGGATATCATGGAAGGGCGGTGATCTAGGTGTGTGTGTGTGTGTGTGTGTGTGTGTGTTTTCAAAGCAAGTTCATATATGCTTCTCGAGCATTCAAGCCCTATAGTTGATGTATATATGCCCCACGTTATAATACGTATTTTAAAGATAAATAAAGAAAAATCCTCCATAAATTATCCTACATATTCCGATATCTGTAGCTATTGCAATAACCCTTTAGGGACTCAAAAGCTTGTTCAAATTAATCATGGTAAACGAGCCATCTACGGTCAAGGCATCGAAGTTTTACTGTATATAAAACAACGTTAATAGGATGTTCATTACACGGACTTGCCCACTTTATGCTTCGTACCATCTCGAATTACATATTTGATGGCTTAGAAGGGCGGTGATCAATGTGTGTGTGTGTGTGTGTGTGTGTGTGTGTGTGTGTGTGTGTGTGTGTGTGTGTGTGTGTTTCACACTCTTTTGCATTTCATAATGAGTTCATATATGCCTTACGAGCATTCAAGCCCTATAGTTGGTGTATGTATGCCCCACAATATAATACGTTTTTTTCAAGATAAATAAAGAAACATCCTCCGTAAATTAGCCTGCATATTCCGATATCTAAAGGCTATTAGAAGAACTCTTAAGGGCCTCAAGAGCGAGTTCGAATTAATCATGGTAAAGGAGATATGTGGTCGAACGTTCGAAGTATAATTGTATATAAACCAACGTTAGAAGGAATTTTATTGCATGCACTTTATGATTTGTGCCATCTTATATTACATATTTGATAGCATAGAAGGGCTTTTTTTCACTCTTTCGCTTTTCATATCTAGTTCATATATGCATCACAAGCATTCATTCCCTATCGTTGGCGTCTATATGCCCCACTATTTAATACATATTTTGAAGATAAATCAAGACAAACCATCAATAATTATCCTACATGTACTGATATCTGTAGCTATTGGAATAATTCTTTAGGGACTCAAGAGCGAGTTCGAATTAACCATGGTAAACGAGCCGTTTGTGGTCAAGCCATTGAAGAAACAACGTTAATAGGATGCTTAGTACAAGATCTTGTTCCTTTATGTCTCGTGCCATCTCATATTACTGATTTGATAGCTAAGAAGGGTGGTGATCTAGTTTTTGTTTTCTTTTTAATTTTCAAACTCTCTTGCATTTCATGACTAATGCGTGCACACGATAAAACTTTTTGAAAATAAATAAAAAAAAACTCCATAAATTTTCCTACATATACCGATATATGTAGCTATTGGAAGAACCTTTCATAATTAGTTTATATTGCCTCACAAGCTTTCAAACCTTATAGCTGGTGTGTATATGCCCCAAAATATAATAAGTATATTCAAAATAAATCAAAAAACAAAACCTATATATTTTTTTCTAGATATTCCGATAGCTGAACTTATAAAAGAACTCTTTAGGAGCTCAAGAGCGAATTCGAATTAACCTTGGTAAACGAGCCATCGGTGGTCAAGCCATTGAAGTTTTACTGTATATAAAACAACGTTAACATGATGTTTATTATACCGACTTTTCATTTTATGATTCGTGCCATCACATATTACACATTTTATAACTTAGAAGGGTGGAGATCTATGTTAAGGGTATTGACATGTTTGTTTGTTTTTTGTTGTTTTTTTTTTTTTTCGTGCGAGTGTTTGTTTTGCATTTTATCGCTAGTTCATATTGCCTCACAAGCATTCAAACCCTATAGGTAGTGTATATATGCCCCAAAATATAATAAGTATGTTCAAGATATGCATCACAAGCATTCATCCCCTATAGGTGGAGTATATATGCCCCACTATTTAATACGTATTTTGAAGATAAATCAAGAAAAATCCTCAATAATTATCCTACATATACTGATATCTGTAGCTATGGAATAACTCTTTAGGGACTCAAGAGCGAGTTCGAATTAACCATGGTAAACGAGCCATTTGTGGTCTAGCCATTGAAGAAACAACGTTAATACGATGTTTAGTACAAGATCTTGTTCACTTTATGTCTCGTGTATTCTTATATTACTGACTTGATAGCTAAGAGGGATGGTGATCTAGCTTTTCTTTCTTTTTTTTTTAATTTTCAAACTCTCTTGCATTTCCTGACAAGTTTATGTATGCCTCATAAGCATTCAAGCCCTATGGTTGGTGTTTATATAGCCCATAATATCACAATATAATACGTAATACCAGGATACGTCAAGAAAACACCTCCATAAATTACCCTACATATTCCGTTATCTAAAGCTATTGGAAAATTCTTAATGGTTAGTTCCTATCTGTATGCATATTGGACTTAATATTTATATTTAACAAAATTAAAGGTATATTGCATGCATTCATTTGCTTCGGCTCACTGAGTCGATTCTAATGCGTGCACACGATAAACCTTTTCAAAATAAATAAAAAAAAACTCCATAAATTTTCCTACATATACCGACATATGTAACTATTGGAAGAACACTTTAGGGACTCAAGAGCGAGTTTTAATTAACGAGATTAATTAACAAGAGCGAGCAAATTAACCATTGTAAACGAGCCATCTGAGGTCGAATGTTAATTTATATAAAACAACGTTAATAGATGTCTATTACACGGACTTATTCACCTTATGCTTCGTGCTATCTCATATAACCGATTTGATAACTAAGAAGGATGTTGAACTGTTTTTTTTTTTTTTTTTTTTTTGTTTTGTTTTTTCAAACCCTTTTGCATTTCATAACTAGTTCATATTGCCTCACAAACATTCAAGCCCTATAGTTGGTGTATATAGGCCCCACAATAAAATAAGTATTTTCAAGACATATTATGAAAAACCTATCTGCAGCTATTGAAAGAACTCTTTAAGAACTCAAGAGCGAGTTCGAATTAACCATGGTAAACGAGCCATCGGTGGTTGAGCCATTGAAGTTTTACTGTATATAAAACGTTTTTTTTTTTTTTGTTTTTTTTTGTTTTGTTTTTTTTTTTTTTTTTGTTTTTTACACATTTGATAACTTAGAAGGGTGGAGTTCTATGTTAAATGTACTGACATTTTTTTTTCGTGCGAGTGTGTGTTTTGCATTTTATTTTATCACTAGTTCATATTGCCTCACAAGCATTCAAGACTGCCCCACAATATAATAAGTATGTTCAAGATAAATCATGAAAAACCTCCGTAAATTTTCCTTCATATTCCTATATCTGTAGCTATTGAAAGAACTCTTTAGGAGCTCAAGAGCGAATTCGAATTAATTATGGTAAACGAGCCATCGGCGGTCGAGCCGTTGAAGTTTTACTGTATATAAAGCAACGTTTATAGGATGTTTATTCATTTAATGATTCATGCCATCTCATATTACATAGTTGATAACATAAAAAGGTGATGGTCTATGTATGTGTTTTTTTTTTTTTATTTTTTTTTTTTATTTTTATTTTTTATACTCTTTGCATTTAATAACCAGTTCATATATGCCTCATTTGCATTTAAGCACCATATTTGGGGAATATATATGCCCCAGCATATAAAAGTATTTCAAGGTAAATAAAAAAATCCTTTTTGCCTTTTATTTATAAAATATTCTACATATTCCTATATCTGTAGCTATTGTGAGAACTCTTTAGGGTCTCAAGAGCGAGTTCGAATCAACCATACTAAACAAGCCATCTGTGGTCGAGCCATTGAGTTTTTACTGTACATAAAACGACGTTAATATGTTGTTTATTACACTGACTTGTTCACTTTTTGCTTCGTGCCATCTCATATTACATATTTGATACCATAGATGTTTTACTTTTGTCCCTTTTATATCTAGTTCATATATGCTTCACAAGCAGTCAAGCCCTATGGTTGGGGTATATACGCCCCACAATATAATGGGTATTTTCAAGATAAATCAAGAAAAAAAAATCCATAAATTATCCTACATATTCCGATATCTCTTTTGATTGGAAGAACTCCTAATGACTCAAGAGCGAGTTCAAATTAACCATCGGTTGTTGAGCCTTTTTCCTTTATTTATAAAATATTCTACATATTCCTATATCTGTAGCTATTGGAAGAACTCCTTAGGGACTCAAGAGCAAATTCAAATTAACCATGGTAAACGAGCCATCGGTTGTCGAGCCATTGAGCTTTTACTGTATAAAAAATACGTAAATAGGTTGTTTATTACACCGACTTGTTCACTTTATGCTTCGTTCCATCTCAGGTTACATATTTGATAACATAGAAGTTTTACTCTTGTGCCTTTCATATCTAGTTCATATATGCCTCACAAGCAGTCAAGCCCTATGGTTGGCGTATATATGCCCCAAAATATAATGCGTATTTTCAAGATAAATAAAAAAAAAAAAAAAAAAAAAAAAACCCATAAATTATCCTTAATATTCCGATATCTCTATTTAATGGAAGAACTCCTTAGGGACTCAAGAGCAAATTCAAATTAACCATGGTAAACGAGCCATCGGTTGTCGAGCCATTGAGCTTTTACTGTATAAAAAAACGTAAATAGGTTGTTTATTACACCGACTTGTTCACTTTATGCTTCGTGCCATCTCAGGTTACATATTTGATAACATAGAAGTTTTACTCTTGTGCCTTTCATATCTAGTTCATATATGCCTCACAAGCAGTCAAGCCCTATGGTTGGCGTATATATGCCCCAAAATATAATGGGTATTTTCAAGTTAAATCAAGAAAAAAAAAATCCATAAATTATCCTACATATTCCGATATCTCTATTTATTGGAAGAACTCCTTAGGGACTCAAGAGCGAGTTCGAATTAACCATGGTAAATGAGCCATCGGTTGTCGAGCCATTGAGCTTTTACTGTATAAGATGTTTATTACACAGACTTGTACTGTTTATGCTTCGGGCCATCTTATATTACATATTTGATAGCTTAAATGGATGGTGATCTATGTGCTTTTATTTATTAAATTTCCATACTTTTTGCATTTCATAAACAGTCAATATATGACTCACAAGCATTCATGACTTATATTTTGTGTATTTTTGCCCCACAATATCATGACGTGTTTTCAAAATAAATCAAGAAAAACGCCCATAAATTATCCTACATATTCCGATATCTGTAGCTTTTGGATGAAACTTTTTTTTTTTTTATTATTATTATTATTATTATTCAACTGACAATCTCAATTAAATACATGTACAGACAGAATATTTGTTACATAAGTATATGTGGTAAACTGACAAACGTAAGATTAAAATCAAGCACTAATGATCCATTCGCCTGTGTGACATACATGTTTATAATACTATAAATTGATGTTCATTTCTGTTTACAACAATTACATGTACAAACATATTGGGTTCTTTTAAAAGTACCAGTAACTAACTAACGTTCTTCGCATGCGAGAAGCTCCCGCGACAATAATATTAAAAAAAAAAAAAAAAAAAAAGAAAACGGAAATCAGACGCGGGAATTTCTCGTCACGAAAAAATAGCTGACCCACAATGTACCATCGAACTATGAAATAAGGAGTTTAAAACGCTAGTTAAAAAGTTCTCCCTTCCCCTATCCTACCCCTCAAGTCACATCTTCAAATGAGAACAACATTCTACAACCATCAGACAAGAATGCGACGTCGCGCTGGCGAGATGCACATTTTATCCCCCCGTTGCCTCGACAAAGCTAACAGAGTGTCATGGAGAGGAAAAGAAAAATGTAGAGTGATATGCTACACATTTTATAGAGATTCAGAAATAATTTCACCACACAGCATACTACTGGCGATTAATAAAAAAATGATAAATAGTTTTCACGGGAAATAAATTTTAGTCAACCACCTTAGCAGGTGAAGATAACAGTTCTGCATGAATGCGCCAATTTCTGCGTTTATTCATGTATGTCTGTATACATATCGTAAATATCGTTTGGTCAGCTAAATCGGATCGTATAATATTTGCATCGGAATATATATATATATATATATATATATATTAAGGTAAGTTTTTAATTGTATATGCAAAATGTTTTATTTAAATAAATAAATAAATGAATAAATAAATAAAATAAACATCGAAAATTATATGAAAAGGATAAAATGTTGTACCACATAATGTATAATTTAGCTCCATGAAGTCTGAATGCCCAGTAAAGAGTATATATATATTTTCTTATTCAATATTCTATCTATCTATTTGATTATTATATTTATTTATTATCTTATACTATCATGGTTCGTACATATAGGTAAGTACGTACTTGTGAAATACACGCATTACGTTAACACGCCCATGCAAAATATGGCCAGCCGTTCTGGCTGTTAAAACGTCATTGTTCAGATGAAAAATTGCGATATTTTTCTCATTCATGGCAAACATAGACCCTTGGGGCCCACTAGAACCGCCTCAATGAGGCAGTTCTAATGAGTTACAAAAATCCATGCTCAAATAAAAAATAAGAAAATTTATCTATATCCCTGTAAGCCCCACTTTTCTCTTTATAGACTTTTATCTTTATAACGTGGGGCCTACAGGGATCCTCATTTTATGGACATGTCAACGCAATCGTTCATTTCAAAATGCGCCAAAACTGTAAATAAATGTTGTTTTTTTTTGTTTGTTTTTTTGTTTGTTTTTTTTTTGTTGTTGTTTTAGTCTGTTAGT
Organism: Anodontia alba; assembly: GCA_964016985.1. NCBI lineage: Eukaryota > Metazoa > Mollusca > Bivalvia > Lucinida > Lucinidae > Anodontia > Anodontia alba. Next base: position 46,280,543 of record OZ024833.1, on the reverse strand, counting down.
TATCGATAAAAGGTAAAGGTAAAGGTAAAGGAAAGTAACAGACCGTTTTTTTAAACAGCAATTCACCTATCAAGCAACTTATATCTCATTCAAATTGAGATTTTGAGCAGATCACGAGCGGGAAGCGCAATCTATCATTTAATCAACATCTCACCAAAAACGGAGACATAACGCTTAGAAAGCACTTGATTATACCCCTGTACTTTAATTTTGCTGTCAAAGATATTCTTTTTTATATTTTATTGTTTGATTGATTGATTGAATAAGTGATTAAAGAAAAATATTATTTCCGATTTGCACAAAGTTTCCCTAATTATACAGGCTGAAATTTAGCATACCATTACATAAATACCTCTATGCATAGTGTACCACTGCCCATCCCAGTTTGTATAAAACGTGGGATTCGCAGGGGCACATATTTATTTCCTGATTACTGAAGAAAAGATACTGCAGGTGCTCGCCAGAGCTTCCTCAGCGGCAGCTCTAACAAACACCTACAACTGCTCTCCAGCGCGGCTATAAGAAAAGTATCATTAATTTCCATCTGGAAAAATACAATTAATACAAACATGAAAAGTAGCCAACTTTACAAGAATGTATTCTATAAAGTCCCATGCCCACTAAAGTCATGCTTATAGTATTCAAACACTAAGGGAGAGAAGAAAAGAATTTGTATAATAATACCTATGCGCATAAGATAGTCTAAGCTTGATATTTATTCGAATATTCTTAGCCATTTGTTCCAATTTCTCATAAACTTGTCAATACGACTATTTTTAATTGCTATCATTTTTTCCGTCATTATCAATGTCTTAACTTCGTTTTTCCAACCGGTAATATTTGGCTGCTTATTTTTAATTCGACACTTATAAATAAAGAATCTCGTTAATATCAATATATAATTTAAAGGTCTCAACCATTCATTTGAGTTCAAAATACCAAAAATAGCCTTAACTTTATCTATATTTATCAAATAGTTACATTTTACATATATCCATTGTTCCACCTCATCCCAAAAATTCATTACTATTGGACACTGCCAAAACAGATGTTCAAGCTTTTCTGGAACAACAGTACAGAACGTGCAGGAATTTTCGGTTTTTATCTTGCACTTAAAGAGGTAATCGTTTGTAGCTAAAATCCGATGTAGAATTCGGTATTGGAAACAGTGCAGTTTTGTATTATTGCAGCTTTTTGCGGGAATATTATATATCAATTGCCAGTTAAATTCATTAGTTTCAAATATTCCATTCCATCTCAACTGACTTTTAGGGATACTACTTTTTCTGTTTAATGATAAATACATATTTTTGCACCCCTGTTTATTTTTTAGTATTTCTTTAACACTAAAAGGAATATAGCAATTAGATCCTGGTTCCGAATGAAACTGTATGTCTTTATTTCTTATGTATGTATTCACAGCCGCCCTTACCCCATAATATTCTGTAAAATTTATTCTAAGGTCGTATTTATTTACAAACTGATCGTAATTCATCAAGTTGCCATTTTCGTCACACAGATCTTTTATAAAGTATATTTTTTTCTCGAACCAAGTACGATAAAAAACAGCTTTATTTCCTATAATTATATCCGCATTATCCCATAAGTTTATGGATAAAATGTCTGTAGAATACTGTGGCTTTGAAGAATTATATAACTGCATCCAAGCTTCGAGAACGTGATTCCAAAATAGATTATTTCTATTCATTTTCAGCTCATTAATAAACTCCATACCTCTATATAATAAATTATTTATCTTTGTATATACTAGTTCAAAAATTGCCTTATACTTAGAATCCACTGTTATCAGCCGTCTTATCCAAGAAATCTTCAAAGCACTGACAAAATTGTTTATATTAATCATTTTCAATCCCCCTGCATTGTATTCTTGTATCAAAACATCTCTTTTAATTCGATCTGTTTTAGAGTTCCAAACAAAACTGAAAAATCTTTTTTGGAGATTATTTATTAAATCGTCACTAGGATTTGGAAGAGAAATAAATAGATGGTTAAGTTTAGATATAATTAAAGTTTTTAGTACAGTAATTCTACCGAATGGTGTTAAAATTCTTTTGGACCATTGCTTTAGGTCTCGATCAATTTGTTTTAACTTTTTGACATAATTTAATTGGATCATTGTATCCAAATTGGATGAAAAAATTATTCCAAGAATTTCAAAGTTATTTTGGTTCCAATCTAATTAAATCTATGGTTAAAAGTTTCTCCGCTAAATTTCTTACTTCCTATCCATACTGCCTTTGTCTTAGAATTATTTACTTTTAGACCGGACATTTTGGCAAATATAGATAAAGTTTGAAGTGCAGCTTCTAGGGACTGTTCAGATCCATCTAATAATATCGTTGTATCGTCAGCGTATTGGGACAATTTTAATTCTAGCTCACCGATTTTAATGCCTTTAATGTAATCATTCTGTTTGATAAGTAAAGAAAGTACTTCGGCACAAAGCAAAAAGATGTAGGGAGAAGGTGGGTCGCCTTGTCTGCAGCCACGCTTAATGGGAAATGATTCAGATAAGAATCCATTTTGTATTACCATAGAAGAAATGTCATTATATAGAACAGATATCCACCTTTTTAATGAATTTCCAAAATTAAAATAATTTAAAACTTCCGTTATAAATTCCCATGAAATAGAGTCAAAAGCTTTTTCAAAGTCGATAATCAACAAAATTCCAGGTATATTTTCGTCTTCGGTATATCTCATGACATCGTAAATTAATCTAGTATTTTCGCCAATGTAGCGGCCACTTATGAAACCTGTTTGGTCTGAAGAAATTAATTTAGTAAGAACCGATTTAAGCCTTTCCGCAATACAGCCTGAAGCAATCTTATAGATAACATTCAAAAGTGTAATAGGGCGCCAGTTTTTTAGAAATTGTCTAGGTTTGTCTCCTTTAGGTATACATGTTATTAGTCCTTGTCTTAGGGATATTGAAAATTTTCCTAATTTAAAACTTTCGTTTATCGCACGTCTAATTGAAACCTTCACATCTTTATAGAAAAATTTAAAAAATTCCGCCGTGAATCCATCGGAGCCTGGGCTTTTATTATTTTTCATTTTTTTAAGAATTTGGCCTATTTCCTGCTCTTTTATTTCACCTTCCAACTTGTTCTTTTCATGTTCAGTTAATTTGGGACAATCTCCTAATTTGTTAAAAATATCATCGTAGTCAATATTTCTGTCCCTTTCTTGAGAATTGTATAAATTATGGTAATATTCTTTAACTTCCTCTAAAATATCAGCTTGTTCGTAAATAATTTCCCCATTTTCCAATTCAATTTTTGGTATAGTTTTATTTATAAAATTTCTTGACTCTAAGCTACAGAAATATTTAGTAGGTTTTTCTCCTTCTTCGGCCCATCTTGTTCTTGACCTAATTATTACACCTTCTAATTTTTCTTTGCGCAAGTTTTGCAGTTCTATTTTTTTCCGTTCTAAAATATCAAGCATATCAATATTAAAGTCCTGTTCTAATGCTTTTATTTCTACTTGCAATTTTTCTTCTTGTAATATATTTTGCTTTTTCTTATATGAGGAGTAAGAAATTGTCTTGCCTCTTATTTCCATGAGAAGTACGTCTAAAAATAATTGATCTGAGATTGTAAATTGTAGGTCTGATTCATCTTCTATATATTGTGTATTATAAACGGGTACCGCGTATTGCTCCCTAACATCAAATATACATTTTTTAACTACTTTTATGTAATCATTATCTTTTAATAGACTATTGTTAAATTTCCAAATTCCACTTCCTCTCTTAAACTCATTAATTTGGAAAGATAAGAGTACCGTCGAGTGGTCGGACCTATAACTTGGAATAATATCAACATTTGAAATATTGTGCATAAGACTTTCCGATATTAAAAAGAAGTCTAATCTTGCTTGTTTTACTGGATTTGACTTTCTCCAAGTAAAGCGCTTTTCAAACTCATTCATTTCTCTAAACGGATCAACTAAGTTTAGATCTTCTTTAATATTTAAAAGACATTCTTTGGCTCTGGGGTTATTTATGTGACAATAATTATAGGTATCTAAATATTGATTTTGGGCTATGTTAAAATCTCCACCTATAATACAAGTATCATTTCCGACTTCTTCAATAATATCCGCAATGTTAGTATAAAATTCCGGTCTGTCTTCATTTGGTCCAAAAATATTGACTAAAGTAATTTTTTTACCCTCTATTTCTAAGTCTAAACAAATAAATTGTCCTTCCCTATCTGTCCTTTCATTTAATATTTTATACTCGAAATTACTATTAAAAAGAATACAAACGCCTTTCGCATTGGACCTGTAAGAGCTAAAATATGCATCTCCACCCCATTCTGCCCGAATATATGACTCTAAACTAGTTGTAAAATGTGTTTCTTGGAGAAGATAAATATTAAATTTTTTCGTCCTTAAAAAATGAAATATGTCTTTACGTTTTTCATAATCGTGCAGACCCCTCACGTTTGTGCTTGAAATTTTTATTAAATTTTGATCATTCGTCATTGACAGAATTGAAAATTAAGCCTCTATAAATTATGATTTTTAGAAAGTTTACCACTGGTTGATCTATTTTTTAACATTTGCAGGACAGGATGTATTCTAACTCATCACCGAGAGCATCAGTTATTATCTTACACAGACAGAAACGCAAAAAAGAAAAAAATGACAATGAAAAAAAACCTAAAGTGTCTCGTACTTCCAAAATATAATAGATAATGTTTTGAGAGTTTGCGGCAATATCAGGAAAAAACATACTTTAAATCAAGTCAGCTTTCTCATAGTTTCCAGTTTCAAAATTATACTCGTTATAAGTGCATAAGAATTAGTATTTAACCATATGACAATCCAACTAAACATGAAAAACAGAGAAAAACAACTATGTACATTATTACAATACAAAACAACATCGACCCTGACGATCGTGTCCGCATTGTAAACATAAAACTTTTTTTTCCTGTATTGGTCTTTAGTTTCTTCTCATATTTTAGCCTTTTTATAGCGTCCAAAGGTACATTGTATGGCAAACGTAACGTATACCTATAGGCTCGTTTTATATTCTAAGCATCCATCAACAACTTTGTTTGGATGAAACTTTTTAAGGTTTCAAGATCAAGTTCGAATTAACCATGGTAAACGAGCCATCGGTAGTCGAGCTATTGAAGTTTACTGTATATAAAACAACTAAAACAACGTAAATAGATTGTTTGTTACACGGACGTTCGCTCAGTTGGATGCGCCGTCCGACTGGAAACCAGGAGGTCGCGGGTTCAGCCCCCGCCTAGGTCGGCAACATTCTTTTGTGGAGATTGATCATGAAATATTTTCTACGGTCATTCTCTCCCTTCCGCTGATTCAGTTGTCAATTTCTGGCGAAAGAATATGCACAATACTGGTTAACCGCTTCGAGGACTAAGCCTGCCCAGTAAATGTGTGGTTAGGTAAACTGACCGCGCTCGACATGACCCCTTTGGGCTGACTGGGCCGTAAAACCAACACAAACATGGACTTGTTCACTTTATGCTTCGTGCCATCCCATATTACTGATTTGACAGCTAAGAATAGTGGTTATCTATGTTTTCTTTCTTTTGTTTTAAGTTTTCAAACTATTTTGCATTTCATAATTAATTCATATATGCCTCACAAGCATTCAAGCCCTACAGTTAGTTTATAAATGCCTCACAATATAATACATATTTTCAAGATAAATCAAGAAAAACCTCTACTGACATCTGTAGCTATTTGAAGAGTTCTTTAGGAACTCATGAGCGAGTTTGAATTAAACATGTAAACGAGCCATCGTTCGAGCCAGTGAAGTTTATTGTATATGAAACAAAGTTAACAGGAAGTTTATCACACCAACTTGTTCAATTTATGCTTCGTCACAGGTTACATTTCATATTAGACATTTTAGAAGGGTTTGTTTAAAATCTTGCCTTATGTTATTTGTTCTTGTGTTTTTCAGTCATTTTAGCATTGCGATTACCTCACTTAGGGAAGGAAGAGCTAATCTTAGTGCTTTTCGTATGTTTTTAGCTCACCTGAGCTCGGCTCAGCATGAGCTATTGTGATCACTTTTCGTCCGTCGTCCGTCCGTGCGTCCGTCCGTTATCATTTTCAAACGACTTCTCCTCTGAAGCCGCTGAGCCAATTTTGCTAAAATTTCACATGGAGCCTCCTTAGGGTGGGAGAACGAAAAATTGCTAAAATGGTCGCGGTCCGTTGACCAAGATGGCCGCCATGCCCATATATAGTAAAAACCTTTAAAAATCTTATTCTCCAGAACAGGGGTCTACCAGAATTGCTAAAATAAAGGTAGTACATTGACATTTGACCTTTATATGGCAAGGTCAAGTTTGCTTCCCTATGCATTTGTATGGGAAAAAACATTTGAAAATCTTATTTTCTAAAAAAAGATAAGAGAAAAGTCCAGGGAGTACCACAATCACAAACCGCAGCCCTTCCCAGACCGCAAGAGGAAGAGGAAACCGACAAATCCAAACAAGCACAGACCAAACAAACGTACGAAAAGCACTAAGATTAGCTCTCTCTTCCCCAAGCGAGGTAATCGCAATACTAAAAGGACTGAAAAACACAAGAACAAAATAACACACGGAAAGACATACAACAAATCGCCTCGTAGAATAAACCACAAGGCAACAAAGAGTAAGACTAACACCGGGACCACCGCCATAGAACGGTCAGTAGAGCAAACCACCGGGGGGTTTAAAGCACTTTTACAGCTAGCTAACTTCACCCTGGGTCCCGATGCTACTCTTAATACAGAAACACATAAAAATTCGGTTCGCATAAAGGCTCCCAACTCAGTCAATGCATAAAAGCGAAAACATAAAAATCAAATTAATCGCTATAATAAACAAAGACGAGTACTCATGGCTAATTCAACTGTATGCCAGAGTATATGGAAACCAATAGCTGAACCTAAAACCGAGGATGGCTTGTGGCTGAATCTGTGCATATATCATCTGGAACAGGCGGTCTACCAAATTTGCTAAATTAATTGTCATACATTGACATTTAACTTTTTTACAGCGAGGTCAAGTTTGCTTCTGTATGCATTTGTATGGGCCCCATACATTTGTATGGAAAAAATGTTGATAATTTCAAATGGCCTTTCCTCTGAAACCTCCCGGCCAGTGTTGCTCAAATTTCATGCGGAGCCTCCTTGGGCAGGAGAATGAAAGATTGCTAAAATGGGCATGGTCCACTGATCAAAATGGCTGCCATGCCCATATACGGTAATTACCTTTAAAACTCTTCTTCTCCATAACCAAATAATCCCTGGGTCCTAATCTTTGCACAAATTATAGGATGCAGGAGATCTACCAAAATTGCTAAAATAATGGTTCTATGTTAACATTTGACCTTTTTACCTCCAAGGTCAAATTTGCTTCCCCATTTGTATGGGCCATATACATTTATATTGAAAGTATCGAAGTGACTTATAGATCAACAGCAGTTAAAACTGTTCTTATTGGAAATCTCAGAAGGCCATCTGGTTTATATTTATTATATTTCCCTGCCTCTGTGCTGTTCACATGTATAAAATCATGATTTTTTCAGAAACCACTTAGCCAATTTCCACCAAATTTCACATTGATCCTTCTGTTGAAATGTGATTGATAGTTTATTCAAATGATCATGCTCTACTGACTGTCAAGCCCATATATTCTTCTTCAAAACTAAGAACTGCTCAAATGATATTTCATTAGTTGCGATGATAGGATTGGAAAAATGTTGCATAACATCTCTCTATGTCTGCAGTGGCTATGTCACTCAGGTGACCGAACCGTGGCCCATGGGCCTCTTGTTTCGATTTGCACTTGTTTGGTTTTGTCTGTTTTCTCTTCCTGTTGGTGTCTAGGAAGGGCCGTTGTTTATGATTGTGGCACTCCCTGGACTTTTTTTATCTTACCTTTTTTGTAATCTATGGGTAGTTTTAAATTTTCACACTCTTTTGCCTTTCATAATTAGTAAATATATGCCCCGCAAGCATTCAAGCACTATGGTTGGTGTATAAATGCCTCACAATATAATGGCTATGGTCTAATCTGCTTTAATTTCTATTTTGTTCTGTATTGTGGACTTCATACATGTATGTGTTGAGTGATATGATATGTATTTAGATCGCGTATGCCTTCATTTTGATAAGGACTTAAATGTCTGCACTACTTATAAAAGATATCGCATCATTTTCTACTGTACTAATATTCATTTTTATATACAAAAATACAGCATTCTTATTCCCTGTAAGTTTTGTAAATAGAAAAGAAGGCAATGTTCAGGAATCAATACAGTTACCTAGCACCTTCCGTTCCAAGACACCAGAGAGAAAGGAAGACGCACTTAAAGTAACGGCACCAGAATCAAAACACTATATGCAGAAAGACAAAAAGGACAGCTATCAAACAGCTATCAAAAAATAAATAAATAAATAAACATAAAAAATAAAAATAAAAAAAGTAAATAAAACAAGATAAAATAAAAAATAAATAAACAAATAAAAATATCAAGAACTATTTTCCTTTTAAACACAGAAACACACAAGGCCACGAATATCGGAGACTCGGTTTGATTGAGTCTCTTCATATGAAACACTGTACAATGACATGGCAAACCACAGCAGAAGCACTCCCTCGGAACGATCAGTAAAAGTGTACTATTGTGTGTGTGTGGGGGGTGGGGAGGGGGCGGGGGTCGGGACGGGGGGCTTAAATCGATTTTTAAATGGCCACAACTCTCGTCCTTAGTTCTGCCGTGGTATACACAAGGCATTTGATCGGTCCACGAGAAGGATTCCTAACATTTTCGAGAATATAAAAATCAAACAAATTCAGAGATAAAACAACAATGAGGGCTCGACAACAAGAAATAACCTGGCTTGCATGCCGCACAAACATTTGGCTTATAAATCCTACAGTTGGCTTATAAATGTCCCCCCAAATTATTCCCTAGAATACCATGTATATAACGCCTTAAGCCAATATGCTTTGTAGCTTAATTATAGGTGAGACCTGCGGCAAAACTAATCTTCCATGTCTTATTTTTACAATGCACTCGTGTCACTTACAGTTGCCTTTTTTGTTGCTTTGGATGTTGGTGACTTTTATAGGTTTTTCTTAGTTACTTTTTCTCACTCATTTCTAATCATAGCAATTATAACTATACCTTCGTGTCACTATGAAAGGGGTCGACAAACAACATGTTTCATTTGTGGCTTCTGCAGCAATTCATATGCGTGTGTATTTGACACTTTTGAGACAAAATCAAAGTAACTCTCACCGGTAGAACAAGATACATCCTCATCATGGTTATCCACATCTTCTCTCCAAAGGTTTTTGCTGCATGGCCCTTAAAAAGATGAAAATAAGATCAATGCATATTGATTTCATTTTTATAAATATCAAATTTAAACTAAATTATCTGACTTACTTTAAATTATCAAAGTAATCTTTTCCAAGTAGGACATTACAGAATAAAGCGAAGAGATACTCTGCGGTATCATCTTGTTCTATGATCCATATTCAGGAATGTAAATGTTGCCCTTGCTTTTTTTATTTATTATTTATGCAGGATGCAGGTATTACACTCAACTCATCATAATATCCATCTGCTTCATAATAACCCAAAGCCAGCATTTGAAATATATTGACATATGCGATGAATATCAAATATTATAATACCTAATATATAATACTTAATATATAATTTTATCAAAAGTATTGTCAGAAGTCACGCTTGTTGTTGGGGCCTCAAAATAGAAGTGAAGGCAAAGATAAAAAACTGATACAATTACCTTGCACTTCCATCCAGGATACAAAAGAGAAAGAAGCAAAAACATAAGAACGGCGCCGTAACTAAAACATTGCAAGCAACTAGAAACTCAAAATGACAGTTCCTTCCTCAAATATGGCCAAGTGGCTATCCAAAAAGAATGGTTTTACCAGTACATACATGCAAAGACAAACAATCACATAATAAACTGCAACAGAAGCAATGCGCTGGATCGGTCAGTAAAATAATAAATGTGGCAGTTTAATCGGTGGGGCTCAACCCTTGTTCATGATTCAACCAATTAATACATGATTGCTTTAGTGTGTATGCTACTGTTCTGAGGTATTGTCAGACGTCTGACTTCTTGTTGAGTCCTCAACCTTTCACTATGATTGACTTAATAAATACATAGTTGCTTTACTATGTATTTTACTCTTGCTCGCAAAGTTTTGACGTTCGTAAACGACAGTCCCAAGATTGTCCTGTCTTTTAAGTGTCTTATGTTTTGATGATCGTTGTCTTTTGAGCAAGTGATAATGCATTTTCGCATGCGCCTTTATGAAACCTGTCCGACATCAGTTGTTACTCAACAATCATAAACTAGAGCTTATCTATTTCGATTCTAACACCCTAAGATCGACAATATTTTTGTTGTTCAAATTCTTCCAATTGTAAGAAAAAAATCCCACCAACATTATTAACTGTATCATACACATAATTGTCTTGGTGCGAGAAAATATTTGTCGTCTAACGTCATAGAATCTTCGAGTGACATCATAAAACGGTCAAAGAAATAAGACAAAACACAGATTTATTAACGTTTCGACCCGTGACGTCTTCTTCAGAACTAGACTTCATAATGAAAAACATTAAACTTCACCTCCATTTGTGAAAACGTAACGCGACGTTACGCGGCAAAATACACAACGCTACTTTACAAGAACATTCAAACCCGAGTAATTAACAAGAAAGGCACCGATCAGATTGCGTGGCTGCGCATAAAACGGTGGTATTTTGCGTCACGCTATTCCGCTAAGCGATTCACTAGTTCCTTTCTATTGTCAATATAGGCACGCTGCGTTAGAATATCATTTTTATCATTTTTTGCCTGATTATTACAAGGGTATATTTTCATACGTAACAACTTACAAAGCTTGTTCAGCTGACAGATTTATGTTTTATCAATATTAGATACATCCAAAGTAACTCACTTCGTTTTTTCGTTTTCATATTACGTTTTGCTAAGTAAAATACAGCCCAAATGTCAAAGTTAAGGTGATCTGATCATATAGTAAGAATGTGAGCGTTGGCCTTGAAGATATAAGTCAGATCTGATCAGGTTTCAATAACGCACAGCCTTCCGATCAGTGACTGTCAATCACAACCGGTAAAAGGAGAACGCATTAATATGGGGATTTTTTTTAAGAGGCTGGAGAGGTTACGTCTGACAGGTGACAGCTACCTACCTACAAGGTTATGTGGAACGAATTTGTTCATAAGGAACAATTCTTGTCTACTCCGCTTTATTATTAAAGCAAACGTGAAATCATAGAAGTTGTCATTGTTATAGATTCGCGGAGTGTAATGTTTTTATTTCCTTTGAAATCGGTGCTCATATTAAAATTGTATGTATAGGCTAATTATATGACTGCAAATCTTTCGCTAGCTGTTTCCTTAGGTAATTTGATAGGCAATATACATGTCCGGACAGACGGCGACTGGTCTGCTCAAATATATAGATAGACTTGGTACATGGCATGGCTGAATGTAGTCATTAGTAAAATACGTTTGGGTAATGAATTAATTTTCGTGACTCTTTATGACCACTAACATGTTTCATTCGGAGACTGCTGATGTTTTTTTTATTATTACGTATTATTTTATTTTAATCAAAGAATGTGGATGCTCGGCAGGGCTGTTTTACTGATGCGTTCTTATTAGTCTCTTAACAGTTACAGCTGTTACAAAGGAGTAAAAGTATGGACGGAATTAAAAGTATACTATGCAGTCCCTACTTTTTATTGTATAAATTGAAAATTGCGAGGTTCATTACATGGACTTTTCAAAAACTTGGATTTGCAATAATAACCTTGAAACTTGTATAGTTTCTTTCTTTTTTTTTTTTCTTTTCTGTTTAATATTTATCATTAAGATTAAAGCAATAGCTATCAAGTCCTCTTCCTATAAATATATTATAAACGGGACAATTCGATGTTAACTACATTGTTGCATTTAATTACAATTATAGCAACATTACTGTAGCACTGATGAAACAAAACACAAGTCACAGACCCGTAAATAGGCATTTGAGTGCGAGTTCATACAAAATTTGATCCAAAATAAAAGTCATTTTCTTAAAAATCGCATCCCTGCCCTCCGCCCTTTTCAAAACTGTTTAAAGTCTCATACAATTTCAATATGTTCGGGTACAGGCATCAGTTTTTAAAAGAAAACAAGTACATACTAAATACTTACCGTTTTTTCTTATTCCTCAATCCAGGTATAACCACCTATAGACTCTGCACAAAACTCCAGAAAAAATCGATGTTAAAAGTTTTTAATGACTTTAACACATGTTGGCATCTGCGAGAATACATGAGAAAGAGCCGGTGTACTGGATATTTCGTTCGGTTATCCTGAATAGTACCAAGGGAGATCACCGTAGGAGGACTGTATATATGATTTTCAGTAGGAAACCTATATATTTTATATTTCAGCTCTTAACACTCCAAGACCTCCAGAATAGTAAAATAGCATTTAGAAATTGTGGGGAAAAAAATGCCCCATAATATATATGGGGCACCCCACAGAAAAGGTTTCATATTGAAAACTGCCTCATATCTTTGAGGTTTCCTAGTATGTATATATATATATATATAGTAGTATATATATATATAAACTTGTTCAGTTCCCTACCCCCGATATACCATTTATTACTAAATTATTTAAATGCCAAGATACGATAAGGTATTTTATTGTCACCTTTTATTTTCATTGCAATTTCAGGAATGACAATGACGTAGTACTTGCTGAGAGTCAATGGTTCTGTTAAGGTGAATAATTTACTACCAATATAAAATGCCACTAACAGATATTATCATTTACCTAACATGTCTGCTATTGTATGTAAAACACATGTGACTTTTATCCTTAATCAGACTCCTTGCATATCTCAACTTAGACTTTTAAAACTTTTGTTGTGCTTTTAAAGACAGACCCTACCAAAATAAGACAAAACAATAACTTTTCATTACTATTATTGAAGTCCCATGTTCTTTAAGGCCGTTTTCTTTCTGCCCAAACACTTATCCAAATTTACATATGAGACATACTCTGGTGCTTAGAATACACCTTCTGCTGCCCAGAATGCATATTTCGACACTAAGAAGAGCTTTTCTAAGGTCTTTTTATAGAGTTAATTTCAAAGTCATATGTAAATAGCTAATTATATCCAACAATAATGATCTGACTTTTTGTTCCTGGGTTTTAGCTAGTTACCCGTAGTTTATGTTATAATAGAAATGAAAATGTACAATATGCATGAAACAGATTAAAACCAAGTTACATACCATTTTGTTTTCAAAACAAGAGTGGAGTCAATCTCTAAAGGTGCTAAAGTCACTGAATTGCTCTAATATATACTTAATTTCATTGTGTTATGTATGTTTCTAAATTTGCCTAATGTTACGTATCTATAAGGATTATTGTTTTCTGTATATTTAAGAGATAAAACAACACTGTTTGTTTTGGGGCGGGGGGCGGGGGAGGGGCGTGGGGGGGAGGGGAACCATATTACTGTAAGTGTTATATGATTAACTTTATGTCATTTAATATTTTATACCGCTGCATGACAAAACTAACAACTGACTTGTGCACCTGCCCAAAAAAGGTAAGAGAAAAGTCCAGGGAGTACCACAATCAAAAACCGCAGCCCTTCCCAGACACCAAGAGGAAGAGGAAACAGACAAAACCAAACAATCGAACAAACATACGAAAAGCACTAAAATTAGCTCTCTTCCCCAAGCGAGGTAATTGCAATGCTAAAAGGACTAAAACTCACAAGAACAAAATAACACTAGGCAAGACTTGAAACAAATTGCCTCGTAGAATAAACCACAAAGTAACAAAGAGTAAGACTAACACCGGGACCATCGCCTCAGAACGGTCAGTAGAATAAACCACCGCTCCGAGACTCAATTTAGCCTGGTTGTCCGCTTAATCTGATCAATCTTTGCAGTCTGCGTAAAGAAAGCTGAGGTCCTTTGGTATTCACTGAACACACAGGGAAGACTACGACCAATCATCGCTATATTCACAGGCCTTATATGTCATGCGGCAGTTTATGGTAGTGATAAACATTTTGTTTTAATCAGGACTGTTTTAATCAGTAAATGCTACTCTGGTATTAAATACATGCACTGCTTGGCATGAGAATATGCTTGAACAAATATTGTTTAATCAGAAATAATGTTTTATGTTACATACATTAAATATATAACAGAAAGACTTTGTGGTCAACTGCATAATGCGCCATTTTTTAGATAGATTTGAAGGTCATAAATAAATAAAAATCATAAATAAAAATTAGTGTAGCAAGCTATGGTTTGGATCTTCTTAATATACTAATAATATACATTGGTTAGCTGGACTGCAGGTATAACACACCTGATAATGTAATAGAATGAATAAGGCGAAAGTGCCATTTTTATCCTTTTATTCAGAAAAATCTTATTTTAAAACCGAGTATTAATTCAAGAGATAAAAGACCTTTACAGAGACAAAAAGGCCTTAAAATTAAGACATTAAAGTGTTACATATGTTACCACTGATAAATTTTTAAGCAAAGTCGTTTTAGGGTCTGACATATAATTCATCTGTAGATATTTTATTTAGACATAAAGAAATTATAAGCATTTGCTATAAATTGAAAACTTCAGAACAGTATTCAGTATTTTATGCAAAAGTGGCCTTGATGTAGATAACAAATTTACCGTTAACCGTATTAAATGTATATAACTGACAAAGAATATCGGCATTAAATTTGCAGTTTTGGAAATGCTTACAAAACAATGATACAAAACAGAGGCACTAAATACTGATGCAGATTATCATACAGAAAAACTACCAAAGCCCACAGTATGTATCTACTCGTATTTTAGATGTTACCTACATTACTATAGGCAATATGATATGGCAGAGACATGTTTTAATGCACATGTATCTCATATTACTAAGACATAATGCTAAAATAAGAATTTACTTCATTTGTACAACTTCTAGGCTGCAACTGATGTGATATTATGTGAAAACGATTTTTTCAATGTTACATTTCACAGTGGGGTGACTTTGCTTAACACCCAATAACTGACAAAGTAAAAATGCTTCAGAGATAATGTTTGCAGCTTTGGAAAGGGTATTTAAATACCTTATCAGAAATTATAATTGTAAGGTCACAGAGGCAAAGCACAATCTATGAAAATGAACTATATAAGTTAAAATACTAATTTTTGAACGGTACATTAGACAATGCAACATGCGTAATGCCAAAAAGAAGTTTCAAACATCACATTTTGTAGCTAGTGGACTGTTCTCAAACTTCATGTATTTAGTTGGAAGTTACAATTACTTTTGCTCCAATTCTCATAGGTTTAATAATTTCCTGTGGTATTATCCCTTTTCCTTATCTTTTTTTTTTTCACGAGTAGGGAAGCGTATCATTTATTCCTAGCCATGATCATCCATTATGTCAAGTAACATTTGTCCTTAGTATGGCACCAGATTTTCAAAGCCTAGCAGGCCAGACAATTTCTCTGAAGTTGAAATCACCTATATGAAGTACATGGACTGGTGGAAGTTTTTTACTCTTATGCTGAGACTTAATATGACCAAGCTGATCTCAAAACAGCTAAAAGTCTTCACCGGTTCCATTCGGCTGTCGGTACCAACTTGCTACATAGTGAGAAGATTTGTTTGCGAATATTTTCACCCATACTGATTCAGAGTTATTTTCCAATTCCATGATTGGCATGTGAGAGATGTCTCTGTGAATGAGAAGCATTACCCGCTACCATGAGTTTTTTTTTATCTTTTCTGTACACACTATACATACACGTTTCTACAAGTTCAGAAGTTGTAATTATGCTGTCAATCTTTGTTTCTTAAATAGCCACAAGATGTGGTTAGTGAACATCTAGAAAAGCCAAAAGTTCAAGGATTTTGCCTAATACCATTGATGTTTGTACTGCAAAATTTCAATCCTTTAACAAAACTGGGCTATTTTGTTTCAATGGTTGGGGATTTATCTCCTTTTTCCCTTGACAAAGATTCTAATCTGTTTTGATTTTCCAGTTCAATGAGTTCACTAAAGTTCAAAATCAGAAAAGTTCAAAATCTCACATTTTGGGCATATCCATGAGGCAGTTGGGAGTTTATGTGGCACTAAATTAGGTATTATTAAGTTCATATTCCATATTCAGCATCAGAAATGAAGGAACGTTCACA
Source organism: Anodontia alba (assembly GCA_964016985.1). Lineage (NCBI taxonomy): Eukaryota > Metazoa > Mollusca > Bivalvia > Lucinida > Lucinidae > Anodontia > Anodontia alba. Next base: position 46,264,238 of record OZ024833.1, on the reverse strand, counting down.
CTGAACTGCCTTATGACCGTTTAGAACAGCACCACTGCACAATCCACAGTCAGCTTTACAGTCTGTGCAGTACCAAGTTCAAACTGCAGATCCAAGTTCCAACAATTTGTTCTCATCAATTTTAGAGCATGATATGTGAAAGCGCTTTTCACAGTCTTCACTTTCGACCCGTTTCTCCCAGGCTTTGCAGTACTTTTTTTTGCAGAAGCCGCAGCGATGCCTTGGACCGGAGTTAGTTTCGATGTCCCCGGCCAAGATCAGAAGAACTATCAGGTTTGATCCATTTGAGGACTTGAAGTTACGTAAGCCCTCTGGATGTCTTTTGTTCCCAAGTTTCTTCGTAATAGCCAAATACTGTAACACTCCATTACCAAGTTTATTTACCTTAATCATACACTCCTTTTCTAAGTTTGATTCATCCAAATAACAAAACAATGGGGAACATAAATAAAACCTTCCTTTTGTGATACTGTGATATGATGGGGACTCGCATGTTTTGTTATGAGGAAGTAAAATCGAGAAAGGGAAAGCGGTAGCATATGAGTTCAAGGGGAGTAGGAGCAATCAGGATATTAGCATATCAGGTTGAAGGTACCAGTTTCGATTATCTGTCATCTAATGACAAACTATCAATAAACTGTCACAAATAGAGCGAAAAACTGACTGGCAAGGCGTATGTCGAGTGTAGAGAATGTTGTTAAATATCACCAGCACTGGCTGAAACTGCTTGGTTTAAACAATATTTATTTCATCTTTTTATGAAGATACAAGCATACATTCATAATCGATCGCTGGTTCTAGAAGAGGATCTGGACGATCAAGCTTTTAAGCTTATAGAGTCCATTTCCTTACACGCATGCAAAAAGTACATACAAAATTACAACATGGAAATATATTAAATATCATTTAAACATTTTGTTATTTCAAGAACATAGCGTGATTTCTCAATTATACACACACACACACACGCACACACACACACACACACACACATATGCCTACATACACAACATACACAGACATACATATACGCATACATACAAATACACATATATATTGATATTAAAGGATAAGTGTGTATACATATACAATGATAATAAAAGTTCGGATGTCGCTTCCATGGCCCTCCCATTTCCCATCCCCGCCCGGTGACTGAAGGTCTCGACTAAGATTTACGATTGCAGTCCATAGGCCAGTCTGATTACATAGCTTTTTGTTGATGATTGTAGATCGAATTTTTTTATGTTGTTATTGGGCATCACTATTCGTGAATGCAAATCGTCTCGTAGAGATAACATTGAGGTGAACTTGCATGAAAATCGTGTCGTTTACAGCCGCTGATTTACCAGGGATCCCGTGTAGAAGGAGTGAGAGGGTCAGCTGGTACGGTATAACGGCCAAGTAACGCTGCCTTTGCAAACTGTATTTGTTACACTGCAAGAAAAAATTGGTGGATTGACCACACGTACAATATGGGTTATCAATAAGATTCTTTTCATATAAATGATGGTTGATGGAGCTGCATTCAGGTCTTAGTCTTGTGTGGTAGATTTGTCCAGCTCGTGATAACTGTGCCTTTACGTTATGCATTGGTGGAGTAAGGATAGGAGTGTTAAGGTTTTTTTTTAAAGCTTGAAATGGAGGCCGCGTTCTTAAGATCTGTGGAGAGCGAATTCCAATCCCTTATAGGAGATGTAAGAAAAGAAGTAAAGTACGTGAGACTGGAAGAGAGAAGTTTTGTGAGTTTCGAAGAGAGTATCTTGATAATTGTTGGACTCTTTCTGGTATAAGCCGTTGAAGATAATCTGAGGTTAATCCATTAATCATTTTGTATAGCTGGCAGAGTTTATGTTTAGTTCGACGTTTATGTAAAGTTTCCCATTTCGTTTCGTCATATAATCTTTGAATAGAACAAAGCCACCTGTAATTTCGAGCAGCCTCCAACTGTATATTTTCCACTATGCGCTTATTTTCTATTGTACAATTATCCCAAACTATATTAGCATATTCTGAAGGAGAACGAACAAATGATATATGCATTCGTTCCAGTGAGAATCTGTCCAAAATAAATTTATTACGTCTTAAACAGCCAAATCTTTTCCATGCTTTCGGTGCTATCCCAGCAATATGGTTTCTTCATGTCGCGTCGATTCAGAAAACGAGTCCGAGATGTTTATGTTGAGTTGAATTATCTCGCTTATGGTAGTATTCCCCATAATTAAAGGAGGGTGCTGTGGTTTTGTACGCTTTTGACTTATTATAAATGATGCGAATTTTAAAGGATTGAATTTAACAAGCCAACGGCTTGCCCAAGTGTATAAGAGCTTTAAGTCGAGATTTAGTTCAAGAGCAGTAGAGAAATCGGCGGCTTCGAGGGGCTATCTTTCTTACATACTGGAATAACATTTGCATCTTTCCATAGTACAGGAAATTGTTTTTGTCGTAAGGAGATATTAAAAAGATTAATTAACGGAGTCAAAAGTTGGTTCATTTCTTCTTTAATAAGTTTTGGACTGGCCTGGTCAGGGCCTTATGTTATGCTTTATTACATTTTAAAAGTGATATAGCGTCCTTTACATCTTGTTCTGTAATCCTCATAAAGTCTAAGGTTGAGTGATTAAACCCCCGGTGATTTGCTCTACCGACCGTTCTAAGGCGGTGGTCCCGGTGTTAGTCTTACTCTTTGTTGCTTTGTGGTTTATTCTACGAGGCGATTTGTTGTATTGTCTTTCCGTGTGTTATTTTGTTCTTGTGTTTTTCAGTCATTTTAGTATTGCGATTACCTCGCTTGGGGAAGTGAGCTAATCTTAGTGCTTTTCGTACGTTTGTTCGGTTTGTGCTTGTTTAGATTTGTCGGTTTCCTCTTCCTCTTGGGGTCTGGGAAGGGCTGCGGTTTGTGATTGTGGCACTCCCTGGACTTTTCTCTTACCTTTTTTTGTTCATTATTTATTCTTTTTGCTATTTTTATAGTCATTTCCGTTGTCTAATATGTGTTTTTATAGATGAGTTGATCCAATTTGGTTCATTTGGACGAATGAGGACAGTTTCATTTGGAATAGAGGATTTAGTTGCCTTTATGAATGTGTCTGTAAATTCATTTACTATATCATTTAAGTATTCTTTAAAATATGCAGTTCCAGTCTACTTCTGTTAGCAAGTGCCTATATTTATTATAATCCCCTTTATCATAAACCCAAATATTTCGTTTAAAACACCTATTAGTCCGTTTTATATATTTCAAAATGCATATTGTCGAGCAGTGGTGTCTTTACAGGTCAGGTATAAAGGGTGAGATTACATCACGATACAAAATATTATTCGGTTTACTTACAAGAATGATTGCTTGAATATAAATCCATAGACTTAGAGAGTCGTAGCAGAAGACGTAACTTGATTTTCAAGGTATAGGTGAGGAGCCCAACAAAGGCCCATAGGTTGGATAGATTTAAAATAGGTTTTTGTCGACCTATCATAGTCGCTTTCCGTGACTGTCAGGATACCGAGGAAATTATGAGCAAAATCCGTAAGCTGAAAGGGACGTTATTTAGCATATTTAGTACATAGGGACTATCCAGTTGAAATTGTTGAAGCTAGAAAAGCTCTATATGCATTGTACAAGGAATATCGAGATAATGTCCATAAGTTTCCAGCAAAACTTGTAATGAATGGGGTCGTTAAACATGACATGTTTCCAGACTGGTCGGAAATTATGTTGGGGTATCGTGTTGACACTCGTCAGCTGTTTATCAACAATGAGTTGCGTGAGCAAAGGGCCATAGGTGATAATATTACTACGCCTGTTGTATCAAGAGATTCGCAGGTATGCGACGGTCATTCAAGCGATCAGCGGTGTTACGAAGAAACTCATATAAACTCTGAGCATATAAAGCGGACAGACAGGCCCAGGAGTGTTAATTTATTCAATCAACCAGATTATCGTACGTAGTTGTACTACTGAGTCAACAAACACTACGAGTAGCGCGGAATATGTCTGCCCCAATATTGAATGCCTATTTTGCTGTAGTCTATAAAGTTGTTTTTTTCTTTTCTCCGCGCTGCGTTTGAATTTAGAATACCCAGATGAATTATGGAGGTATTTGTCTTGCTTCGACAACTGTATTATTTTTAATGCAGTTGTCATACGGCGTGAAGAACGAAAACGTGCGTTCATATTCGCCGTATGGGACTGTTTACTTACGGTTTGATACCTACAGAAATGTATTTTTGTTTTTCTTAGTTACTTAATGATCAGACAGTGGTTTGATAATGAATACTTTTTGAATAAAAATGAATAAAATTTGGAAAATCATGGGTGATTCGTTGAAAATGGTTGCGTCGCCTGCGATGTTCGTACAGTATCAGGATTCGTACACGACATATTACTGAATGCACAACTATGACGTTTGACGCATGACAACTTGTACAGACAGAACTGTTTGGCATAGTAAACATCGTTCGAAGTACTGATTTGGAACTCTTCCTTGTGATTTTTTGACAGCAGAATGTAAGCTATTGTTGTGATTGGCAAGACTGTCAGCCTGGTTAGCTCAGTTGGCAGAGCACCAGAATCAGAATATTTTACTGGTGATACATCATTAGACATTCATTCACCAGAAATGAATGTCTATTCATCTGACTTACAAGAAGGGGATTGCAGGTTTGAGTACTTTTTCCTCCTTAATTCACTTTAATGGCGATGATGTACTGGTGAGTGCGGAGAAAAGCTAGGAACTGTTAGTGTGTTCAGTTGATGCCTGCCACATAAACACCGTTAAAGGGAGAGGAGTGGACTGTCGGCCTGGTTGGCTCAGTTGGTAGGGCACCTGATTTGCAAGCATGGTGTCACAAGTTCGAGTTCTACATTGGGCACACTTTTACCGGATGACGACGTAATTTTGATGAAAGATAGGTAAATTCGCGGAGTATTTGAAGTGATACTTGAAGAACTAAATTTGCCGCTTAGTAGAGATAAAATTTTGAAATCTATTAAACAGTTAAAAAACAATGTCTTCTGGGGCAGATAAATTGATTTTTTTTATATATTTAGTGCACAGGTATTGTTACCCTATATGGATACGCTTTTTAATACCATGTTTAATTATGGATATTTTCCAAAAGAATGGTCTTTTGGCAAAATTATGTCATTGCTTATGCAAAGGGAAGAATTAATAACTTAGAGGGATCACATTTTTATGTACTCTAGGCAAGCTGTTTACAAGGATATTAAATGATAGACCTGAATGGCCTGAAAATTATTCCTTTTATGATGAAGCGCAGGCTGGGTTTAGGGAGGCAATGCTATAGGTCATATTTTTTAGCTCACCTGAGCCGAAGGCTCATGATGAGCTAGTGTGATCACTCACCGTCCGGCGTCGTCGTATTCGTCGGCGTCGTTGTCGTCGTCGTCCGGATGTCCGTCTGTCCACAATCTTTAAACAACACCTCCTCCTAAACCACTGGTGGGAATTTGACCAAACTTCACAGGAATGATCCTTGGTTGGTCCTCTTTCAAAATTTTTCAAATGGTTCCGGTTCATTGCATATCTAGGTCACAGGAGCTAAAAATAGATTTTTTAATTAAAAACTTAAAAAATCTTCTTGTCCGAAACCACTGGATCGGTCCAATATAATTTTGCAAAAATGTTTCTTTGGTGATCCTCTACCAAGATTGTTCAAGCCATTTGGATTCGTCAAAAAACATGGTCACCAGGGGGCGGGGCTTATTTTCCCTATATATCTATATAGAAAACTTTAAAAATCTTCTTGTCCGAAACCACTGGACCGATTTCAATATAATTTTGCAGAAATGTTCCTTTGGTGATCCTCTACAAAGATTGTTCAAGCCATTTGGATTCGTCAAAAAACATGGCGCCAGGGGGCGGGGCTTATTTTCCCTGTATATCAATATAGAAAACTTTAAAAATCTTCTTGTCAGAAACCATTGGATCAATTTCCATATAATTTTGCAGAAATGTTCCTTTGGTGATCCTGTATCAAGATTGTTCAAGCCATTTGGATTCGTCAAAAAACATGGCCGCCAGGGGGCGGGGCTTATTTTCACTATATATCTGTATAGAAAACTTTAAAAATCTTCTTGTCAGAAACCACTGGACCGATTTCCATATAATTTTGCAGATATGCTCCTTTAGTGATCCTCTTGCAAGATTATTCAAGCCATTTGGATTCGTCAAAAAACATGGCCGCCAGGGGCGGGGCTTATTTTCCCTATATATCTGTATAGAAAACTTTAAAAATCTTCTTGTTAGAAACCACTGCACCGATTTCAGTATAATGTGGCAGAAATGTTCCTTTGGTGATCCTGTACCAAGATTGTTCAAGCCATTTGGATTCATCAAAAAACATGGCCGCCAGGGGGCGGGGCTTATTTTCCCTATATATCTATATAGAAAAACTTGAAAAATCTTCTTGTCAGAAACCACTGGACCGATTTCAGTATAATGTGGCAGAAATGTTCCTTTGGTGATCCTGTACCAAGATTGTTCAAGCCATTTGGATTCGTTAAAAAACATGGCCGCCAGGGGGCGGGGCTTATTTTCCCTATATATCTATATAGAAAAACTTGAAAAATCTTCTTGTCAGAAACCACTGTACCGATTTCATTATAACTTGGCAAAAATGTTTCCTTGGTGACCCTCTACCAAGATTGTTCAAGTAATCGTGATTTGTCAAAAAACATGCCCACTATAGGGTGGAGCCTATTTCCCTATATTATCTATATAGAAAACTTGAAAAAATCTTCTTGTCAGAAACCACTGGACCGATTTCAATATACCTTGGCAGAAATGTTTCTTTGGTGACCCTTTACCAAGATTGTTCAAGCCGTCATGATTTGTCAAAAAACATGGCCGCCAGGGGGGCGGGGCTTATTTTCCCTATATATATCTATATAGAAAACTTGAAAAAACTTCTTGTCAGAAACCACTGGATCGATTTCAATATAACTTGGCAGATATGTTTCCTTGGTGATCCTTTACCAAGATTGTTCAAGCTATCATGATTTGTCAAAAAACATGGCTGGTAGGGGGCGGGGCTTATTTTCCCTGTATATCTACATAGAAAACTTTAATGATCTTCTTGTCAGAAACCACTGGACTGATTTCAATTAAACATCGCAGAAATGTTTCTTATGTAACCCTCTATCAAGGTTATGCAAGCCGTCATGATTCATCAAGAAACAGGGCCGCCAGGGGGCGGGGTTTATTTTCCCTATATATCTATATAGAAAAACTTTAAAAGTCTTCTTTTCAGAAACCACAGGTCCAATTTCATTACAACTTGGCAAAAATGTTTCCTTGGTGACCCTCTACCAAGATTGTTCAAGTAATCATGATTTGTCAAAAAACATGGCTGCTAGTGGGTGGGGCTTATTTTCCCTATATATCTATATAGAAAACTAAAAAATCTTCTTGTCAGAAACCAATGGACCGATTTCAATATAACTTGGCAGGAATGTTTCTTTGGTGACCCTCTACCAAGGTTGTTCAAGCTGTGATGATCGTCGAAAAAACATGGCCACTACGGGGCAAGGCTTACTTTTTTCTATATGTCTATATAAAAAACTTTAAAAACCTTCTAGTAAGAAACCGTTGGACCAAGCTCAATGTAGCTTGGCAAGAATGTTGCTTTTGTGACCCTCTACCAGGATGGTTCAAGCCTTCATGATATGTAAAAAAACATGGCCTCCAGGGGGCGGGGCTTATTTTCGGTATATATCGGTATAGAAAACTTTAAAATGCTTCTTGTCAAATACCTCCTGACCAATTTCAATAATGCTTTGGTGACCCTCTACCAAGAATGTTCAAGCAATCCTGATTTGTCAAAAAACATGCCTGCAAGTGGGTGGGGCTTATTTTCCCTCTATATCTAAATAGAAAACTTTAAAAATCTTCTTATCAGAAACCACTGAACCGATTTCAGTTTAACTTGGCAGGAATGGTCCTTTGGTTACCCTCTACCAAGTTTGTTCAAGCTGTCATGATTCGTCATGGTTATAAAATTTATACATAAAATTTTAGAGCAGTGAACTTGGCTGAAACTTCAACATTAAGTATGCAAATCTGTTTGCTCAGGTGAGCGATATAGGACCATCATGGTCCTCTTGTTTTTCTTCATGGGCTGATTTCGCATTTTTAAATAAGTTATTTTGCGCATTCGTTGATTTTTCAAACGCTTTTGACTATGTTGTAAGGGACAATCTTCGGTTTAGATTGATCAAGCTGGGAGTATGAGGCAAAATTTTGAATACTATTATGTCTATGTATCAAAACGTTAAAGCAAGGGTGAAATGTAACAATACTAAAGGTGAAGATTTTGATTGTCACCATTTTTATTTTCAATGTTTATAAATGATCTAGAGGAAAAGTCAGTTCTTAAAACTGTTTAGGGTCTAGATCTGGGCTATATTAAATTGTTTCTGCTCATCTATGCAGACGATATTGTGTTATTATTTGAAACGGCCGACGGTTTGCAAAATGGACTAAATTGTCTTTTTGATTCTTGTCAAAAATGGAAATTGACGATGAATACCCATTTCATCCCCTCTTCCCCGCCCCCTCCCCCACCCCCACCCCCACAAAAAAAAAACAAAAAAAAAAACAAAAACAAAACGTAATTGTGTTTAGAAAAGGGGGAGTACTAAGAAGAAATGCGCAATTTCGTTACGGTAATTTTGAACTTGAAATAGTAAGTTTACTTATCTTGGCCTCGTTTGCGCTACTAGAGGTTCTTTTACGGAAGCTCAACAAGCTTTATCAGGCCAGGCACAGAAAGCCATTTTTACCCTAAATAATGTGTCAGTTTAAAGCCAAAGCATGTTTTGGATTTATTTGACAAGCTTATTCGTCCGGTCTTGAACTACGGTGCCGCGGTTTGAGGTCCATGATTATCGAAAGAATACATTTACAATTTTGTAAATAGCTGTTGGGAGTAAGACAATGTACACAGAATGGTTTAGAAGTCTCCAGTCTTCATTTTTCTCATAATCCTGTTTGATAGTCCAATAAAATAAAACCAAAATGGTCACTAGAGATTGGTGAGTTCCAGTCATACCCAACCGGCTGGCTGGTTGGTGTTTGACAAGGGATAATAAATTCTTATCAGTTTAACCTCTTAGCAGAGTTCAAGTTTCTTCAAACTACTTGCACATGCTATTAATTTATCCCACTGATTCATTTAAAACTTGGTTCTTCTTACACAAAAATCTTTATCAGCCTTCTGACCACAAACCTAGAATTGACCAGTGAAAGAGCTTTACATTGAACTTTATCAGATAGTGTTTAACTTTAAAACACCAAGTATAATTTGTTGCAGGTGACATTCTTTATCATAGAAAATACGTCTTGACATTTCATATAAATCGTCTCAATCACATGAAATGTCAAGACTCATTTTCTATGAAACATAATTAGAAAAAAAAAGCAGTCTCGTCCGCTGCAGTTAAGGGTTAAGTGTTATGTATACTGGTCACAAACTGTCATAGTGAAAAAAAAAAAAAAAAAAAAAAAAAAAAAAAAGATACAGATAATTTTATAAAACTTTCTTATGGAGATTTTTAAGATATTTTACAATGGAAGGTACTATTATTTGGACGTCAACAATTAACATACGAAGAAATAAGAAAGAACCAAAGAAGTATTTTCTGGTCATATTTAAAAGGACAGGATATAATTTGTTTTAGCTCACCTAAGCCAAAGGCTCAAGGTGACCTTTTGTGACCGGTCTTCATCCGTCGTCCGTCGTGCCTCGTCCGTCTGTCAACTTTTTACTTACGACATCTCCTCCTAAACCGGTGAATGGATTTTGAAATAATTTTACAGGAATGTTCCTTGGGTGACCCTCTACCAAAATTGCCTAAACGGTTCCGCTCCGCTCAACAAAATTGCCGCCAGAGCTAAAAATAGGAAAAAAAAAAAAAAAAAGCAAAAAAAAAAAAAAAAAAAAAACCAAAAAACATTTAAACGACATCTCCTCCTAAGGCCACTCAATGGATTTTGAAATAATTTCACAGGAATATTCCTTAGATGACCCTCTACCCAAATTACCTTAATGGTTCCGCTCCGCTAAACAAAATGGCCACCAGAGCTAAAAATAGAAAAACATTCAAACGACATCTCATCCCAGGCCAATAACCCGATTTCAAAATAATTCCATAAAAATGATCCTCTCATACCCCTTTACCAAAATTGCTAAAATGGTTCCGCTCCACAAAACCATTTTGGTCGCCAGAGCTAAAATAGAAAAACCCTTTTAAACGACATCTTCTTCTAGGCCAAAGGCCCGATTTCAAAATAATTTTAGTGAAATGTTCCTCTCATGCCCCTTTACCAAAATTGCTAAAATGGTTTGGCTCCGCTGAACAAAATGGCCACCAGAGCTAAAAATAGAAAAAGGGCGTAGACTGTCATGCGTCTGTCAACAATGTACTTAAGAGACATCTTCTCCTCAACCGATTAATGGATTTTGAAATAATTTTACAGGAATGTTCCTTGAGTGACCCTCTACCAAAATTGCTAAAATGGTTCCGCTCCGCTAAACAAAATGGCCACCAGATCTAAATATAGAAAAACATTTACACGACATGTCCTCCCATGCTAATGGCCCGATTTCAAAATAATTTCATATAAATGTTCCTCTCATGTCCCTTTACCAAAATTGCTAAAATGGTTCCGCTCCGCTGAACAAAATGGCTGCCAGAGCAAAAAAAAATAAAAAAAAAAACCCTTTTAAACGAAACGACATCTTCTCCTAGGCCAAGGGCCCGATTTCAAATAAATTTTACTGAAATGTTCCTCTCATGCCCCTTTACCCTTTGCTAAAATGTTTTGGCTCCGCTGAACAAAATGGCCGCCAGAGTTAAAATAGAAAAAAAAAAAAAAAACGGAAAACGACATCTCTTCACCGTTTGCGAATGTAAAAATACATTTTTCACATGAGTCAGCTTAGTCATGTCTGTTATTACTTGATGTTGTTGTAGGAAAAAGCGGTGGGTGATTTGCCGCACCTGAGTGTCTAATTTCATAAAAGGGCGAGGAATGACTGTTCATGATACTGAACAGCCACTCAACTGTTAGAACAGTGAGGACTCTGGCGAGACTGCGTGCACTCCCGGGTTCGCCCGAATCTTTACTGTTTGCGAATGTAAAAATACCCGTTTCACATGGGTCAGCTTGGTCAAATCTGTTATTACTCGATGTCCATAAATTAAAACGATAAAATAACCTATATTGAGGAGTCAGTGCCTCTGCACTATAATCTTTGAAATGTAGTTATTTTTATGAATGAATGCTATCACGAAAGTGTCAACGGGCGGTGGAGGTGCGGGCGAGCCTGCGCATGACTGCCGCTTGTCTCGCCGGTGTCTCAACTTCTCGGGACATGATAGAGATCTTTTCTCACTCATAATTACGCTATCCATTATTGTTGTAATTAATCACATTTATCCCTAATTTTTGGTAATTAACATAATTGTTAAACCCTTCTTTCTCTGCGTTTCTGAAAGGGACAGTGCCATCATTGGGTTTGGATGCGTCAATCAATTTACAATACTGAATTGATAGAACGGCCAACAATGTGTCCAGAGGAGGAGGCTTGTCTGGAGCCCTCTCATCTGGACCTACAACGCTTGCTTAATATCAGTGACGGTATACGTTTGAAATGCGTGTTTATCAAAGACACCAAAACAGTTGGATCCAATGACCAAATTGTTGTGAAGGATACTAGCTGTAAAGAATCGGCGAATAGCAGAAGTTAACGCGAGCCCTGTCTCGCAGGAGTCGCTGCTTTCCGCGGACGTTATGGTAATCCATTCACTTGGATGCTGTCTTTAGATGTTGTTTTATTAAAAATCATTTTCACTTGGAGGTTCTGCTAAAGGTAATTTACAAATGTACAATTATATTATACAGATAATTATATATGTACCAAATGTATAACCACTATGATCTATTTGTTAATCTGTGAAGATATTTGGAAGGCACTGGTTTAAGATCCATTTCATTACACAACTCTCCAATTTTCTCTTGAAACAAAACACTATTTATATTGTGAGTAGTAGCTGGCTGAATACAGTAAACCACTTTTTTTCACGTTCTCTTTATTTCGCGAATCTGACATTATAATCGATGATAAATATAAATAGAAAAATCAGCCATACCATCGCGAATATTTAATTTGATAAAGTGTTTTTCAAGTGAAATCCACATACGAGTAATCAAATACATGGTTAGGGATTTGTATTCGCGGGTTTTATGAAATAAGTAACCTTTGAGCTATTGCAAAAGACACTGAATTTACTCGGCTACTGAAAGTGCTCGGTTAAATTTATATCATATACACTGCAGCAGCTAGGCAAATGCATTAAGGTTTCTCATGTTTATTTGGGTAACCAAAACTTATGAGCCACATCGTAAGATGGCATGTTTAGTCATTGCGGAAAGCGGAGAGCGGGTCGATGTGCATCCGCTAGGTCGAGTGGGCTCCTTGATGTCAGTTGTGTATGGTATCATGACTCTGATTTCTGATCTTGAAAGTTCGGGGCTCTTGCTGAATTGTGAGGAAGATCGTGCCGGCTTTTGTCTTCCAAACCGCAGACCCCAAAGTCATGATGGGGCTCATTTTATGATCTTAGAAAACAAGCAGGATATACTTACCGCCAGATATGTTTACATGGACAGATCCTGCCTCCATTTTATTTCAGTCTGTATTTTGTTTTTATTTATGAATTTATGTTTTGTTATTAGTTCTTACTTATCTCGAGAGAGGTCACAAGTGATGCATGTGGACAGGCAGACATTTACTTGCTATTCGTGTGTTGGTATGTCGGCTGTCATCTTGTTTTTATTCCAAATATCTTCGATAACATGATACACAATTGTAGTGACAAGGAGACAGCTAGCACGCCAACGTATCGACGCATTTGCAAATTTAACATGTTTATACACTTCACTGTACTACTAGCAATTTATTTCAATACCTTATACACATATTCACTTATCATGTCAAACGATAAATGTCTCACACTTGCTACTCGAAGGATAGAGCATGGTCCCTATAGGCGTTTATAACCAGGTACAAGCGCTCAATCAAATGGCCAAATTACACTTCTTATTTTGAGAACCCTGCTGTGCACTACCTTTACTACCTGGCTAGTTATACTCCTGCTGTGTTCTGATGACATAAAACCTAATCCTGGGCTTCCATCATCTACCGCCTCAACAAGTGACACAAGCGCAACTACGACTATGTCGATTCACTACCTTTTAATCATATCATTTGTGCATTACAATGTACAGAGTATCTATACTAAGCTTGAGCTTTTACAAGCTGAACTCACTGAGGTTGATATACTGCCCTTTTCTGAAACTTGGTTAAACCATTCGGTTGACACAGAAGATTTAATTCTTGAAAGTTATCAGAGCCTTGAACGGAAAGATAGAGAAGGTGATAACCATGGTGGAGTTATCATATATGTTAAGGAAGGTATATACTATAAACGTAGGAATGATTTAGAAATTCAAGATCTAGAAGCTATATGGATTGAAGTTGCAAATACTCGTAAGCACATATTGTTTGGCCTGTTTTACCGGCCACCAAATTCTAATGCTAACTATTATTCTATGATAGAAGATTCACTGTCTCTTGCTGTTGACACAAATATATCTGATATAATAGTAACGTGTGACTTTAATTTCAATCTACTTAATCCTCGGTTTTCCACTAAGATAAGTTCCCTCTGTACCCAATTTTCTTTTTTCCAGGCAATTGAACAGCCTACCCATTTTACCGAAAACTCATCTTCGGTAATAGATATAATACTAGTTATTTCCAAGGATAACTTAATCTTAAGCGGTGTCGGTGATCCATTCCTTAACCAGGATATTCGATATCATTGCCCTATATATGGAATATTCAAATTTACTAAGCCTAAACGCAAAACGTTCAAACGACATATTTGGAATTATGAGCGGGGAAATTATGATCTTTTACGAAGCACGACAATGTTGGTGGACTGGGATTCCCTTCAGGATAATAATGTTGATACATATTCCGAAAACATCACATCTACGATTTTATCAATTGCAAAGGAATGTATTCCAAATAGACAAATTACTATTCGCCCCTCAGAACCTCCATGGATAACAACTGAAATAAAACGAAAAATTCAACGCAAAAGGGCATATCGGAAAGCTAAATCAACGGGTTTGGAAATAGACCGGCAGAAATTCAAGAAAGTGCGAAATAGTGTTGTCAATACTATACGTAAATGTAAGTGCCTTCTATGACAAGCTTGCGCTTAAACTTAAGTCAGAATCACTTTCCTCAAAACACTGGTGGTCTCCTTTGAAAAAGTTCATTTCTCCGCAGTCCAAGTCGTCTGTCCCGCCACTCGAACTCAATAACTCAATATACACAGACGACTATGATAAGGCGAATATTATCAATAATTTTTTTCAAAGTCAAACACTATTAGAAGAACAGAATGCTGTGTTACCAGACCTACATTTTGACACTACTGAACCCCAACTCAGTCATATAGTTCTTAGTCCTAATGAAGTGGAAAGAGTGTTAGAAGCGTTGCCTGTCGGTTAAGCTTCTGGTCCTAATGCGATCAGTAATCGCATTCTCCGAGAGCTTTCTAGTGAATTATCTACTCCGTTGTGTTCTCTCTTTAATCATTCACTTCATACAGGATGCGTACCTATCTCCTACAAAGAGGCATATGTGACTCCCGTCCCCAAAAAGGGAGACCTATCCATAGTATCTAATTATCGACCCATATCCCTACTCAACTCTGAAGATAAAGTATTTGAACGTCTTGTATTCAAACACTTATATAATCATTTACACCGTCATAACTTAATATCTTCACTCCAATCTGGCTTCATGCCAGGTGACTCAACAGTAAATCAGCTTGCATATCTTTATAATACCTTTTGTCAAACACTTGATGCTGGAAAGGAAGTGCGTGTTGTCTTCTGTGACATCAGCAAAGCATTTGACCGAGTTTGGCACTCTGGATTATTATTAAAACTTCAAGCAGCCGGTGTAACAGGGGAAGTTCTGGCCTGGTTTAAAAGTTACTTATCTAACCGCAAACAGAGAGTTGTTCTCCGAGGCGCAGTATCTGATTGGGTTTTCATTCAAGCTGGGGTTTCCCAGGGATCAATTTTAGGACCCTTATTATTTCTTTTGTATATGAATGACATTGTACATGACATTGGATCTAATATTCGTTTATTTGCAGATGATACTAGTCTCTTTATCATTGTTGAAGATGCCATCACAGCAGCTGCATGTCTTAATAATGATCTTGATAAAATTTCTCAGTGGGCAGCTAAGTGGCTGGTTACTTTCAATCCTTCTAAAACCGAATCGTTATTAATTTCACGTAAAACAAACAAAGATCGACATCCACCAATTTTTATGCAAAACCACAGAGTAGTAGAAGTTGACTCACTTAAACACTTAGGCGTTGTTCTCTCAAATGACTGTTCTTGGCATCAACATATCAAATATATAACAGATAAAGCATGGAATAGAATTAATATAATGAGAAAATTAAAATTTAAACTTGACCGTAAATCCCTTGAAATTATATATATTGCATTTATTAGACCGTTACTCGAATATGGTGATATAATATGGGACAACTGTACACAATATGAAAAAAACGAACTTGACAAAATACAAAATGAGGCAGCCAGAATAGCTACTGGAACAACAAAATTAGTTTCAATACATGTTCAATACATTCGGAAATACGATGGAAAACTCTCCAGCAAAGACAAAATAATCATAAGCTAACGTTATTTTACAAGATGACCCATAACTTGACTCCTGAATATTTATCATCTCTCGTTCCCGAACCTATTAGTAATATTTCCAGTTACAACCTACGTAACTCGAACAATTTTAGAGCCATTGACACAAGAACAAGTCAGTATTACCAATCATTTTTACCATCAACAGTTAGAAGCTGGAACGATTTGCCTGTTGAAGCTCACCAGTACAATA
This sequence comes from Anodontia alba, assembly GCA_964016985.1. Taxonomy (NCBI): domain Eukaryota; kingdom Metazoa; phylum Mollusca; class Bivalvia; order Lucinida; family Lucinidae; genus Anodontia; species Anodontia alba. The sequence goes on along the minus strand of OZ024833.1, from coordinate 46,248,206 downwards.
CACTAAATTCCTTCAAACACTTCTTAAATAAAGAAACAGCGCGAGTGCCTCAATATTTTTACACCGGTAGCAGAAAAGCTCAGATCCTGCATACTCGCTTATGTACAAACTGTAGTTCTCTAAATTTAGATCTTTTTATGAAAAATATTACTGACTCTCCTCTGTGTAGTTGCGGTAATGTAGAAGATGCCAAGCATTTCTTTTTTCACTGTCATAAATACCAAGCCCAACGTAACGAACTCTTAAACTCTATCTCTTTGTATCACACCCCATCTTTACATCTTCTCTTACAAGGAGAGTTAACACTAGCTGTAGAAACAAACATAATAATCTTTGAAAAGGTCCAAAAATTTATAATAGAAACTAAGCGATTTTGACGAACAATATTTGTGTATCAGACCATGGAAACTATTTGCAAATGCTACTGTAACAAATTTCTGATCCACTAACCTGGTTAACGATGTAATCTTATGCCCTCTCTCTCTATCTTTCTCTATTTACTGCTTATAATAATAATAATGATGATGATGATGATGGTGACAATGATGATGATAATAATGATAATGGTAGTGGTAGTGATGATGATGATTGTAGTGGTGATGGTGTTGGAGATGATGATAATGATAATGATAATCATGATAATAATTATTTTTATTATTGTTACTATTAGTATTATTAATTAGTATTACTGTTGTTATTGTTATTATTATTATTGTTATTATTATTATTATTGTTACTATTATTATTATTATTATTATTTGTTATTATTATTATTATACTCTTTTATTTAGTCGCTCTAAAATTGTTCTTCATAGTATTCTATTTTTTTCCGAAATTTTGTATTGTATTTTTGCAATATTTCTCTTTGCATTGGCACTTTGCACACATTTTTCCACTGGTATTACTTTTGTAGCTTTCCTTTTATTTTCTTTCTCTTAATTTTTCTCTGTTCCAAAATGTCATATAGTTATCATATATAAACTGAAATATGATATTTATCATTTAGCAATATCTTCTTATGTATAATAAATGTGTAGAATTTTGTCTTAGGCTATCAACTGCCATCAAATCAACAGCTGATAAATATATATTACAGGAGAAGAATCTTATAAGTATTTATATGCTTCCATTCTAATACTGTTTTTATTTCATGTCTTGTGAGTATCTATGTTGTATTAAAGAATGCAAATAAAATATGTTTAAACTAAAATAGAAAAAGAGTGTAGACGGTCATGCGTCTGTCAACAATTTAAGAGACATCTTCTCCTAAACCGGTCAATGGATTTTGAAACAATGTTCCTTGAGTGACCCTCTTCCAAAATTGCTAAAATGGTTCGGCTCCGCTAAACAAAATGGCCACCAGAGCTAAAAATAAAAAAAAAAACACCTGAAAACGACATCTCCTCATAAGCCACTGAATGGATTTTGAAATAATTTCACAGGAATGTTTTTTAGATGACCCTCTACCAAAATTGCGTAAATGGTTCCGCTCCGCTAGACAAAATGGCCGCCAGAGCTAAAAATAGAAAAAATCTTTAAACGACATCTCCTTCCAGGCCAATGGCCCGATTTAACAATAAATTCACAGAAATGTTCCTCTTATGCGCCTTTACCAAAATTGATAAAATGGTTCCGCTCCGCTAAACAAAATGGCCGCCAGAGCTAAAAATAGAAAAAACCCTTAAACGACATCTCCTCCAAGGCCAATGACCGATTTCAAAATAATGTCACAGAAATGTTCCTCTCATGCCCCTTTACCAAAATTGCTCGAATGGTTCCGCTCCGCGAAACAAAATGGCCGCCAGAGCTAAAAATAGAAAAACCCTTTTAAACGACATCTTCTTCTAGGCCAAGGCCCGATTTCAAAATTATTTTACTGAAATATTCCTCTCATGCCCCTTTACCAAAATTGCTAAAATGGTTTGGCTCCGCTGAACAAAATGGCCGCCCGAGCTAAAAATAGAAAGGGCGTAGACTGTCATGCGTCTATCAACAATTTACTTAAGAGACATCTTCTCCTAAACCGGTCAATGGATTTTGAAATAATTTTACAGGAATGTTTCTTGAGTAACCCTCTACCAAAATTGCTAAAATGGTTCCGCTCCGCTAAACAAAATGGCCACCAGAGCTAAAAATAGAAAAACTTTAAACGACATCTCCAATGCCAGTGGCCCGATTTCAAAATAATTTCATAGAAATGTTCCTCTAATGCCCCTTTACTAAAATTGCTAAATGGTTCCACTCTGCTAAACAAAATGGCTGTCGGAGCTAAAAATAGACAAAAAAACACCTTTAAACGGCATCTCCTCTTAGGCCTATGACCGGATTTCAAAATTATTTCACAGAAATGTTTCTCTTTTGATTCTTTATCAAATTGCTAAAATGATTCCGCTTGGCTGAACAAAATGGCAACTAGAGCTAAAAAAAGAAAACGGGCATAGACTGTCGTGCGTCTATCAACAATCTACTTAAGAGACATTTCCTCCTAAACGGGTGAATGGATTTTGAAATATTTTACAGGAATGTTTCTTGAGTGACCCTCTACCAAAATTGCTAAAATGGTTCCGCTCGGCTGAAGAAAATGGCCACAAGAGCTAAAAATAGAAAAAGAAAACCTTTTAAAGGACATCTCTTCCCAGGCTAATGGCCCGATTTCAAAATAGTTTCACAGAAATGTTCATCTAATGCCCTTTAACCAAAATTGCTGAAATGGTTCTGCTCTGCTGAACAAAATGGCCGCCAGAGCTAAAAATAGAAAAACCTTTAAACAACATCTCCTCTTAGGCCTATGACCGGATTTTAAAATAATTTCACAGAAATGTTTCTCTTATGTCCCTTGACCAAAATTGCTAAAATGGTTCCCTTTGGCTTAACAAAATGGCCACCAGAGCTAAAAATATAAAAAAAAGGGCATAGACTGTCATGCGTCTGTTAACAATTTACTTAAAAGACATCTCCCCATAAACCGGTTAATGAATTTTGAAATATTTTACAGGAATGTTTCTTGAGTGAGACTCTGCCAAAATTGCTAAAATGATGCCGTTCCGCTAAACAAAATGGCATCCAAAGCTAAAAATCTTTAAACAACATCTCCTCCTAGGCCAAGGGCCCGATTTTAAAATAATTTCACAGAAATGTTTCTCTAATACCCCTTTACCAAAATTGCTAAAATGGTTCTGTTCTGCCATTTTGGCCACCAGAGCTAAAAACAGAAAAAAAAACTTTAAACAACATCTCCTCCTAGGCCTATGGCCTGATTTCAAAATAATTTCGCAGAAATATTCATCTGATTAAGTCATTCTCCTTGAGTGCTCACTCAGGTGAGCGATATGGGGACATCATGGTCCTCTTTTTTTTTACGGTGGTCTTGTTTTAATTTTAGGATATTTGATGGGAAATCTATTTTAGAATAATAAAAAATACCCATTATGTATATGGACAGAATATACATACACTGTATGCTTAGTTTTTAATCCAGTCATGTTTGGTAGTTATGCTTTTCTGTTTAATCGCATGACGGTGGGTAATCCATTGAAATGAGACCATATCCTAGCTCGTGGCCTACACCTGCATGGATTATCGCGGGAAGACAAGTCGCCAGAGTTTTCTATTACGTAGTTATTCTTCATGACACGCTTACCATTACAGTGCAGTTTAGTGGATATGTGGTTTGCTTATATTTTGATCAAGTTCAGGAAAGCAACAAGTATTTGATCGGAACTGTGCACTGAGACATCGTTGTTCAAGATAGCAAATCGAGCGCCCGATGGACTTAAAAAAGCGCTTAAAAGCGCTTTATTTGGGAAACCGCAGAGTTGTGTTTGTCTGTCAAATGTAATTTTGAACCTATCCGAATAACACGATATCCAGAATTACTACCTTATCAGAACTAAAGGTGGTTTGGACTGGAATATAGATTTCCGTCTTTGCTGTTTTGCACATGTTCTTATGAAGAGTTCTACAGACGTCTGTTGACCTTTCGTTCAAACGGGATGTAAGTAATCCGCCATTCCTTACTGTTATTGTTTTCTGCCATGGTATGGTGCGGAAGAAATGTCTGTTTTGTATCCTTATTATTTTAAATTGTCCCAATCTTTACAACACCACTGACGTTTTAATTTGTCTATGACCGTTAGCTGTGCGTGAGTAGAAAATTTCATTTGCGTGATATATAGCAGCAGACAGTCCATTAGTAAAGCTTATTGTTTACAATCAACATGCGTGAGACTATCCCATTTCTAAACATGTCACTTAACAGGTTTTCCCTTTGGAATGCCTGCCTATGTTTTCTATTGAAACTACCAAAGTTACCCTTGTTGTTCGGACAGACAGGCAGGTCTGTGGAACACTGTAAAACAAAACCAGACGTCTGATCAGGGTTAATATTGTTTACCACTCATCAATAACTACTTAGACATATCCACTGGTACTCAAACCGAGTGTTTGAAGTTTCAGCACAAGTATGGCAAGGAATTAAAGTGCCGTAATACTAAGGGTAAATACGATTGTTTCGTTGTATCAGTCTCGTTTATCCAATCTGCTTATATGTTGTTGTGTTTTATCATTATTATTATTTTTATTTGGCTTTATATGCTATATTACATTATTCCAAAAGTTTGATTCGTTGGTGCTAACTTACGTATAGACAAAGTAGATAAATAGATGTTGCGGTTTTACCAGTCATATCAACAATTTAACACCATTTAGGGGTGGGTGGAGTGGGGGTGGGGGGGGGTGTTGGTGGTGGGAAGGGGGGTAGGTGACTTGATATACTTGGTAGAATGTCTGCCATTTTACAAGGCAGAAAGCCACGCCTACCAAACGAATGAATGCGTGAACGTGAAACAATTAGCTCGACATCCGGTTAGAGATAAGATGACTCAAAAAGGTAAACAAACATTGCATTTTCTGTGTTTCATGAGCGATATAAATGTTTTCAGGAAATTATTTAGAAAACGGGGAATTTACATTCAACTGCCCATTGATATTGGCGTCTGTGGAGTAAATCACAGACCACCTACTTCATGCATAGTGACTGAATTATTTTTCGCGTGCTGAAGGTGTACCGAAAGGCATAGAAAACACGTGGTAATTCGTGGTGTTTTTTGTCCTTCATTTAATTTTGCGCTTTGCTAGAAGTTCAACATATCATCACGCACACACGATAGACACGTGTGGTTATTTGTGTTATGGATATTTTGGTTGTTACTGCAGCATTGTGGAAAAATCGCCACGGGAAGGGTCGAAAATGGCTGGTTACGCATAAGATCTATATAAATAATAACAAAACTTACAGCTATAAAGCGGGTCTGATTTCACCTCCACATATCCAGGAACACACGAAGCTTGTTCTACAGAACCATTTATAGCCAACCTGATAAGCAGTGCACTCTTGATTGGGTATTTAATGCAAACATCTTCAGTCTCCAGAATCATAGTGTATAATGACTTTGTTTGAGTTTTCACACCAATTCAATGGCCCTGCAATTGTCTGAAATGAAATTTAACAGTTTTTTTTTCTGCGAAGAAGTGCTGATTTGCCTATTTTTTGCTGGTTAAGCATTAGATTGTCTGGTTAAGAATTCGATGACCAAAGGAGAAAAACACACCGTTTGTTCCCTTTGTAAATGCCAGCGGTTTACTTCAATAACAGATGGTCTTCCTATGATTTGTTAGTTGTGAAATCATCAGATTCAGAAAGTCATGGCGAAAAAAAAAAAAAAAAGTTTTCTGGACAAGGCCATTGAAATACTGTATTTGAAGCTTATTTCACCGAATGGAGCATCAATTTATATATCAGAGGTCATTAAATTGCAAAAATGCCAGTTTGCGTTTCGTAATGGCGCATAACCTTATAGAATTTTTCTATGGTTAAGCATTGGAGAACCCGGTTAAGCATTTGAAACTCGATGAATGTGTAGAAATGCGGCAAAGTTAAGTGCAAATGATAATATATTTGCAAGATCATAGCATGCCTATTTAACAAGTCTAGCTTGTTCTGACATTTTGGCATGTGATGAAGATACTAGATTTGAGGTCCAAGGGTTTCTGGTTCGATCGCCGGTCAGGCCAATCGACGGGAATACTTTCTTAGCAGGTCTAAGTCACTCCATATTACACTTAAAAACAAATTATTTGTATCGCTGTCTTATCGCTGTCTTATTATTTGTATCGCTGTCTTAGTGACGGTTTATTTAGCCTCAGATGTTGTAATTCGTTTGATCTGTGCATGTTATGATTATTTTGTACCGGGTTCAGTTTTACTGTTATTCGTTGGCTATTACAGTTAGTTGATGAGCTAGAAGACTTTCAAGCAATTTCAACAACTAATTAAGAAATGTTTTATCCATTATGTCCACCGAGAGTTTGTTTGGGTTCCCGCAATTGCAATGTTGTTCTTCACTGTTACATACATATGCTTTTTTGTTGTTGTTTTTTTGTATCTATATTCGTCTTTCCAGATTATTGTTGGAGGGCAGAACTAAGGTGGTATCTGCTTTTTTTCGAATCACATTTGAAGTTTTATTGACCTCATTATCCAGGGGAGAGGATAGAATTATCTAAAAAAAAATCCCGGTGTAAAATACCCGGTGTATTCGCAAACCCCCCCACAAAAAGTTTTATGCTTTAGTGTACCCCCAATATATTACCAATGTTTATCTTTAGCTTACCTCTAAGATATTACCAATGTTTATCTTCACTTCTGTTTTTTTTTTTTTTTTGTTTATTTCACCTTTTTAGTGATCTAGTGTTTATCGTATCTAAAAACAAGATTGCACCCCATAAATACCCGGTGAATTTTACTATGTTTTGGATTTCCGAGAAAATCTACAATTTGGAGGTAAGATCCATTTAAAAATATTTTTGGATCACTTCTAAAACTGACTACTTTTAAGGACTACCATAAATTCTTGTTTTGAAGTGTTGTTAGAATCTGCAAGAACTCATATCAGAAGATATTTCACTCAATTTAATGATGATATTTTGCTGTGTAACGGTTTAGTGCCATTATAGTAAATTCTAACACTCCTCGCCTGTATAGCCAATGGTTAAACTCAGTGATATATTATGCAATAAATCACTGGGCGGAAACGCGCGACGCTATCTGCCACCTTTCCGACGTCATTTCGACACGCTGCTGACGTCAGTCTTAGTTTCTAGACTGTGTAACGTCGTCTTTCTCACTTCAGCAACGTAAGAAATGCATGTAAACGTCAGCGTTACAGTCAAAACGTTTGGCGGGATTTCTTTATTCGATGGCGGAAAGTTTGAAAAATCTAAAGGATACAATTACCTTTTCGTCGTTTTCTATGTGTTAGAATCGAAATAGATCAGCTCTTGTGCGTGATTTGTTGAGTAATAAATCACAGTTTGTCGGTCAGTTGTAAGAAGATAAATCACTCGCGCTCCGCGCTCGTGATTTGATCTACTTTACAACTGACCTCCAAACAGTGATTTATTACTCAACAAATCACTGCTAGAGCTGATCTATTTCTTAAACATAACACTGTTACAAACTGTTCAAAGCATATTACAAATACTATCAGTATAAACGTGAATAAACCAGAAATATAGGTAAACATTGGGAATATTTGGGAGTAAGCTAAAGCGTACAACTTTTTTTGTGGGGGTTTTGCGAGTACAACGGGTATTTATGGGGTGCAATCTTGTTTTTAGATGGGGTAAACATTAGACGCGTTTCAAACATATTACAAATACTATCACTAAATAGGTGAAATAAACTAAACCAGAAGTAAAGATAAAAAAAATGGTATTATCTTAGAGGTAAGCTAAAGATAAACATCAGTAATATTTGGGGGTAAGCTAAAGCATAAAACTTTTTTTGTGGGGGTTTGCGGGCACACCGGGTATTTTGGGTGGGGGAGGGCAATCTTGTTTTTAGGTGGTGTTAACACTAAATGCTAGCCTCCAGCTTATGTAGCCGGCAAATTCAGATAACCCCATCCCCGCCCCTGGATAATGAGGTCAATAAAACTTCAAATGTGATTCGAAGAAAAAAACAATGAGCAGATACCATCTTAGTTCTGCCCTCCAACAACAATCTGGAAAGACGAATAAAGATTTAAAAAAAAAGCATATGTTTGTAACAGTGAACAACAACATTGCAGTTGCGGGATCCCAAAGCAAACTCTCGGTGGACATAATGGATAAACATTTCTTAATTAGTTGTTGAGTTTGCTTGAAAGTCTTCTAGCTCATCAACTAACTGTAATAGGCAACGAATAACAGTAAGCCTGAACTCGGTACAAAATAATCATAATTGCACAAATCAAACGAATTACAACAGCTGAGGCTAAACCGTCACTTTTACAGTCAACAATACAAATAATTTGTTTTCAAGTGTAGTATGGAGTGACTTAGACCTGCTAAGAAAGTATTCCCATCGATTGCCCTGACCGGCGATCGAACCAGAAACCCTTGGACCTCAAATCTAGCATCTTCATCACAGGCCAAAATGTCAGAACAAGCTGGACTTGTCAAACAGGCACGCTATGGTCTTGCAAATATATTATCATTTGTACTTCACTTTGCCGAATTTCTACACATTCATCGAGTTTCAAATGCTTAACCGGGTTCTCCAATGCTTAACCATAGAAAAATTATATAAGGTTATGCGCCATTATGAAATGCAAACTGGCCTTTTTGTTTTCTACAGAAGCAAATAATGACCTCTGATATATGAATTGATGCTCCAATCGGTCAAATATGCGTGAAATCCAGTATTTCAATGGCCTTGTCCAGAAAACCTTTGTTTTTTAACCATGATTGTCTGCATCTGATTATATCACGACAACTTATAAATCATAGGTAGACCATCTGTAGTAAATCGCTGGCATTTACAAAGGGAACAAACGGTGTGTTTTTTCTCCTTTGGTTATCGAATTCTTAACCAGACAAGCTAATGCTTAACCAGCAAAAATAGGCAGATCAGCACTTCTTCGCAGAAAAAAAAATCCAAAACCTGTTAAATATCATTTCAGACAATTGCAGGGCCATTGAATTGATGTGAAAACACAGTCATTATACACTATGAACCGGAGATTGAAGATGTTTGCATTAAATACTATGTTATTTCCCAATCAAGAGTGCACTGCTTATCAGGTTGGCTAAAAATGGTTCCGTAGAACAAGCTTCGTGTGTTCCTGGAGACGGGAAGACCCGCTTTATAGCTGTAAGTTTTGTTATTATTTATATAGATCTTATGCGTAACCAGCCATTTTCGATACTTCCCGTGGCGATTTTTCGACAATGCTGCATTAACAACCAAAATATCCATAACACAAATAACCACATGTGTCTATCGTGTGTGCGTGATGATATGTTGAACTTCTAGCAAAACGCAAAATTAAATAAAGGACAAAAATACCACGAATTATCACGTGTTTTCTATGCCTTTCGGTACACCTTCAGCACGCGAAAAATCATTCAGCCAATATGCGTGAAGTAGGTGGTCTGAGATTTACTCCACAGACGCCTATATTAATAATGGGCAGTTGAATGTAATTCCCCGTTTTTCAAATAATTTCCTCAAAACATTTATATCGCTCATGAAATGGTGAAAATGCAAAGTTTACCTTTTTCAGTCATCTTATCCCTAACCGGATGTCGATCTAATTGTTTCACGTTCTTAACCGGTGGTTACGCATTCATTCGTTGGTAGGCGTGAAAGCTAACTGTCTCTCCTCCACACCTAGACCCTTTTGTAAAGGTGTCTGCTCTAAAAAAAAAAGGTGTCCACTCCAAAGGGAGCAAATTCTTTCCTTTTAGAGTTGGTTCATTTTCAGTTTTGACAGAGTTGTCTGCCCACCTAAAAGTGTATCCATTCATCTTATTAGTTGGCGTATAAGATGGCAAAAGTGTATATGGAGAGTATTGGGCATTTGCATGTCACACAATGTGCCATCGTATTTGCTAGTTTATAATTGTGAAAGTAATGGATTGTTATGTTCCATTCCCTTCAGTTTCTTATCTTTGTTGGTCGTTGGGGCACGCCAGATAAATCTCTCCCTTTTGGCTGCCCTCTGTGGACTGGCCGGTCCTGTCTTTTAGGTTGTCTTCCCTTCTTTTCTTGTATTTACCTCTTGTCACTTAAATGTTATTATATCAGAAGTATATAAATGTGACCTGTATCACCTGAGTTTTCGTTTCTCGCCTATGATGAGATCGTCATGAGGCATCTGAGATTTGCTTGCATACTCCATCATGGTCAAGGTATGGGGATCTTGTTGTAATGTTTAAAATAACCTTGTTTAATCAGACATATGGTTCGTCAATTCTGTTCATCTGTTTTGTTTTTGTTTTTTTTTTTTTTTGTTTGCGAGTCATAAGTTAGCCGGTTCGTCTGTTTTCTTGTTGTAAACCGACATCATGGTATCAGTCATAGATTTCTCTTCCGTCCAGCTTGAACGAGCTTCGCTGGTATGTTATCAACTTCTGCTCATCTTCCCCTCGTCGGTGCAACGATGGCTGCTTTATCTTCTTCGCAAATGATTGGGCAATAGTCCTCATCTGAACTTACTGGACTCTCTAGAACTGTGCGATCTAAAAGTTTCTGAACGAATAAAAATACGAAAATAATAGTATCGGTGTTGAGTCTCGAATACAGTTGATACTTGACAATGTGGGTTCTACAGCTATACTTGATAATGTAGAATCTACAGTTAATACTTAATAATGTGGATACAGTTGATACTAGAAAATGTGGAGGCTACACTTCATATTCATAAAACAAATCACCTCGTAGAATAAACCACAAAGCAACAAAGAGTAAGACTAACACCGGGACCACCGCCTTAGAACGGTCAGTCGAGTAAACCACCGGGGGTTTAAAGCACTTTTACAGCTAGCCAACTTCACCCTGGGTCCCGATGCTACTCTTAATACAGAAATACATAAAAAATCGGTTCGCATAAAGGCTCCTAACTCAGTCAAAGCGAAAATATAAAAATCAAATTAATCACTATAATAAACAAAGACGAGTACTCATGGCTAATTCTACAGTATGCCAGAGTAAATGAAAACCAATAGTTGAACCACGGCGGGCCAAGCCAAAGACATTTAGTCAAGCCCCAACCCACTGGTTAAAGTTTTACGAAGAGGCCGTCATTGAGTCTGAGACCCGAACCACCGTCGTGCAATTAAAGTGAAGCATAGCCATCAACGATGATTGGGTTGACAACTAGGCATGCAGTCTGCCGCATAATATCCAGGCTATAGCCAATTCTTTAATGACGGTTAATTAGTTTTCTGAATTGCTCCGAAAAGTTAGATTTTCCTAAATCGAAAGGTAATATCAACGCAAATATGAGCTCATACCAGAACTCGGTGTGTATGAGGATGAGGAAAGGATAGTAACTTCCTATATAATACAGACGTACGCTTGGACTGACCTCATTTCGCAGGCCTGTAAATATATATGTCGGTCTCTTTTGCAATTTTAGGTACACGATTCCACCCCCCATTCCCACCAACCCTTCATATTGTCAGCAGGAATATAGGAATGGCTTATTGTTTTGACTGAGGGAATAAAAGTAAAAATAAAAAATGGCAAACGCCAGAACATTACATTAGATATATTTCTGCAAATCTCGCTGCAGTGTATAAAACTGTATTAGCACTTATCTCATAGTAGGCTGTATGGCTGAGTATGAATTTGATATAATAAGTATATGAATCGGTCTATAATTTCAGTTACTGTCATAACTTTCCAAATCTACATTGTTTCAATTTATTTCTTGTTTTATATATTTTGTAATTCTAAGTAATGTTGTTCATTTACATACGAGGTACGAGAAAACGTTCTTTGCCCGATATACTTAGAATGTATAAATTGAAATGAAACCCCAAACAGCTGATAATTTTATCTTATTCAACATCTTTGGTAGAAAGAATAAAATTTCAGAGCTATTGATTTGAGTTGGAATTCGCTGCAAACAGGGGAAGGGTGTGTTAAGCTGAAAAAAAAAACGGACAAAGTTGAAATTAGAACAGTCATAAAGTACATATGTAAGAAGGGCATGTCCCCTGTGGAAATTCATGACGACCATTAAAAACCTTGGGAATAAGTCTCCTTCTTACAGCACGATGAAGAAATGGGCAGTTGAATTTAGGAGAGGGAGGGGGAGTGTGGAGGACTATGAACGGTCTGGGCACCCTGAAGAAGCTACTACAGACAAAAACGTTGTTGAGCTTTGCACAGTCTGATCATGTGTGTCAGGAGAAGAAGCCTGCGTATAGGCATAAGTTTTGGGGCAGTTCTGTCTATCTTGACCGATATCATCTCAGCTATATAGGTCCCCAGAATGTTAACCAAAGATCAGAAAAAGAGCAAGCTTGATATTTCTAAGTATCTCCTGTCTCTCTTATGAAGATGACACTGAGGAATTTATGCGTCGAGGTGTGACCCAAGATGAGACTTTGGTTCATCATTTCATCCTGAGGCCAAAAAGCAGAGTATGCAATAGAGGCACCCTGGCTCAACCTCTCCGAAGAAATTTAAGAAAGAGTATTCAGCAGGGAATGTGATAGCCTCTATCTTTTGAGATAGTTAGGACATTATCATGGTGGAACGTCGCACGATAAATCGTACATATTATGCAGAAGAACTAAGGGGGCTGCGTCAGGAGATTATGAAGAAAAGAAGAGGAAAGTTGACTCGAGATGTTCTGCTCTTGCAAGATCATGCACCAGCCCTCACCGGTTACTGCGACTAAATGCAGCTTCGAGGTCCTCCCCCATCCCCCGTATTTTTGAGATTTAGCCACTTCGGACTTCTGTCTGTTTCCAAACCTGAAAACTAAATGAGAAATAACGGCACAATTTCTGCTCTTGGTCATTCCCATACAGTGGGGTGAGAACTTTTTGGTAGTCCCTCGTATGAGCCAAGCCACAGCAATTCCTACAATTTTACATCTACGCCCAGCGAAGACTCAGATCAGCGTAATCGAATCAGAATCTTCTCCGGCTGCATGAAAATAATTTGAGTCTTTTGCTATCAATCAAACGTACAGAGAAGACTCTGATCAGACTGTGCGGATACGCAGGCTGTGCTAATCTTCTGTCTATTTGCTGGGCGTACATGCAATATTGTAGGAAACGCCTTGCCCCGGCTCATATTTGATGTTAGTAGTTCTAGGAGACGACATCTGTTTGCTTCCCACCAAATTCTAAACTCTAATATATTTCTGTGCATATTATATTTTGGCGCTCTGTAAAAATATATGTGAAGATATCGAGGAAATGCCAGAATCACGAAGCACGATCTTCTCGAGGCACAAAGAGGAGATATGAGGAACATACAATGACAAAACAAACGCCACGACACACCACCGACACAGGAACCGCCTTGGAACGATGAGTAAAAAAAAACCTCTAGTGGACATGTACTGAGTATATTGCCGATGAATAACTTTTTTTTTCTTTCTTTACATGAATTTGGACTCAAACCTCTTCCGATCAGCCTTTGTCCACAAATCATTTCTTTTCTTAGATAGTGACGCCTCCACCAGCTCACTCACGTTTGTCTTTCCTAAAGCCCTGGGACTTACCGGCCTAAGCAACCACTGTAGACGGCACTGGTAAGGGTTTACAGTATTTGCCACACAGCCAATATTTGAAGACATACAAACTGTTAGTTCAAAGGATTTGTTTAAATTTTAGGATAGGTACTGTAAATACGATAATTAGTTCGATTTAAAGTTGTTGTTTTTGTTTGTTTTTTTTGTTTGTTTTTTTTTTGTTTTTTTTTGCAGATGGACAGAGAAGACTCTGATTAGACTGAGTGGATATGCAGACTGATATGCGCAGGCTGATCTGAGCTTTCGCATGGTTCACATGTTAGACAGTAAAGTTTCTTGCCATGCGACTTACATAGTCAAAACAATAAACAATGAGTAAAGAAATCATTAAAACATTGTGATTGGATACATTTTCAAGGGAGGCAATTCTAACAGAAAAGGATTTGATTCCAAGGAAAATAGAGAAATGATGAAGAGTTTAAGCAGATTAAGCAAATTTAGATGGATTTATGCAGTAAAATTTTGCAAGAAATAATAAACACATTCTTAAGTTGGTTTAAAAACTGTAAAATTTGGAAAATCCCCTTAATAAGGTAGACACCTACATGCACCTGTTTTTACCAGGCTTAGCCCCTATGTGAAATTGTTGTCCGGCTACGTTAAAAATCTTGATTTGACTTGACCTTTCTTCACCATATGTTATGGGGAAAAATACACATTACATAAACTTGTTAGCGTAATGTGCGTAGAATGCATCGGTTGATCTGGGCCACCGCTGTTTGCATGATTATGCCATAAAATCTCCCCCTTCTCAAGTTGTTCGTGCGCACTATATAGATATATTTAGAGATAGATTTATTTCCGTCCGTCCGTCAGTTCATACGTTCGTCAATGCGTCAATCCTGGTGTCACCCTGATGTTCAAGTCCCGTTCTCAAGAATCACTAGGGCTAGATAAATGATACTTGGTACTGACTTCCATCTAGAGATGACCACCTACATGTGGGTATCCATATTTGACCTTGACCAATATTTCATAGTTCACTGACTTTGCTCGAGGAGGTTCAAAACCGCATTCTGCGTAATTCTTTTCAAGCCTTTGCCTCTTTGTAAACTTCTGCAACAAGGTATATCGGAACTAGAATTTTACGGTGACTTAGTATATAGATTTAGAAAAACTGTGGAAAAATCTAACTTTTCGGAGCAATTCAGAAAACTAATTAACCGTTATAAAATTCCATAGTGAACTATGAAATATTGGACAAAGCCTAATATTGGTTATAGCCTCGATATTATGCGGCAGACTGCATGCCTAGTTCATTGTTGATGGCTATACTTTACTCTTTAAGGATGCTGATTCTCTCTTAAAACCATACAACAAGTCATAGCCAATGCTTGTATAAAATTTCAAAATCCTGAGTGCAGCATTTCCTGCTAAAATAATGTAAGAAAAAAGTCCAGGGAATGCCACTATCACAAACAGCAGCCCATCACAGAAACCGACAAATCAAAACAAGCACAAATTGAACAAACATACGAAAAGCACTAAGATTAGCGCTCTCTTCCCCAAGCGAGGTAATCGCAATACTAAAAGGACTGAAAAACACAAGAACAAAATGACACAAGTTAAGACATAAAACAAATCGAACAAACATACGAAAAGCGTCTTGTAATTGTGGTACTCCCTGGACTTTTCTTTTACCTTTTTTTTGCAGTATTGTAAAAATGGTAGCTAATTGTTTTTGTTTTGTTTAGTCTTTCTCTGCTCGTGTTATAGCGGGGTTATAGTCAATTCCTCTGTCAGCTCTAGTTTGTTCAATGAATGCATCTGATTTCTTTTGCACACCAAACATAGTACTAGAACACTGTTTGTCTATTTGCAGGGCATCAAGTGTGCTATGGGCACATTTTAGTTGTGCAAGTTATTGATCTACCAAAATCGAAATTTAATAAAAGAGATTTACTATATGTTGATAAATGTTTGAGAAATTGGTATAATAAACTGTAATTTTGAAGGGATTTTAATTTTTTTTTGCCTTATTTGACCCTTTTATCGCTTTTCAGGCTTAGGATATTTAAAAACTCCCATGGAAATGCATGGTGAAAACTATACTTATAAGCGCAGGCTGGAGACAAAAAAAAAGAACATCAATTACTATTATAAAATTATGCATGTTCCAGTGCTTGACAAAATATCATAACTTACTTTGGTTAAATTTCAAGAAGACTTAAAAAGGGAGTAATACGAAACAGAGATGTACATTAGCAAAAATTGTGTTTGCTGATGCAATATTTTTCAGACATGGCCTTTGCGTGTGTAGTTGGGACATGTGCAATAAATGGGTCAAATATAGATATTTTTTACACTTAATCTAGATAAAAATGCTAGCAAATACAAAAAAAATAATATAAAAACATCTGGTCTTTATTGTATTCTTGCTAGCTGGCCTATCCAAAGGGCTTGGGGAGCTATTAGTACTAGTCTTCCGTTACTTTCAAGTGACATCTCCTCTGAAAATGCTTGGCTCTTTGCTTTATATGTAATCCGTGAGTAGCAAGTTTACAGCTTGTATTCTTTCGGATCAAACTTTAATCTGAATCCCTGTCTCCATGGCCTCATCTTTAATGGACACACACACAAAAAAAACCTCAAATGTTGGGAGACATGCATACAGTTGGGGATGCAGTGTTATACAAACATATCTCGTATAAAAGTATATACAACCAGATGTTTACAATATTGGCCTATAACATAGTCTGTATAGCAAATTACCAGTAGTTGCATACCCCAATATGTGAAATACTTAAACAACTATTAAAACATACAGACTGTGTAGGAAGGATATATGACCTGACCACAGAGACATGGCTGAATACTATTTAAAGCAAATTGGTTGGGGCATAAACTCAAATCCCTGATACAAAGGCAGTAGATGGCATGTCTGACTAGATGTAGAGCCTGTGCGTTGCCACATAACTGCAGTTGAAATAATTCTAATGCATTTTCAGCTGATTAAAAAAGGGCAGTTGCCAGTTACAGTACAGAAAATTTGAGCCTGATAGGCTTGGGCTGAGTGATCTTGGTGCAATTACACGTCGAATAAGACTGCTACGGATTTTTAAAAAGAATATCAGAGTTCCCCATAGAATATACCCTGCAGTTACGCTTTCTATTATAACTACAATGTTAGCCGGCCTCGGTGGCTCAGTTGGATGCGCCGTCCGACTGGAGACCAGGAGGTCGCGGGTTCAACCCCCGCCGAGGTCGGCAACATTCTTTCGTGGAGATTAATTATAAAATATTTTCTACGGTCATTCTCTCCCTTCCGCTGATTCAAGAAGGACAGTTGTCAGTTTCTGGCGAAAGAATGTCACAATACTGGTTAACCGCTTAGAGGACTAAGCCTGCCCAGTAAACGTGTGGTTAGGTAAACTGACCGCGCTCGACATGACCCCATTGGGTTGACTGGGCCGTAAAACCTCAACACACATAACTACAGTGTTAAATATGTTATATAAAAAGTTTATCCTTTGGAAGCAAGGAATACACCAAACAACTGAAAATTATCGAGTGTACAAGTTTTCTGGGCCAGATTACCTTCTTTCGGTCAATTAATCCCTCATCAGTGACCCGCAAATATTTTCAAAGTTCCACAATGGAATCAATGATCCCAATGGTGCCAGTTTGCACTTTACAATCGCCTTTCGTATTCTCCTTATGATTCTAATTTATACTTCATTGAAGGGTAGATATTTACCGGTGTTCGTATCCCGTTTATAACAATTTCTTACTTTACGTTTCTTTGGACTTGTATTAGACTTAGTTATGTATTGTCGGTTGTTATTATACTTTGTATGCATCGGTCCTACTGCCTGTTTGCATCGCTACTTACTGCCTATAACAGCCGGTACGAATGCTGCTTTTTATCTAATGGTATACAACTATATGAGTATCACTAATAGATTAAAAATTACTATTTCTCCTATTAGGCTACATTCTGCTTCTTTTTCACAGATTGCCCGTTCTACTGCTATATTTAACTCTTTATTACCTACTGTTAACGTTTCGCCTTTGAAACTTCACTCTGTTTCATCTATAAATTTATATGGCGCTTCCAATTATAATATTTTCCGTAATCACCATAGAATTAGACTTTCTCCAATTAAATCTCCTATATTTCTAAAATATAAGAATCCGTATAAAAGGAACAGTATGTACCTTAATATTTCTAAGTGCAATGCCAAGAGTTGCATCTGCTGCAATCATTTAATTTGTTAGTCAACTATTATTTCCTCAGTTAATCATATTCAATTTTCAGTTGTAAACAACTCTGATTTAGACTTACAATTTGTTTAAAATCAAAAAAGCAAAGAAAATTGATACGTTCCTATATCAACATTTCCGGAGAGCTGGTCATTCATGATCATCTAGTAAAGTTTTGGTTCAACCTACTGAAAAAATTGTACACAAGTCGAATTCTACTGAAAGATTCAAAAATATTTTAAGACATGAACTTGAACTTAAATAGATTAAACGTTTACAAACCCCTTTTTTACTTGGATTTAATGATAAATATTTACCATGAAGGAAATATTTCTAAAATGCTGGATTTCGATGTTTTTTCCCTTTTAGATATTAAAAAAAACGTAATAAACAATCCTATGGTAAAACGATCCCATGGTAAGCGCAAAAATGGTAATTTTAAAAGAAAACATAAAACTGTCTTATCTCTTTTTGATTTAAATATTCTCTTAAATTCTGGACGTTATCAAATGCTTTCTAAACTAGCTTCACTGTCTATTACTTCATTAAGTAAGTTAGATGATGAAGCGAAACAAATTGCTCTCCTGACTAGATGTTATACTCAACATGCTCTTTGTCCTTACATTGATTCTTAAATTAACCACATTAGACACTTCATCAAAATTCCATTCATTAATAAAGGTATTGAATTCATGTATTTACCTAGCATATCTCGAGATAATAATGTTATATCAGCTATACCCTCATATTTCGAAAACACGGAATCTCCTATTATTGGTTTTAAATATAACAAACCTATCCGTAATACTATACTTAATTTTAATAAATTAGTTTCTGATCTTGATGTTGAAACTACTTCCCCTGATTCTTGAGATTGTAAAGAAATTTTGTTATCAACCAGCGGGTCATATTGTCACTGCTAACTTGAAGATTATAACTGATTCACGAATCCGTTCAGTTATTTCAAAAGGACCTAAATATAGATTCCCAGCCCACATTGACTTCAATAAATGTCGGGAAACATTTACCAGTGCTTTAAATAATTATTGTACGCGTTGGTGTAAACGAGAGCATGTTGAGTCCAATGCTTTAAATAATTGGAAATTAAAGATTTTTAAGATCATTGATGAACGTGTGTTATTTTATTCTAATAACCTTGATCTTCTCCCTCTTTTCGATATTTGAAACAGGGTATCCAAGAATTTCATAGGAAGTATGTTTTGGCTCCAGCTGATAAAGCTGCTAATAATGTTGTTGTTGTATGACGACTTTATTATATCAATACAAGAACTTGGTAGTACCAAAACATGAACGGATTTCTACTGACGAGAGATCTATTGTTAATACCCATTCTATCGATATTACTGCTAAATTTGCAGTGAGTATTAAAGAAAAGCAAGCCAGACTTCCTACGTTATATTGGTTATCGAAACTTCATAAACGACCTTATAAAGCACGTTTCATTGCTAATTCTAGTTCGTGTTCGACTACTGTTTTGTCCAAATTGCTAACTTCTTGCCTTACTGCTGGATTAGCATTGGATTAGATACTATGATACTGTTTACGAAAGGGACGGAATTAACTATTTTTGGTCAATTAAAAATTCCAATGATGTTCTCAATAAATTTAAATCTAAAAACTTTCAGGCTTCTAAATTGTCTACATATGATTTTTCTACACTGTATACTACGTTACCTCATAATCTTATAAAAGATAAACTTATTGATTTAATTAACCGAACGTTTATTCGGGAGAAAACCCAATATTTGGCTTGCACGAAGAATGTGCTTTTTTCACTTCTGATGTATACAATAATCACAATTTATGGTCGTGTCAAAAAGTCTGTGATGCCCTTGATTATCTTTTGGATAATATTTTTTATTAGATTCGGTACTAAACTTTACAGGCAAACTATTGGTATTCAGATGGGAACTAATTGTGCTCCTCTTGTTGCAGATTTGTTTCTTTTTTGTTATGAGAGAGATTTCATGAAGTCTCTCTCACGTGAAAATCAGGTTGACATTATTGAGGCTTTTAATTCAACTTCAAGATACCTTGATGATTTATTAAATATTGACAATATTTACTTTGACCAAATGGTGGACCGCATACACCCTACAGAACTCCAATTAAAGAGAGCAAATTCTTCCGATACCGAGGCACCTTTTTTGGATTTGAATCTATCTATATTTAATGGTACAGTTTCCACTAAAATAAACGCGACGATTTTGATTTTGATATAGTCAATTTCCCTTTTCTGGATGGCGATGTCCCCCGGCGTACCTCATATACATATCTCAACTTATTATATTCGCCAGAGCTTCTTCAAATCTTAGTGACTGATACTACTGTAATAAAGCCTTACTGCCAAACTTCTTAGGCAGGGCTATCGTTATTTTAAACTTCGTAAGGCGTTTTCGAAATTTTATCGCAGACACAGTGCCTTGGTAGAAAAGTCAGTCTGAAAACCCTTCTGCAACAAGGTATATCGGAACCAGAATTTTACGGTGACTAAGTGTACAGATTTAGAAAAATTGTAGGAAAATCTAACTTTTCGGAGCAATTCAGAAAACTTATTAAACGTAATAAAAGAATTGGCTATAGCCTGGATGTTATGCAGCAGACTTCATGTCAACCCAATCATTGTTGATGGCTATGCTTCACTCTTTAATTGCACGACGGTGGTTCGGGCCTCAGACTCAATGACGGCCTCTTCGTAAAACTTTAACCAGTGGGTTGGGGCTTGACGATATGTCTTTGGTTCAACTATTGGTTTTCATTTACTCTGGCAAACAGTAGAATTAGCCATGAGTACTCGTCTTTGTTTATTATAGTGATTAATTTGATTTTTATGTTTTCGCTTGATGCATTGACTGAGTTGGGAGCCTTTATGCGAACCGAATTTTTTATGTATTTCTGTATTAAGAGAAGCATCGGGCCCCAGAGTGAAATTGGCTAGCTGTAAAAGTGCTTTAAACCCCCGGTGGTTTACTCTACTGACCGTTCTAAGCCGGTGGTCCCGATGTTAGTCTTAAGCCCCGTTTATATGCATTAAGTTTACCCCAAGGGATAAATATTTGCCCCTCCTTGTTAAATACCCCCGTGGGCAAATGGTTGCGTTTATATGTTATGGGAAGAAGGGGCAAATGATTTTTATTTAAAAGCTTATCAATAACAGCAAGATTGGGTTTTTTTTACCTTTACCACTCTCTAAGAATATTTAGCAGACGACAATTGATGATAGTTTTCTTAATTTTCCCAGAGATCTGGATTTGAAATTTCATGCAAACCTCCTCTGGAGACAATCTGCATGAGATATCAAATCCTGTATCCTGTGAAAAATAAGAAAAAAATATTTCAAAATGTCGTCTGCTGAAAATTTTACCAAGAGCGGCCTTATCAAAAATGAATTATCTGAGAAAGCTTCAGAAGCAAGTTGCTGCAATAAGTAGGGAAAGAAAGTTTTGGATAAAAGAAAAAAAGTATTATTTGGTGGTCAGTAATATAATATTCCCTAATTTACTGCTGTATCCTAAAATGTTTTGCTAATATTCCCAATAATTTAATTGCAACTAGCTGAGCAGCATGACATTATAGCCCCACCAAAGTTTGGGCATGGTTTATAATATTCTACTGTAAACAAAGTAATTATGCCACCATACTGTACATGTACTATACGTGTACATTAATATGTTCATCAGAATCCAGACTGACCCCATAATCATTTGAGGTGCTCCAAATAGAACTGACCTTATGACATATGCGAACAGGGTACACCCAGATCAGCTTGTGCATCCGCAGGGTCTACACTAGCCAGAATGTTGCAAAGATTCTGTTTGCAAACAGTGTACATCCTGATTAGACTGCTCAGATGTGCAGGCCCATCTGCGTGTACGTACGTCACATATGTAATAAAATTAGTTTCTAATATTTAGAATAGCTCATTCACATTTTCCCACTTTTCAGTTATGTGCTGAAGACATGAAACAAGAACTAATTAGCAGAACTAACTGGTCATAATCAAGAAAAGTGATAACAATAATACATAAAAATAAATTATTTGACATTGCTTTTTATAATTCAGGTCAGACTGACTTATGATAATGTTGATTGTTGGCATAGGATCTGAAACTGCCATGAGACTAACGGGGAACTAAATTCTGTTGATCTTTAATTCTGGTGATCTAAATTCTGGTGACTAGAGTATTTCCTGTTTTCAGATTAGATAAAAGTAATTGTTCATCGGTAATGACTGTCCATGATATTGCAATCCACTTGCGGTGCTGGTGTTTTTAGCATTTGTAGATTGCTGTATTCAAGTGTTTGTCACATATTGAATATTGAAATACCATGAGAAATACCTAAGACCATAATCAGAGTGCGCAGAGTTTGTTGAAGAAGTATACAGTCTGATCTGGTACCATTATTTGCATCAGTCATTTCTGTAGCATTAAGTTATTTACCTTTACCGCTCTCTGACCAAAATTAACAGATGCCAAATTGATAGCATTTTCCCTGTTTTTTTTTTTCTCAGAAGATAAGGGATGAGACCATTTTCATGAAATGTCAAAGCGATGAGACCATTTTCATGAAATGTCAAAGCCTATTTTCTGGGAAAAATAAAATATTTCAAGTGGTTGTCTGCTAAAAAATTTACCCTGCACGTTAAGCATGAAGAAATGTGAATTATTTTAGTTATCAAATTGTTTGAAAATTACTACTGTGAAACCTTTCCTGATGATATTAACTCATTATAGATGAGCACCATAATAAATAGAAATCATATTTGCCTTGAATCAGTATCCTAACTGCTAGAATAATAGTATTCTGGTCAAATAAATCCCTTCTGACCACAACTTGCAAACATTAATTTGTGATAGAGACAGTACAAGTATACCTGCAGACATCAAGTAAATAAACAAATAAAATGTATGCAAAATAAATATTGTATACATGTATTTTGAGGCATTCCAAACATATTTATAAAATTTAACCATATGGGTAAATTAGAAATTGCGTTTACATGACGAAATATACCCCTAGGGGTAAAATACCCCTTGAGCTGGGGTATTTTATCCACGTGGGTAAATTTTACCCCTAGGGGCAAATGCGTTTACATGACGAGTATACACCTAGGGGTAAATTTGCCCCTAGGGGCAAACTTATGCATATAAACGGGGCATTACTCTTTGTTGCTTTGTGGTTAATTCTACGAGGCGATTTGTTTTATATCTTACCTTGTGTCATTTTGTTCTTGTGTTTTTCAGTCCTTTTAGCATTGCGATTACCTCGCTTGGTGAAGAGAGAGCTAATCTTAGTGCTTTTCGTACGTTTGTTCAATTTGTGCTTATTTGGATTTGTCGGTTTCCTCTTCCTCTTGGTGTCTGGGAAGGCCTGCGGTTTGTGATTGTAACAATCTCTGGACTTTTCTGTTATCGTTTTTTAAATATAAAAAATCTACACTATGATGAAAGACATGGATACTTTTTACGATGACCGAACTGTCCCTTAACACCAGCTGTAGTTAATGTGTTCTATAATGATTTATCCTTTGGTTGCAAGAAATAACCAAAGAACTAAAAACGGTCGAATGTACAAATTGTCTAGGCCAGGCTAGCTAAGTTCGGCCAGTTAGGCCTCATCAGTGACCCTCTAATATATTCAAGCCCATCAGTAACCTCCAATATATTCGAACCCAATTTAAACTACGAGTATTACACTCTTCAAGCCTTATTTAAACTGCCAATTAGATGCGAAATTTGCCTGACGCTATTCAAAGTTCACAAACAATCAACCCATTAGCGCTCTCGGTATTTTGATGTGTACATATATATGCGAAAGTGAAGTACTGAGATAGAGAGATCTTTAAAACATTTCAGCAATATTACAAAAGAGAGAAAGAAGAAAATTAGATTCTGCTAATTGAAAGCATTGGCTTAAAACAATGTTTGTGTTTACTTTTATTTATGAGGGATTGAAAAGACAAATAAATTTCCGCGGCGTGACAGATACACCAAAAGTTCGTGTGCTTAACTATGTGTTCCTGATAATGGAGACATATTAGCGTCTTTAGTGTTTGCGATTAATCTTTGTAGAATAATAAATTACCCAAATAACCCAAAACTATTTTAACATGCAACCTGGTGGAATGGAACAAGTCATAGATCACAGAAAATCCTTATAAATTAATATTATGACAAGGAATTGTTAAGGCTCGAAATGTCGAGACATTTCATTTATCTTATTAAGGGGGCTGGGTACACCTGGTAAATTTTACGCCATTTTATACAAGGACAACAACTTCTGTGACTTCCTGTTTGCATTCCTGTTTGTGTCCGACTCATAACTCCTAAGCCGTATTGAATATATTCACAAACCTTCACAGATGGCTTAATCATATCGCGACAATGTGTCGCGAATAAGGAAGACAACTCTGGCTACTTCGGTTTTTGAATTACGCCCTTTGCCCATGTAGTGTAATAAAAAATGAAAATTCGTGTCCGGCAAATGACTTCTAAAAAAAAAGGTCCAGGGAGTGCCACAATCATAAGCCGTAGCCCTTCCCAGACACCAAGAGGAAGAGGAAACAGACAAAACCAAACAAGCACAAATCGAACAAACGTACGAAAAGCACTAAGATTAGTTCTCTCTTCCCCAAGCGATGTAATCGCAATGCTAAAATGACTGGAAAACACAAGAATAAAATATTACAAGGCAAAGCTTAAAACAAATCATCTCGTAAAATAAACCACAAAGCAACAAAGAGTAGGATTAACACCGGGATCACCGCCTTAGAACTGTCAGAAGAATAAACCACGGGGAGGTAGGGGGGGGGGGAGGGGAAGGGTGTTAAAGCACTTTTACACACGGCCTTCACCCTTGGTCCCGATGCTACTCTTAATACAGAAATATATAAAATTTCGGTTCGCATAAAGGCTCCCAACGCAGTCAATGCATCAAAGTGAAAACATTAAAATCAAATTAATCACTATGATAAACACAGATTTGTTCACATGGTTAATTCTACTGTGTGCTAGAGTAGATGAAAACCAATAGCTGAACCACGGTGGGCCAAGCCCCAACCCATTGGTTAAAGTTTTACGAAGTTTTCTTAAACCATACTGAATATATATTAATGAAACATCACAGATTGTTCAATCATAGCATTCAATCATTCAATTGTTCATCATTAGTCGGGTTTCTCAATTCTTGTACCTTGCAAAAAACGTAACCCTAGCATCGGAAAGACTGAATTGTATATATAAAGTTTGGATAGTTGTTCGTACAAAACCGCTGTATAGCAATGCGAAACTAATTGCATTTTGGAGAAACGCCTGCATTTTGCATGATACTGGTTTTACCGAGCAACTGTAAGTTCTATTAAGTGAATAGTACACGTGTATATACTAATAGGTAAAATACACCTAATATACACCCAACTCGCGATAAATTAATAAGTACGGTTGATATCTGAATATTTAGCACCGATTGTTTAAAATTCTTGTCGCGTTTTGTAAAACGGAGTGTATTTAATGAAATTTTGATAAACATTTTAGTTTACGGAAATTACGTCAAATAAACATCTAGGCATATATTTTACTAATGATTGTAGCTGGCATCAACATATTGACTATATAAAAGATAAGGCCTGGTGTAGGATAAATATTATGTGGAAATTAAAATTCAAACTTGATAGGAAATCTTTGGAAACAATTTATCTAGTATTTATAAGACCGTTATTAGAATAAGGCCTGGTGTAGGATAAATATTATGCGGAAATTAAAATTCAAACTTGATAGGAAATCTTTGGAAACAATTTATCTAGTATTTATAAGACCGTTATTAGAATACGGGGATATCATATGGGATAACTGTTCCCAGTATGAAAAAATGAACTGGACAAAATTCAGAATGAGGCGGCAAGGATAGCCACGGGGGCTACTAAGCTCGTCTCGTTAAACAATCTCTACAGAGAAGTTTGTTGGGAGTCCCTTCACAAACGACGACAGGATCACAAACTTACACTGTTTTATAAAATGTTGAACAACCTTGCACCGATCTATCTATCTTCCTTAATACCCCAACAAGTAAGTCACATTTCCCAATATAATCTGCGAAATTCAGGGGATATTAAAACTATACGGGCTAAAACGAATCAGTTTTACAACTCTTTCCTACCTTCGACTTTAAGAGAGTGGAATAACTTACCATCTGAGGCAAGACAATGCACCACCTTAAATTCCTTTAAACATTTTCTTAAGAAAGATAAATCTTCAGTCCCGAACTATTACTATCATGGCAATAGAAAGGCACAAATCCTACACGCTCGACTACGTACAGGCTGTAGTTCTTTGAATTTAGATTTATTCTATAAAAATATAACAGACTCGCCTTTATGTCTTTGTGGCAGTGTTGAAGATCCACAACATTTTTTCTTTCATTGCAGATTTTATCAAGCACACCATAACTGGTTATTACACTCCTTCCTTAAGATTGTTGTTATATGGTGATCCGTCTTTATCCCAGGAAATAAACAGATATTTTTGATCATGTTCATAAATTTATCATTGACACAAAGCGTTTCTAACCTTATATAATTAGCTATAAGTATGCGACGATATAATGAAAACTGCTGCTTAGATCATCCAGTATGCCTGCTCCCCACTTTTATTCTCTTTTCCCCTTAGTTTATTTCCGTTGTTCTTTTTTTTTTTTTTTTTTTTTTTTTTTTTTGTTTTGTTAGTCAGATAGTATATTATTCATCTGTTGTTATTCAAATTGATTCATATCAGTCTGCCTGAACCATTACTTAATATTAACTTATATCAGTAGTAATCCGCCACAAACATTACAACTGTATATTTACTGGGAGAGGGACTCTATAAGCATTTGCTTTCGTTCTAATCCTTTATATGTTTTCAGCTTTCGTCTGTTTGTGTTATATTGTAAACTATTTGAATAAAATATGTTTATACTAAATGCGGAAAACAACCGGGATGTTACTAATGACGTCATGTTTGCATAATCGCATTAGAAAATAAACATTCTGCTTTCTGTTTTGAGCATTTTTTATATGATTTAACCTGAATACACACGGTTTTGTATACTTAGAAATTAGTATCAACAGGGTTTCCATAGAAACGTGCGAGTTCTCGCGAAATGCAATGTATGCGTATCTGCTATAAGTTGCTTTATATACTATGGTGGCATATAACTGACATCTAAATATTGAGATACTAAGTCGACTTTTTCTGCTTTTATGTCGACTTAAAATGTATGACCTGATGCTATATCGACTTCCAGTGACAATGGTTATCATGACTGCAAGTCGTAATACTGTTCAGAAGTGTCATCCACAACGCCAGCATCATGAAACACTTATACAACTATATGTCGACATTATAATTATCATCTCGACTTCCGGTCATGTTATGTAGTAGGATTTGTTGAGAAGATAATGATAGTCAAATAGTGACTATGCGGGCCGAGATAGTTAAATTTGGGACGATGTGACATATTAAGTTTAGGGCTTAATATAGTGTTTGGTGGCATATAGCTATTATATACTTATCGTTTCTTGTAAACAACTCTGCGACTGCAATAAGATTGGCGCTGCCTGTGTGAATTTGGTCTAAAAATAAACTTTCACGACTACGAAAACGTATCTCAACGCTAACTGGCAATTCATGACATGTAGAAGAACCGGAAGTCGAGATAATAAAAAATAATAGAAAATAAGTCGTCATGTAATGTTAACACGCTTTGTTTTCTTGACGGCAGCTCAGAGCAATATTACGATCCGCAGACGCGATAACCATTATCAACGGAAGTCGATATAGCATCAAGTCCTACATTGTAAGTCGACATGAAAGCAGAAGAAGTCTACTTAGTATGTTAATATTTAGATGTCAGTTATATGCCACCATAATATACAGACATGTCCAGGCTTTCTTCCTATATCGAAATAAATCGTAGATCTTTCCGATGCTAGAGTTAGCAAAAATTGAGTACTAGAATCCATACTATATGTGAACCGAACAATGAAGACTATTCTGACTACTTCTGTCTACCAGGCTGGGGCATCCGTGTCCCATGGATATTTTCTAGTTTCAAACATCTTTTGAGATCACTTGGACTCTCTCTCTCTCTGTGTGTGTGTGTGTGTGTGTGTGTGTGTGTGTGTGTGTGTGTGTGTGTGTGTGTGTGTGTGTGTGTGTGTGTGTGCAAACCGATGCTTCGTGATTGTGGTGTTTCCTGGATATCCTCACTTACATTTTTTGCTCGTCTGACCCATTAAAGCCGAGATAGCTATTTTCGTTTCGAAGCTGTATGACTCACATTTAGCGAAATTATGTTCTGTTTTCGTTTTCTTTATGCCCCACCCCTTCCCATGTATGTATGTATGTATGTATGTATGTATGCATGCATGCATGCATGCAAGCACGCATATGTGTGTATTTATGCATGCATGTAATGTATGTATGTATGTATGTATGTATGTATGTATGTATGTATGTATGTATGTATGTATGTATGTATGTATGTATGTATGTGCGGATGTGTGTGTATTACCAAAATCATGTCCGTCCCAGAGCTTTGTTATTCCTTGATGTATTTTAGAATTACTTGGCAGAATTGTTGACCATTATCAGACAATGTGTCATGCGCAAGACCCAGGTACGTAGCTCCAAGATCAAGGTCACACTTGGTTGTCAAATGTTAAAAATAGGGTCTATATTTCGTGTCCGGTTTGTCAATCCTTGGCGGATTGAAAAATTACTTTGCAGAAATGTTAACCATCATCAGACAATGTATCGCGCGAAAAACCCAGGTCAGTAGCTCCAAGGTCAAGGTGAAAGGTCAAACATCATGTCCGGTCCATAACTTTGTTTTTCCCAGCTGGATTTTAAAAATTACTTAGCAGAAATGTATCGCGCGCAAGACCCAGGTCCGTAGCTCCAAGGTCAAGGTCACACTTAAAGTTCAAATGTCAAAAATTGGGTATATTTTTCGTGTTCGGTCCATAACTTTATCATTCCTTGATGGATTTAAAAACTAGTCTGCAGAAATGTTAAGCATCATGAGGCAATGTGTCGCGCACAAAATCCAGGTCCATAGCTTCAAAATTAAGGTCACACTTAGAGATCAAAGATAAAAAAATTTTCGTGTCCAGTCCATTACTTTGTCATTGCTTAATGGATTTAGAAAATACTTTGCAGAAATGTTGACCATCATGAGACGATACGTCACGCGCAAGACCCAGGTCCGTAGTTCTAAGGTCAAGGTCACACTTAAAGGTCAAAAGTACATTATGTTGGTCACACAACACTCATTTCTGTGACCCATGTCATTTAGCGGGGGCATCCGTGTCCTACCTATGACGCAATTCTGGTTCTACATATGTGTGTTGACGTTAAAGTGTTGTTTAAATATAGCATTAAAACAATTAAAACTAACGTTTTCCTTTCCCATTTTGTTTTAATTCAAATTAAAAAAAAAATTCTAATTGGAAGACTGACTTGTCAAAATGACATGTATCTTAGCGGGTTCGGGAAAAAATTTTAGGTTTATTTTGCTTTCTGCATGTCTTGGTGCTCGACAAGATATGCGCATCATACGTTGCATTTCCAGACTTTTCGGGTTTAGCCACACTGATGAAGTTTAAATAACAGGAAGACCTCTGTGGCACTAAATTAGCTCATATTAAAAGCTATACGTTTGTTTTAGAGAAGAAAAAAAAACTTAATATAAAAGACATATGATTCCACTGTACAAAGAGAAAAGACTAAGTTCAGTTGTGTGACATACATATATGCAAGAACACTGTGGTCGAACCGCCGCGTTGGCACTCTGATTGGTAATATAGACCCCGTTGTAAATCCGGTTGGTAAGAGTTTCAGTATGGTGCTATAAGGTGTTTTTGGATTTACCTAACTTGAAAAAGTAAGCATTTACTGTTGTATTTTATTTGAATAAAGGCCAGTTTCACTGCTGTTGTCTGAATTCTTGTTAAGCATCACGTTTTATCATCACAAGATTTACCAGAAAGCGAAAATCAAGGGTCGAAGTTGTGCTTACGGAAAACAAAATCTTGCGAATCGAGTGATTTCTAGAAAAATGCCGCTGATATTTATTTAGTTTTTGCATTTGCATTTAGTTTCTACGACGAATATTGCGCAACATACTCTTTGTTTGTAAAGACGATCTCCCCTTCTTCTAATTTTCGGTGCATGAAAAGACACACGACGAAACACGTTTTTGACATTCATTGATTTTGTCCCGGGTTGGTTTTGATAGGAAATCGTACTGAAATGAGCCACTAATGATAGAGAGTACTGGTTGACCAGTCTAGTTATTTGACAGAATGGCCTTTACGAGGCAGGCTGATGAAAAAATTGCCACTATACTTCTTTGGACAGGCAGTACTTCTGCATGTTACAGCCCAAAAGTTTTTTGGAAAGTGTAACTGAAAGCTTCAACATAAACATCAGAGCGGAATTAGAATGGGGCATTCAACAGATCGATAGTTGATAATTGGCTGAAAGCGATCAATAATGGGGATTTAGTGGGGTGTAGCTTGGTAGATTTTTGTAAGGCCTTTGACCAGGTAGATCATAACTTACTTCTTCAAACGCTACGACATTACAGACTAAATGAATTGAGTTAATCATGGTTTTATTCGTATCTGTGTAACCGGTCCCAGCAAGTCCATTTAAATGGGAACTTATCTGAATGTGTTAGGGTAAGATATGGCGGTATGGCGTTCTTCAAGGACCAATTTTAGGCCCCCTTCTATTTTTTATTTTTATAAATGATATACAAAAGATGTCATTAGCTCTGTTGATTTATATGCCGACGACACTGCATTATACAACACAGACAAATTGAAAATAATTTTCAACATGTCTTAAATTACAAATCGTCAGAGAAGAAAAACTTTAACCAAAAATAATTTGTCACTTCCACATAATTAATATTAAATTGCAAATAACACGTTGTGAAAAAAATTTTAGGTGTTCATTTGGATGACAATTTAGAGTTGAATAATTATTTTCAACAATTTTGCAAAAAACATTTCGTCTTCCCTGTGGCTGTTTTCTCAGATAAGGTCATATCTATCACAACAAAATAAAGTTCTGTGTATATAATGTTTATATAAAGCCACAGTTTGAATATTGCGGAAATTCTTTCGATTACAATCTATATAAAGTAGAAAAATTACAAAGATGTGCCTGCAAAATAAAATTATGTAAAATTAGAGGATGTCCTTAAAAGTTTAAGCTTTTTACCATTTGAAGAAATGATAATTCATAAATAAAGCAAAACTTGTGTAGAAAATTGGCAATTACACAGCTCCCACAAAACCAAAGTTAAACATATTTAAAGAAGTTTGTCATATTCTGGCGCTCTTGTATGGAATAACATTCCAACAGAAATTAAAAATGCGGACACGCAGTTTTGTTTTGAAATGTTCAAATAGGATAAAGAATGGAATACTTCTTAGTTCAATTAATACAGCAATATGCTGTATTACCTCCATCGCCAAATGCAAATCTATATTCCATGTTTGCAAATGCATATAGCTTATACTACTTAATTTGTTTAGTATCCCTTAAGTTTCTTTTATCATTCCGTTTGGATTAATGTGTAATTAGAGGATCTATTGCGAGTTGTCATTCATTATGAAGTTTATGAAACGAGCCTTTGGCGAGTTTCATAAATTTCATATGGAGTGGTCAAGAGTGTAAGATTCTGTTTATCATTTGACCATTTTAAATTAGATTTCACCAAATTTGAAATTGACAACAGAGAATGCGTGGTTGACATAGACTTGTTTCCACCACTGCAAAACAGCGCCGTCATATGTCATGTGCATGTATGTATGAGCGTGAAAGTGTGTGCGAGAATGAGTATCAGTTAAAAACTGACTAAACATTTAAATATGTCAAGTAAACTCTTTATGTTCTTATGATAACATATAAAATATTCATTGGCAAAGCCAGCAATAGATGCGTACAGTTTACAATTTCTGTCATTGTATGTCTTTGCATATATGTGAAAATTTTATTTTGGATAGCCGTTTGGCCAATTTTTGGGAAAAAACTGTCCTTTAGGCTTTCTGCTTGTAGTGTTTTAATTGTGGTGCCGTTGCTTTAAATGCTTTCTTCTTTCCCTTTGGTGTCTTGGAACGGAAGGTGTGAGGTAATTGTATCTATTCCTGATCATTGCCTTCTTTTCTGTTTAGTAGCAACCGATGAAACTTTTGCCATTATTCTGTTATGAAACATAAGCACCACAAGAAGAGTACTGTGCGAATTCTAGAAGTTATTCATCAGACATCTGTATCAAAATTCATGCGATGTTTATGGTCAAATTACCTTTCATTACCCCATAAATCTGGATACTGACGTTTTCAAATTGTCTGATGAGCTGAAGAATTCGTTTTTGGTGTGTGAATGCCAATCACGTTATAATTAATCACGTTTGAACGTTTCGAGCAGACTGAGCGCGGAAATCAACAGTCTTGGTAGCCGAGGGATTTTAGTGACTTGGTGCTTTGAATTGCGCACACAATATAAAAGCCGTTGCTGCTGATTTTTTTTCAACCATGGTTACCCTTCGCATCCTTGTCTGGCAAATTCTAGAAGTTATTCATCAGACATCTGTATCAAAATTCATGCGATGTTTATGGTCATTGTATCTATTCCTGATCATTGCCTTCTTTTCTGTTTAGTAGCAACCGATGAAACTTTTGCCATTAATCTGTATGTTATGAAACATAAGCACCACAAGAAGAGTACTGTGCGAATTCTAGAAGTTATTCATCAGACATCTGTATCAAAATTCATGCGATGTTTATGGTCAAATTACCTTTCAGTACCCCATAAATCTGGATACACACGTTTTCAAATTGTCTGATGAGCTGAAGAATCCGTTTTTGATGTGTGAATGCATCTAAAACTAATCACGTTTGAACATTTCGAGCAGACTGAGCACGAAAATCAATAGGCTTATTAGCTAAGGGATTTTAGTGACTTGGTGCTTTGAATTGCACACACAATATAAAAGCCGTTGCTGTTGATTTTTTTCAACCATGTTTACCATTCGCATCCTCGTCTGGTCTTTGAGAAAACAGCTTTCTTGCCTTTTATTTCCAACCCGCACTCTCTGTTCAGCCAACCCGGGACTTGGCCAGTCACACAGTGAAACCAACCCGTGATCTCCACATGTCAAGACCGAGTAGACTATCATGACAAGGGACAGGTGATTAGCCCCAGAAGTACATTTACTTATTTCGTACACGTCTAAGAAACGTAGTCTCTGTGTTTTCAACATGTGTCTACTTCATAGATACTAGAAAATTGGCTGTCTGCGAGGTTTGTCTGTATTCAAAACTTCTTCGTAAAAATGAGCTCGCTGATTGTGAAGGACAGCTAGTCGCACGAAGGGCAGCTCCGCTCCTGGAGAACGGAATGCAACTAAGCAATTAAGGCTGCAGCATCAGCGAGGTTCGTCATATTCTAAATTTAACCTTAAATAATAAAAAACATAAACTTTTACCTGGTTTCAACGCGTTGTTGGTTCAGCACCATATTGAAACTCTTACCAACCGGATTTACAACAGGGCCTATGTTACCAATCGGAGTGCCAACGGGGCGATTCGACTACAGTGAAGAAGTGACGTCGAAATGATCAGGGTATGTTGACATTTTTTGTTGTTGTATCTCCCCGCAAAAATTCATCTCTGCACGTGCGACAGAACTACTATTTAATTGACACATTAGTAGTTGCGGTCATTGTACCAAAGCCGTAATCCAAACTCATAAATCCATAAACGAATGACGAATCAGAATATTCAGACCAACAGACATGGACCCTTGAACAAAGGGTGTAATCAGGCGTCCGCGGATAGTAAGCATTACTTGGTAAGCAAGCTTCGCCCACCATGCCCATAGGCCTGAACGAAGGAAATATCGGTAGAAGCGTATGTCCGGGATTTGGGAAGTCTACTTATGGCGCGTCACTGGCAAAAACATCAGAAACAATTCTGGAAACTGCCACATTGTAGGGATTGACTAGATCATGATGTCTCCCATAGAACTTCTTAAGTGTTGCTACCAATTTGATTTTTTGATACCCCTCGCTCAACAACTTTGTAGTGAGCACTTTCCCACGCTCCATGAAGTCCTGATAATTTGAACAGGTTCTGGCATAACGGATTAACTGTGAAACGTAAACGCCGTATGCTGGTGCAGAAGGGATATTACTGCTCAGGAATGGAAAGTTAACAATGGGAAAATTGAAGTCATCCCGTTTGTCGTAAAGCCTAGTAGTAAGCTTTCAATTGTCAATGTAGAGATAACAATCCAAGTATGAGGAGGAGGCTGCAGCCTCCATTGTTTCCTTTTATTTCAAGTTCACGTGGATAGATGAATTCTAAATACTCCAAGATAAAACCAAGATAAAATTGTAAACATGAAAGTGATAAAACTAAATTCGAATGATTCTTTTCATTTCGCCTTAAAGTAATCAGCAGACAGTCAGATTGAGTATTTTTTAAACAATTTCTCCATTGACAGATTTTTTTTATATTTAATTCCATAGTTTAATTTTAACACGATTATTTATAGGCTTTTTTCAATTGTTTTTGTCATTTTTTCCTGAAACGTCCACAGATTACAGATTTGACTTGCAAATTGACCGTGTTATCTTAAAAAAGACATCAGTCGATTTGAACAAAGTGATAACGTCAAATTTAAGTTCACGACTCGTTTTGTTATTCATTGCAATCAAAGACAGAGATTTTTTTTAAAAGGAATGGATGCAGTTTCAGGGGAAAGCAACTCTGTCAAAGTGTACTCATTCAAACAACGGGGGATCGAAAAGGTCCCGTATTGTTATTTTTCGTCACTACCTCCCCATGTCGGAATTGGGTAATTTGCGCGACTGCTGCCTTCCTTGTGGTAGCCATTTCTCACGGTCCCTCTTCGGAATCAAACTCTGATTCTCCGTTCCCGTTGCAATCATGGCAGGCATAGCACGTACCATCGACAGTTGATAGGGCATACATTTGAAAGATACTTCAGTGTCACCATTAAATCTGGCCTGGAGGACCGGATTGGTCTTGTACTAACAAAAGCACCTTTCCCCGACGGTCGAAGCTGTGTCTAGAATGACCACAGTTATCAAAGTAGGATAGTACGATACTGATTTAATGAGCCATTCGCAGCTACCATATAAAGATGTGTACTTAGACATGCATGGCAACTGGTAGGATCAACATATACTTCTGCTGCCATTCCGCAGAGCTCGGCAGCACTCGAAGGGCGCGCATACCGAGCGGTGCAGAGACGCCACCAGGTGCATCGGATGGGTGTCCATAACCAAAACCGATAGTCGCCTTGAGTTGGCAACCTAATCATTCCGGACGGAAGCTCCATTGCTCAATGGCTGACGCCCCCTCTGGCTTAATGCGTGGCAAGACTCTGTTCGCAGCCTGTCGTCAGCTGGTACCGGAGTAGATTCTGCAAGACGTACGGGCGATCTAGTCTCGATAGGTAGCGGCTAGCTGCCGCACTCCACCGATTCGCTCCTCGGGACCGTGAGGTCTGTCCTGTGCCGCCTGTTGAGACGCAGGGCAGCATTTGATGCACGCGGCTTCATGGCTGCCTGGTGCCAGACGAGGCCAGGCGATGCTTGTTACTCGGCTAAGGACTGTTTTCTGAAGGACTGTTTTCGCGCATCGTCACCTCACCCAACAGAGCACGCCGGGCTGTCCTAGCGGTAGACGACACATTTGAAAGGAAAATTTGGACACACCATGATCAATTGTCACCTTCCACTAGTAGATACGATCTCTAAAACGATAAAAGTAAAAAAAAAAAAAAAAAAAAAAACGTCGGAATGGCCCAACATCGGACTTAAAGGGCCGAAAACGCATTCGGAATCCACGAGAGTGTTCTCGCTGAAATTGCTCTTAAAATGACAGTCCGCATTTTGTTGGAAAAAAAACTGTCCGAAATAGGCTCGGAAAAGAATTAAGTCCAAAATGTATAGGAGGTCCGGTTTCAGTATCGTTTCAGCCGCTGAGAAGCGGCGGGATTCCACGCGGGGATGCGGCGGGAGTAACCGCGCAGATATTGGAGAAGTCCGAAACTGGCTCAAAAATGACGTCTGTATTTTGTTAGAAAATACACCTTGTTCGTATAAAAACTAAGTGCAAAACGAATAGAGCGGCCGTGAGCGACCGGAGACGTACCCGGCGTATTGAAATATGCTGGTAATGGCAAAATACGGAATGCAGTAATGATGCATTGTGTACGCTTTGTTGCAAAATTGTTAAAAGTGTGTCTGTTAATACATGCATAACGAACGCGTAAATGACCAAGAGGTCAAAATCAAAAATCACACTTTTTGATAGGTTTGCATTAACCTGTTCTGTTAAAAACACGTATCTAATGTGTCTCAAGAATATTGGTAATCTGGAGCAAAATTATTAAATTTGTTTTTATAAATGAATGATTTTGCCAAAGAAAATATTTTATTAAGAATAATGTCTAACTTATTGTGCCCAAAGAGAATATCCTGAGTTGTAATGGGCTGCAAATGACATTTATCTCAAATATACTGAAGGAAACTTCTAACGCAAAACCATTTTTTTTTTTCGTTCATAAGTTTCCTACCTGAATTTTCGCGAATGATATCCATTGCATTTTTGGTCCCCATACATGCCCTATAATTATTCACTAAAAACTTGATTGTCCTGTCAGCTCCATTGCGCCTGTGCAGCTGTTGAAAAACACACAATTTTGTGTTGCACGTGCAACTCGGACACCGATTTTGATTTTCATGTATGCGACGATTTTCTCACACGATAGCCGAGTGAAGTTACAACCAGTACTTTTAAGTTCCTCTTTCAGTTTTGCCAAGATTAAGCACTGAAGTCAGAGCGCCCGCCATTGGAATGCTCCAAGCTGGGATGACATTCACAGCTGTAGCCCTTTTTCTGCATTGCGCAATATCTACAGTCAGCAGATTTCGGCAAAAGTTTAACACGTCAGGTAGGAATGCTCCTTTGTAAAGTTTTGATTAGTTATTCAGAGAAATCAGACTAATTATCGCGTCCTTACATCCTACACAACCACCCATCATGAAGTACCTTAGACCCAATTTTTGCCCTTTCAGGTATCGTTGCTGATTGCCCAGACGGAATAAAGGCAGGGTAACAACTGTGGCCCAAGATAACAGACTGAGAACTGCATTCCTTCGTGCAAACAACATCAATGTGATGGACTTAACGTCGATGCCACCTGACTTATCCCCCATCGAGCATGTTTGGGACATGTTAGATAGGCGAGTCCGCCAGCGTCCTGTGCAGCATCAAACGTTATCGCAACTGGAACAGGCGCTCATCCAGGAGTGGAATAATCTGCCGTTGAATGTTATCCGCTGTTACGTTGGGTCAATGGGTCGTCGATGCGCGGCATTTATCAGTGCTGTTGGTGACCATACCAGACACTGTTTTTGTAATCTGAGCTTGTCTTATTGGAATTGACCCCTCGTTTGTGTATACGCTTTCTGTTTTGCGATATGAGACTTTCCAAACTTTTATCATTGTCATGTGTGGTATTATGAAGTATTCTTTGCATATGCCAAATTTTGTTGCGTTTTATGCAACAAAGAATGAAATACAAAAAATTAAATTTCGTTTTGCTTTGTAAGTTTCTTTCATTATATATGCGAAAAGATCTTCCCAGAACTTCTAAACAGAGTTACATGTAATCATAGAAGAAATTGACTAGAGATTTAACTTAGTTGAACAGAATGAGCATATATGTAGGCTGTATTCTGTGATTCAGCATAGTAGTTTAATTTGTTCATTCATGAATTTACGATTGAAATATTACGCGACTCACTGCAGAAAAGCTGCGCCCAATCAGGAGCGAAACATGTTAACTGAGAGCAACCACTATTAAAAAGTTAATTAATCCGAAGCACAACCACAACGGACGCCACAACCCGCAGTGGGTCTACATTCGGATATTCTAAAAAAGTCTCTCTTTGCAAGCATAAACAAGTAAGATGTATTGATGGGGAAAGGCCACACCTTTTTTTCCATATTAGCAAAGGAGTAAACTTTTGTAGCTTCCTAATGAAGTGAATATGCCTCTTATAAAAAAGGGGGTTGGGGGTTTAGTTGGGCGAGGGGTGGGGGGGGGGGGGTGGAAGAGAGAAAACTTTTTTAATGACAGTTATCAACTCTTGAAATTGTAACCATTCACCCGCGCAGTAGTAGATTTAAGAATGCGTGAATTCAAGTGGCTATGTTACTTCACATAGTCGTTCGTATTATATATGGTTTGTTCCAGAAATACTGATATGTACATAAATCCACACAGTCCTCTCTGCCTTACTTGACTCGTGCTGACCTTCAGTTTCAAACTCTTGAGGTGTTGCCAGGTACCCTCTTCCATAGCTGTAGAAATAAGTATATTCTAGATTTCGACTGACTTTCATGCACTTTAGCATATATTTTGTCATCACACGACCAGTACTTTTGGATCTTTTTCCCCTTTTTAGTTGCACAAGCTTGTCAATTATTTTCTGACTGCTTCATGTGAAGTCTTCAGTCATGTATACATTCGATAGGTTGAATCTAGATTCGTATACCTTGGCTTTCATTTTATATGTTTTAAATTTGATAATGACCTGTCTATTGCTTTTCTTGTTTAACTTTCCTATCGGATGGCACCTTTCAATATCTGCAGATACTATGTTTTCATCTACAGGTAATGCTTTGTTCAGATTCCAATTACTTTAGACTAACATTCTTCATAATTACCGAGGTTTACATCGTTCAGATGTTTTGATTGCCGTCTGCCATATTGTTCAAGATCATTTAGACCTTTTTAAGTTTGTCAACACCCTCCCGAGCTTTACCCACATCCTCCTTGAGTTTCGATACTGTAGTTTGTAGTGATTTTATTTGTTATCTCGCTGGGTTTTCTCTGACTTTAAGGATTTAATTTGGGCATTTTTTTCTTCGATTTGTGGATCCATAACTTCAATTTTAAACTTACGTAGGGCACTATCGACTGCGGTATGTATACAGGTCAGCATGGACTTTTCAATACTGGATTTCAACGAGTTTAGAAGTACAGGAACAATGTCTTAAGGGTCTTTAAATCCCCTCTTTCAGGCAATGAGAAGGTTTTCGTCATGTAAATTAGATAAAGACCCTCTTTTACGTAATCTAGGATGTATGGACTCCTGATCAGACGACAATACTCCTGCCTTACGTTTATCATTTGCCAGTTTCTTGACATCTGAACTTGCCATTTTACAGTTTATGATTAATATAAGCAGCAGAAATATTGGATTCACGGTTATTTGTATATGCCGAGGAAATTTACAAGCCTTGATTGAAACCAGAACAAATACGTATTTTTTGTGACTTTGTTAGTTTAAATGAAAAAAAAATCATTTTCCAGTTATATATGTACTGGTTATTATTTAGTTCCATTTGCCATTTGTTTGCTGAGTTTTACAGAGTATCATTTTTTTGTATGAATATCATATAATTTTCTACAGCCCTTCACCTGATACAAAATCATGCATATGATCAGTAGACAGATTGGATTGTAATAATTACAAACCACACGTCTGAAAGAAAATTGTGACAAAAAATCTAATTACTGTTAGCAACCATTCATATTCGAGAAATATTGCCCTAGCATTATAGATCTCATTAAATGCTCCGAAGAAAAATAAACCACCATCATTTTCAAGTAGATCTTTTATAGTTCGAACTCCTTTCTCAAACAAGCTCATATAAACATGATAGAACACGCTTCTTCCTCCGATCAGGATTGTACCAAAGACTAACCTGCCAAAATTGGTACCATGAAGTTGGTGTCAATTTCTGTGAAAATTTCTGGTACCATCTGTGTGTCCTTCTAAAAATGGATTGTCTGTCCTATTCATTCTTTTTTTTTCATAGTCAATAAAAAAAATGTTTAAAAATAAATGTGTTTCCTTTACAACAAATAGATAGTGCTTATCAGAAGATGAAAGCTACGGATCCCTGTAAGTTTCAAATCATAAATGAAATTTTGTATATTAATCATTCTGAGATCTCCCAGTTTGTCGTTTAATTCTATTCCTTGAACTGTTCCACAAGAAATTAAAGAACATTGTTTGTAGCCGACTAACAAAATCAGGTGACGGAGTAGGTAATGCCTAAGATTAAATGAGAAATTTTCGATAAAGCTAGATTTTTTATTACACTATTTTTTCCTAATGGAGTTAAAACTGACTAACTACTAAGTAGCTTTTGAATCTCTTCCATCTTACTTTCATAATTAGCTTGAATCATATTTTTCAGATCTAACGTAAACTTCACTCCTTAAACAATACATTGTTCTTCTTTCCAACATAAATTATAATTTTTGCAGAAATCAGATTTTAATGATCCAGGCAGACAAATATGATTTATTAAGCAGGGTAGTAAAATAAACATCCAGAACCTTCGGAAGCAGAGAATTTGAAATCAAGTGATGCAGAAGATCCTCCGGAAGGTTCTCCTAATGGAATCAAAAAAAAGGGTATAAATCTGCAATTTTCTCGATTTTAAAATAAATCACCAGCAATTATTTTTGGGCTATTCACTATAAACAGTTTCGGCCCAATTCATTTCGCAGGAATATTTGCAAAATAAGTACATGTGCTTTTAGCAACAAGTTTTTCCTGAACTTTTATTTTAATATATCATGTTATCCTTTTTATGAGAATTATTTATTCCGTTATTTATAAAAATGACAAAAGCTGTTTTAATGATATTTCTGCGGTATTATTATCCCGCGAGATTTTTTCTGTTCCAAGTCACCGTGTGTCTTCCGGATATCCCGGATACTAAGACGACCATGAATCAAGTCCAACCCAGTCACATAACAATGAGTTCTTCCACAGAAATTAGTTTCTTCGATAGAAATTATATTTTTGGCGAAGATTTCTGCAGTTCATAATGTGTAGGCTCGCGAAAAACCGTCTAAAAGGCAGATCTTGTTTAAAGCTCTCCAGCAAGTTCCTGAAGCAGTAAGATGCGTTTCAGGTAGGCGAACAGGTAGTGTATCGTAACCCCGGATGCCTATTACAGCACTACGTACTGATTATCGGATATTCAGAAATCACGGCTCCCGCCCAGTGGGACCCGCGAAATAGAGGCTGCCTGGAGCGTCTGAGGCAGATACCAGCTAGTAAATTTAAGCAGGGCCTGATTTCATCATCTGAATAGGTTGCGTAAAAGTCCCACAAATCTAGAGGCAATACCTGTCATAACAAATATTGTTGACCCACATTCCTCAATTATCAGGACAATTTATGAGCTGCAAATATACCAAGCAATTTTTTAACCCTCAAACTCTTAATACCCTGGCCCCAATTCTGTAAATGCATATGCATACAAACATCCTGGTTATTTTGAAAATCGAATACCACTTAAGCCGGCGTTTGCAGCCTCGCAAACTACAATGTTGCATATGAAGAGACTCAATCAAACCGAGTCTCCGATTTTCGTGAGTTTGTGTGTTCTTTGTCTCCAAAGGCAATCCTTTTTGACGTTTATATCATCGTCAGCAATGTCATGAAGCATGTGGAACTCCATCATATCTTCATCGGATGCCAGTACGGTTTCCGCAGGAGAAGGAGTTGTGAAACACAGTTGGTCACACTTGTAAACGACTTGGATTCTTTCCTGGACGATGGAATTCAGACAGACATGGTCGTCTTGGATTTTTCCAAGGCCTTTGACCGTGTTCCACACTGGCGCCTGCTACGGAAACTACGGCCACTATGGCATTAGAGGAAACCTGCATAGCTGGATGACATCTTTCCTCTCTGGACGAACACAGAAGAATCTAAATCTGAAAGTGTCACAGTGATCAGCGGCGTTCATCAGGGCTCCGTCCTGGACCCACTAATGTTCCTACTTTTATCAACGACCCTGACAGGATCAGTTCCAACACGATTATTCGGCGATGACTTCATTGTCTATCGAATCGGCATAGAGATTGTACAGCTCTACAGGAAGATCTCACCAGACTGGCTGAATGGGAACAAACATTGGGTATGGAATTTCACCCGCAAAAGTACAGCATCCTGAGTGTCATACGATCACGCTCCCCCATAAGATACTCATATCAACTAAAAGGGCACAGCCTTCAGTTAGAAGACACTACCTGGGCGTGGATCAGTCAACAATTGCTTGGAAAAATCACATCGACAGGGTGACTAAAAAGGCCAACAACATGCTTGGATCTCTCCGTTGTAACCTTAAATCCACAAGTGTCCAGACAAAGTCAAAATTCTACTTCAGTATGGTCCGGCCCAATTTGGAGTACTGTTCTAGTGTGGAGTCCCTACCATAAAGACAAGATACGAAAAGTAGAAATGATACAACGCAGGGCTGCCGGATATGTAACAAACCGTTTCCGGAACACAAGCAGCGTGTCAACTATGCTTGAGTTTCTGCAGTGGGAGTCACTCGAGTAGCGGATAGCAAAATTACAACTGACTCTTCTGTATAAAATTATCAACGACTTGCTTGAAGTCAAAGCCGAGGAATATTTGACCTCCACAACTGGAAAAACAAGATAGAGACACTCCATAAAGCTCAGACAAATCTCTACTTCAACAGATTCATATGAATTTAGCTCCCCCACCCCACAACCCCCCCTCCCGCGGTCCATTCCTGTGTGGAACTCTCTTCCAGCTTCTAAAGCTGAGGCCCCGTTTTTGGCATCTTTCAAGGAGGGTTATCCACCCTTACATTCTAAGCAAGTTAGGTAGGGACCCCAGCTGCTGTGCTGTCAGGGACGTAAGGGCTCTTGTACCGCTACGGAAGGCAGAGAGGTCTTCACCTGGTAACAAAAGGCTTCTGGGAAAAATACAGAGTAGATCGGGCCCCAAAGGGGCCCCACGTAGATGTGGAGGTTCTGGACCACCCCCTAGATCGGGCCCCAAAGGGGCCCCACGTAGATGAGTGAGGGTTCTGGACCACCCCCTAGACCGGGCCCCAAAGTGGCTCCCACGTAGATAAAAAATTGGCAGCTACGTTGAGACGCTCCCACGTAGACAAACAAGAGACGACTTCCTCGGGCGTGCGGCCGCGCCCGGCTTCCCCCTACTATAGCGCATTTTTGTCAGGGCTACCGATGTTTCGGCTACCATTTTTGGAGGCACGCACACGTCCCTATTTCCAGTAGTATACAGAGGGCAGGTTATGGCGCACTTTTTATATGGCGGGTGGGGCTCGGGCGGTGCTGGCGCACCCACCCCTATACTACAATTCTGTATGCACGTCGAGACGACCTCCTCGGCCGCCCTTCGGCTTCTCCCGAGACCCCAAGTGAGCGTAGTGAGAGCCAGAGCCCCCGGGGACGGCCCCCATCCCGGCGGCAGGAGAAAGGTTTTTGCATATATTAGTTCGATAATTTTCCACTATCCGATTTATCTGGTGCACATCCACTTGATGCACTTATCTGCCATCTACTTACCATACTGATTCACTTACTATACATAAAATTAATTGGGAGGATTAGGTGCACGAACGAACACCAGCAATCCCGACCGTCTCCATCGCACAGACCTCCAGGCCGAGCCCACTATTCAGGCCAGCCTCCAGCCCGCTCCGCTATGGCGCCCGAGCCGCCTGGGGACGGCCCCCCGCCGGCCTGGGGCTGAGCGCAAGAAGGAGGCACTTACCCGTAAGCCATACGTCGTGTCGCGCAAAAGGTTGGTCAGGCTTTGACAAACCGTTTCAACTTTCACATCCGGCGAATGTCGTCTGCTTGAGGCTGTTCCGAAAAAGAAATCTCCAAAACTGGCCCATTCGCCTCGCAAAAATCCGATATTCGCTTAGAAAAAGGAGTATCGTGACATTTCTTTTTCTGAGCATTGCGATAAAATCGTCAGTGTGATTAATACCTGACAAGAAAAACTTTAACTGACAAGAAACATAGAAACGGACAAACTTAATCGCTATTGATAAGCAGACGATAATTTTTCAATGACTAAAAGTTGTAAAACAGACATTTAGTTTCAAAACAGACGTGAACAGCGGTTGTCTCCCTTCTACTATATCAAGCGCCAGACGAGAAGGCCGATGTAAGTGTGTGTGAACTGGGGCTGGGAACCATCGTAGTAAGTGAGGATGTGATCAAAGGCGGGTTTGGGATTGGACAAGCTCATTGTGTCCTAACCAGCCTGCGCTCTTTTTTTTTAAGCCCGCGAACAAGATATATTTATCGAGAGGTGCCACTGTTTCCAGCAGCTCGGAGCTCTTCCAAGAGCTTGGTACGGGCCGTTAGCGTCGCCTCGTCTCTCATGAGGTTCATGAGCTGCTTTTTTTCGTTCTCGGACAGACCGCCCTCTTTCTGACGCCCACGGCGAATCTCAGCCTTCATTTGGTCGTACTTGTCGACCTCAGAGAGAATCAAGCGAAACTCCTCTTCAGTGATCTTATCGTCGGTCAGCGCGGCGAGATCCTGTCAGCGATTGAGTTTAGCTTTGAGACGGCCAGGACCCGGATTTGGTCATGTTTCCTAGCCTTGGCTTCAAGCTTCCGACAAATGAACCTCCCGCCGGCTCCGAGCAACCCACAGGCAATCGCTCCGGCCTGTAAGCCAATTGCGACAGGAGGCAGCGATTATCGTCGTCAACAGCGCGACATCCGTGGCAGCCATGGCTGCGCCGGCTACCGAAAGCCCGGTGTCGAGTCCGTCTACGACATTAGCTCCCCGCCGGTATTTCTTATACAGCGATGCTCTGAAGTCCCGTTCCTTTTCCAGGCGGGCTCTGACCTCGGCCACATGCTGAAGTCGGTGATTCTCTCCAGTCGTCTCGAGTGGTGGGTAAAGTCCCATCGTGCTTAACTATCACCGCTGTCGGACAAGTTCAATAGTCGAGGACCACCGAGCTTTGGTCTGAGGTGAGGTCTGCGGGCGTGAACCTCAGCCTTTTGAGCTCGACCGGACCAACATGGATCTTGCTGATATCCAGAAAGCGGTGCTCAGCTTCATGCCGGACCCCCCCCCCACACACACACCCAAGGTAAAGAGCACCAGAGGTCGCTCCCGAACTCTGATGAAAGCCC
The DNA here is from genome assembly GCA_964016985.1 of Anodontia alba. Classification (NCBI taxonomy): domain Eukaryota; kingdom Metazoa; phylum Mollusca; class Bivalvia; order Lucinida; family Lucinidae; genus Anodontia; species Anodontia alba. Next base: position 46,203,254 of record OZ024833.1, on the reverse strand, counting down.
CAAGTTCTTTTTGCGCGTGCGCGCTGGTCCATTTGAGCTTGAAGCCGGGCGACGAAGTCGTCGGGCGGGTCTCCGAGGATCACCTCGAGGAGGATTGTTGGTGGGCTCTTTTCCCGCGCCGATGATTCCCGCTGGAGAGAACTCGGATACCATTTTTAGAATCCCCTCCCGGCTATTACTTGTTTTCAGCGTGTACTGCTCAGAAATGACGCTTTTGGTCTCAGGAACGTAGGAACACAGCCGGGTACCGCTATTCGAAACCTAAATTTCTGCCGCCCGTGTCTAATATCGTGATCGTCAGCTGGGAAAGAGGCCCCGATGCCAGCCGTTTGTACTGCAAGACGGGGAATGTCTCTGTCCGACCCCCCAACCCGCACCTTTCGTTCTCGACGGGGATGGATTTCAGCAGTGTGGAGGGCCGACCGTTGAGGAGGTTCTCCGACGTACTGACCTCGGCAAGATGCACGCAGATCTCCCGATGGGTGATCAGACGATAAGGCTCGTCTGCAATGTGGGTCTGGCCGGGCTCAAACATCTCTCGAGAGAACCCTAGGAGTTCGGCCAGCGCGCCATTCAGCACCAGGCGTTATTTGTTTGAGGAAATCTGCAGGCGGCCGGTTGGGGCATGCAAACTCAGTTCAGCACCCAAAGGCCGGAACGCCTCTTTGTCCAGCGCACAGACGTTATAGTACCCTTTGGGTATGCCCAACACGGTGCGCCCATCAACGATGCCATTCTCTAACTCGGCGCTGATATTGAGCCAGCGGTGGTAATACGTGAGCTCACAGAGAGCGACCTCCAGCCCCCCACACGCAGTGCCGGGAACAGAGACCGGTTCCCCATTTTGAATGTCGGTGAGTGTGACGTACATAGTGATGGACAAGAAGGCCTACTCGTTCAAAAGCTCTGCAACATATCGGGCGGGGGGCCATTTCAAAGAGAAGCAGGCGTCTCGGGCCAGCCAGAAGATTATGGTTGATGACGAGGGAGGTGACTTTCAGGCCTCTTTCCCAGACATCTTCGCCGACTATCAAAACCCCCCGCTCACTGGAGACATCAATATGGGAAACAAGGCGTGGGGCAACTGGCAACACGCTCGGATGACCTGGTGGCAGTGCCAACTGAACTTCGCGGTTTGGTGCGCGACTGCTGGCTGCGGGGTCTCTGCTGATGACCATATCCAGGCTAAAGACCCCCTCCTTGCGAGTCTGTATCGCTTCCATGTTTACTATGCGACGAGGCGTCTGCTTGTGGAGCTAAAAGTCGCCCTTCCTGAAGACCAATCTCATTCTTGGTATCAGAACGCCTACGACGCCAGGGCCTACAAGCGACTCTGCAACGAGTTCGGAGCTTCGCCTGATACAGATTGGAGGCAAAAGCTAGACCACGGGTGCCAAGGCCTCGGATCTTGGAGCACGTATATGGAGCGTCGGGCGCCTACCGGCATGCGCACTACTCCGATGACCCCTTCTTCCAACAGATGGACGCCATCCGCCATAACCGGGATATATCAGGGGCGTGGACGATGTTCATTCCCGATAAATCAGAAGGCTTCACGCAAGCGGGTGTGGAGCGCCTCAACGACTCGATCAGGACATATGTGTGGGCTATCCTGGGAGCGCAAGCCCAGACACGCTCGAACATTCTCAAGGCCGATACGGGGTTCAAAAGCAGTTCCTAGCCAACGTCGAAGATGCAATTGCTTCTCCAGTCGACATCCCCAGCAGCATCGCTCGATATCAAAAGACGCTCCAGTATGCCTAAACCCCTCTGGACTTCGTCTTCGGGTTAGGGCTCTACCTCGCCCCGAGCGACATGACCCTCCACCCGGGCAATGTCCAGGGCTACAACAACGAAATCGTGATCGCTGGATCTGAAGCAGCTATCGGCCACAACCCGGGAATCAACGAGTCGGAGCAGATCGGCAAGACCACAGGCGATAAGTCCTTCGAAGAAAAAATCGCAGCACCAGCCGGGACTGATCACAAGGGGCCACCGAGTGGCAGACCCGCAGGGCCACCTACGCCAGCAACAACACGCGTCCGCCGCGGCTGCGACAAGCCACGAAGAAGAGAAAACGGCTCTCATAGCCGCAGGGGTCCGACCCGGAGCGCCAAGTGGCGCTTTGGCTGTCGTTGAGATAGCCAATCCCTTGCGGCCACGAGAAGAAGGCCCCCACGCCGATGACCAAGGCCCACAAATTCTCTGCAAGCCAAGTCGCGGCCTTCCCCAACGTGCTCAAGAGCCAGGAGACGATGGACCCGATGATTCCGGGCAGGGCCGCAGCGGCCTTGCCAGCCAAATTGGCCAGGGCACGCCCAAGGGCCTGTAGGTGCTTTTTTACCCACTCCTTCACCCCGACCTTGTCGGGTGGCCTGGGAGTCCACGACGGCCCTGGCGCACTTCCCCCACCGGTGAGCGCAAGCACGAGTGTCGAAATCGCCATGCCAATTGCTGTGAGAATCGATGCGATGGTAATGCCCTGTTCGCGGAAGAGCGTTCGAATTCGCCCAGCCAGCGTCTTGTCTTCATGGAAGAGCCGCCTGATGGTCTCACGAATCCTATTGACCTGCGACCGGAGAGCTGCTACGTTCGCGGAGGTGGCTTCGAGCCTCGCTTGTATTTCAAGTTCGAGGTCGGAGATCTTGCTCTGCCGCCTTTTCATTCGGTCTCGAATCTCTTCTTGAATTTCGGGGTCGTCCGTTTCTGTCAGGTTTCGACGTTCCCTGGCCAAGAGCTTCTTTTGGGATTTCTGGTCCTTGGCATCTGACAGCTTCGCCAGGTTGTTAGCGAGCTCATCTCTCACTCTCGTCATGGCCCCCTTAACACCGGCGAACTCTCTCGCGGCCTGTGTGACCCACGCGACGTCAATTTGCGGATCATTAATGGTCTTCAATGCGGTCTCGACGTCTTCTACGCTTTGACTTGTGGTATCAGCCACGCCGGAGAGGTCCTTCAGCTCGATGGATTCAATGTTTTTTGGGGAGAGTCTCCTCTGCACCTTGGAGTGTCTCCACGACCTCTCTGCCGAGCCTCCGCGATGCCCCCGATCTATAACCAGTGAGCCCCATTGATCTCTGCAGTGCATATGCGCCACCAGCCCCGTATCTTCGGGCCAGCGTCTCTAGACCCAGAAACCGGAATTTTCCCTTCGTCGCAGCAATGGAGATCTTCTTCTTCAGGTGTCCAGTAAAGAGTCTTACCGTCGGGGTCGATCCCGAACGGGTTATAGTCGATCCTGCCTTCGGGGCGCAGCTCATAGGTGAAGCTTACCTCGCCGCAGAAAGCATCAACCAGGCGCTTCTTCTGGTCCTCGAGCGCTCCCTGTCTCAGCTCGTCCTGCAAGAACAGCAAACGGTTCCCGGACGTATTTAGCCCCACCTGGACGTCAAACGGTGGCTCCATAACGGGGGGGGGGGGGGGGGGAGGCGGGGGTCAGGGAGGTCGACAATATCATCGTCTACTCCGGGCCCGTCGGGGTCGAATGTGGGGTTCTCGAAAGTGATGTCAGCCATCGCGGCGTCGACTGTGGATGCTAATTTGAAGGTTGTTGCGTAGGTTCAAATACACACACGCCATGGCTTCGAGCAAATTCGGACGCAAGCTTTATCCTTACCGGTGCCTCTGCGAGCCCCTGGGGGTCAAAGGAGTGTGGCAGTCCGTCGTCATTACAAACAACTCGAGCACGATTGATCAGAATCAACAGCTGCTGGTTCGATATATATTCCCGAACCTCGGCGCGCACGACGTTATCGTCCCGGGAACTGCCCGCCTAGCCTTCAAAATCGCGCTGAATAGTGAAGATGCGAACCGGACCGTGGTTCAGAACCTGGGCCGCGCTATCGTGAAGAAGACTGTGATCAAGATCTCCGGCAACGAGGTGATGTCCGTCGACGATAGTGACGTCTTCAACTGTTACGGCGATCTCTGGAAGACGGCCTTGGAGCGGAAAAATGACCAGTACCAAGGCATCGATACGTCTGGTAACCAAAACACAACGCGAATTCGCATTGATGCTGGAAACAAAGATGAGACAGTGGCAGCCAACAAGGCCATCGCCGATGCCTTGATTTCGAGCTGCTCGAGGGCCACATGCCGTTCTATCAAAGCGCGCTTGGAGACCGGCTGGAGTACGAACTCACCTTCAACGACTACAGCCGCGCAAATCGGGCCACAGACGATGCCAACGCCTCATACGACATTGAAAACATCAGTCTAGAGTATGAGATTGTCACACAGCCAGAGCTGGCTCGCATGATCGCAATCAGTACAACGGCCGCCTTGCGATCCTCTATGACCGGATTCTGAGGCACCGAAAAATTTCCAGAGACAAGAGCGACACCCTTTGGAATATCAACCTCAACGTGCCCGCCCGCAGCATGAAGGAGGTCTTGATGCTCTTTGAGGACGTTGCCGCGCAACAGCCCTTCGCTCGCAACACGGTCCTTCTATAATCCGAAAATAACGAAGGTTGAGGTCACGATCGAGGGGCTCCCCAACCAGCTCTTTAGTCAGGGGATGCGTGCCTATCAGATGTGGGACGAGGCGAGGAAGTTATTCGCACCCGGCAGTAAACGCCACCCCGAGGTGGCAGTGGTGGCGAAAGACCTTGGTCTCGCTGACGTCTCTCTCGGGGAGTTCTTGACCTCCAAGTTCGCTCTGTGGCTTGACCTCAGGACAACCGATGATGAACGGCTTCATGGTAGTGGCCGCCGCATAGAGAATGCGAGCGAAGGAGTGACCATCCAGTTGACTAAGACAGCAGAAGCGGCCGGCGCTTTGAACATCTGTCTCTACATCATCATGGACGCCCAGCTGAACCTCGAAGATGGCCGGTTCGTCTCAGCTGTTTAATAATCATCTTCTGCCCTAGGGCGCCCCTTCGGCAATTGTCTGCGGGCAGACAGGATGCGGAAAAACCGTTTTCATCCTGTCTCTGCTCGAAGAAGGCCCCTACCGGGGGTTCTTTCGACACATCGTGGTCCTGTGCCCCACCATAGAGCACAACAAGACCTACAAGCAGTGCCCCTGGCTCTGGACGGACCCTGAGATCTACGTTCTAGACCCCGGTGAGCGCCTTCACGATTACCTGCGGGCCTTCTACCTGGTGTTTAAGGGCGAGCTAACACTTTTCATCATCGACGACTGCTCGGCCACGAAGGCTCTGACGAAGAAGAAGGACATGCTGTCAGAGTTAGCGTTCTCGGGCCGCCACGCCGACATAAGCGTCTGGGTCCTCACCCAGAAATACAACTCAGTCCTGAAGGACTTGCGCGAGCAGACGCGCTGTGTCGCGCTCTTCCACTGCACGGATCGCGACAGCTTTGAAGACTGCCTGCGGGAGAACGACGTGATACCGACAAGGGAACAGCGGGCGTTGGTGCCGCAGCAGCTAGCCGAGAGAAAACACGCCAAGCTTCTGTTGAAAACAGATCAGCCTGCTGCTTATATAGTTGTGTAGCAATGCTTCCTGTTACTGAAGGACTGCTGGACACTGTGCTTGGCACGTCAAGCTTCTGTTGAAAACAGATCAGCCCGCTGCTTATATAGTTGTGTAGCAATGTTTCCTGTTACTGAAGGACTGCTGGTCGCCGTGCTTGGCACGCATTTGCTACTGTTGGTTTTCGTTGCTTGGCAGATCGCACAGTATCTGCGCCGAGTCGCACTCCATATTAGACGGGCCCGCCGGCTTGTAATACGCAAAATGGACTGTGACATACTGATCGATGAGCTGATGTCAGTTGCTGACCCGCAGGGTGATCGGCAGGGCGCTGGTCTAGCCGAGGAGGCTCCACCGGCAGCCGCCCCAGCAGCAACGCCAGACGCGCCGCTGGAGGAAGAACGGGTGCAAAAACACCGCGAACGGCTCGCTGCCATCGCGGCAGGAGGCCAAGCCGGGCAGTATGGACTGGTGGTCCGCGGGAAAACATTCACCGCCGATCAAATCGACACTCTGGATAACACCGAAATCGAGAAGATGTACACCCGCTACGAAGCCAGGCTGGGGGCGGCGATGAGCTCTATGCGGGGATGGCGGCCATGTTTCTCCCAATCGAAAACCAGCCAGGGCTAATCGCATACCTCGAGGGCGACCCGTTTGTCAGACACGCGCTTAGCAGTGCTACCTGCGAGATCTACCACTGCTACGGCATGTTCTTAGCACCGTTAACCGCTGCGCTGACCACCTTGAAGCACTGCCAATTTGGACACTTCTGCCCTGTTAGAGTAAACGGTGGAGGAGACGAAGCAGGAGAACCAAGAGACGGCGGAGGAGCCAGCACAGAGTCCTCAAGTGGAAAGAGTTACGGAGAAAGTAGAGGATCCAAAAAAAGTGGCAGCCGGGCGTGCCGGCGCTGCCGCCCGAAAGGTAAAGCAAGAAGAACGACTTCTCGAGCAGATTCGAGCAGCCAAGGAATCATTTCGCCCCACCGCCGCGCCTGCCAATATTCCTCCGAAGGAGGCGGACCAAGCGGTTTCCCGGCCGGAACGCCGTGAAGGACTAACCAACCGGACCCCATGGATCGTTGGTGTTTGTCTTACGGGCGGGGCGCTCGTGTTTCTCCAACAAACGAGAAGTCCCGCGTCGGTTGCGGCAGGCCCCGTTGACCGCGCCCAAGCAGCGTGTGGATAAACCCACTCGGCCAGACCGGCAATAAAAGCCTTGCCCCGATCCGTTCTATATGGAATGAGCAACCATGACGACTCCAGCAACTGACGGGAAGATGATCGTGAACGCGCTCTACCACAGCGCCGTAGTCTCGGGCTTGGCCATGGGATACGCCCGGCTTGGTAAGATGGCGCTGGGGGGTAGCCCCCCAAAGCTTGACCACACCCCGAGACGTCGGCATGGTGGTGCTAGACGTCGCTCTGGCCATGACAACGAAGGACCTGCTAATTAAACAGGGGGTGTTGCCACCTGATATCATCAAGTGAAAAATGGCTGGCGTTGCAATGCTCGTTGGGGGCGCCCTGGTGAACGCCCTTGCGTTCTCGGGATCGAACTACTTATTCACGATGCTGAGGAGCTCTGGCGTCGACGGAGCGCAAGCGTCATGATAAAGCAGTCGAGCAGCTGCAGGCTGCACAGGCGGCATGGTCCTGAAAACGGATTGAGCGCCTGGACTGAACAAAGAGGAACTTCGCCGGCAAGGTCATGCTGTTAAGACGTTCCGGAATTTTGACGCTGCAATGCAGCAATATGCGCAGGTCACCGGGCACAACCTCGACTCCCTGGGGGCCGAACCCCATTTCGCCGACTTTTATCACCCGAGTGGCGGCCAAAGAGACCGCGAGATCGTCTTTGTCATCCTGGGGATGGCCGCGACCGGCCTGGTGGCCTACAGACACGCCAAGTAATCTTGGCAATGCCGGCCATGTTTTTCTCCGCGGGCGGACGTCGTCTCGACATCCGGGCTAGACCCCTCGATCACGCCGGGAGACCGATGGCTCGGAGGTACAGGGCGGCGTACTCGGGGCGGACCACGAAGCCGTGGACGACGTCTAGGTCGAAGGCCTTCTCGTGGCGCAGGATGTGGGTCAGCATCGCCCGCGCGACCGTGTTCACCGGCCGGTTGTCCTCGGGCGTGCTCGAGCGCATGTGGATAACGATGACGCTGTTCACGAACTGCTCGTAGATCGCGAAGCGTGACTTAAACTCCAGGAAGTCATCCCTGTCGGTTGTATTCCAGCCGCGACGTCTCGTCGACCTCCTCGCAGACCTGCCGGGGGGGGGGGGGCGCTGGTAGACGAGCTCGCGCATCCGGCGGAGAAGGCGGACTCGCACAGGATGTCCGAGTAGACCCCTGTCGCCTCCGGGTTCCGGGAGCGGAGGATGAAGCCGTAGTTAAAGGGACAGGCGCGGGTGGTCGTCGGCGATGGCGGCCTTCGCATCCTCGAGGGCCGTCCGGGAGATGCGGCCGAGGTCCGCCGTCCGAAGACTGGACCCCCGGCTGCCAGCCAGGTCCTCGCGGCTGTGGACGGTCTGGTGTGGGACGGTCGGAAGGCCAACGCCGTCCGCCGTACAGTACTGGAATCCCGGAGCCAAGGTCGGCGGTCTGGATGTTCTAGACCGCCGGGGGGGTCGGCGGCCATGGGGTGGATGGCGGAAGCCGATGGTGTAGCAGCTCCCGCGGTCGAGCTGCTGAAAGTCGAGGCGGGTGTCGCCCCCGCAGAGGAAGTCGCGCCTGAACCCGAGGCCAGCCGTCGGCGGGAAGTCGGGACAGTCCGCCAGGAGGTCGTGGATGATCTCGGCCTAAGTCTTACCGCCCATCCACTTCAGGTGGGAGACGTCGTAGCTGTTGCTTGAGGCGAGGCACCAGATCGGGCCCTTCGCCGGATGTCCAGCAGTAGAGCGTGACGACCATCCCGTCGTTGACCTGGATGATGTCGTAGTGACCGGTCCGGATCTCGCTGTCGGCGTCCGGGACGCTGAGGGCGCGGTCGACTTCTTTTGCCAACGGGCGCGGGGCGAAGGCGCGCGGAGGCACCACGAGGAGAGCCCACGCACGGGCATCGATCATGGCCCCGTTGCACTCGGCGCAGAGGGGCACGCGGATGTTCCGGCGATCGCAGGAGACGTTGATGCGGCCCACGAAGGAACTGCCCCCGACACGTCGCTGAGCTGGATGCGCAGGCGCCCGCGCTCGATGACGGTCGGGCTCTGGCGCTCGCGGGCCGCCCAGCGCTTGCCCCGCCTTTTGCCGCAGCTCGGCGGTTCGGTGTGATGCTCGTCGTAGCGCATCCGGATGCCGAGGTCGCTTGCGAGAGAGTGGAGCCACTCGACCAGAGAGGCTTGAGGCTCGCCGGCTTTGGCGCGCTGGCGGAGCTCGACCACCAGGGTGGCGAGGGTGTACTGGGCCGCTGGCCGGGGCGTTGGCACGTTCTTCTTCATCGGAGTAAACAAACTATGTCGGCGCCCGCCGTCTTTCTAGATGAGACTGTCCCAGCCAGCCATTCGGCCCGACAGCTTCCGCATGTTGGAGGCTTATCGGGCTGCTGGAATACCATGGCCGACATTAAGCTCTCTGCTCTATACTACAGCCCTCCGAGGCTACTGGAAGGGGCTGGCAGCCATCGAGAAGCTGGCATATGCAGCCAAGGTGACTGAACAGCGGGCCAAGGACTGGCTGAATAGGCAGGCCATCTGGCAGATCTATCGGCCTGCCCCACGGCGCGTACCGCGGCCAAAGTTTGACGTGGCGGTGCCCAATGAGGTCCACCAGGCGGATCTGCTTTCTGCCACACGACTCTCACGCTACGCTCTCACGGTCGTTGATGTGGCCTCACGCTACAAAGAGGCTGAGCCTCTGACTAGCAAGACCGCGGCAGAGGTCGCCGTTGCTCTGTCTCGGATCTACAGCCGGGGGGCTATTGAAGTGGCCGAAGCTCCTTCAGGTTGACCCTGGGCGCAAGTTCATGGGTGCGGTGAGCCAGCTGCTGGCAAAGCACTCTGTTCAGGTTCGGCGTATTCGGGTTGACATCCACCGAGACCAGGGGATCGTAGAGCGCTGGAACCGGACCCTGGCTGAGCGGGTCTTTGGACACCAGTATGCTTAGGAGATGCGCCTCCCTTCGGGTCAGAGGTCAACAGAGTGGGTTAAGCGATTGCCCGCAGTTGTCGCGGCTCTGAATGGTGAGGTCACCCGGTTGACTGGCAAAAGGCCCTCTGATGCCATCAAAGCCAAGACCGTGGTGCAAAAGCCCTCCTTTGTAGTTCCCGACCGCCCTGTTGGTCACAAGGAGCAGAGGCTCCCTTCAGGTGTTGGTATTCGCTATCTGTACCAGCCTGGCGAGCTGGAGGGCGGTCGGCGCCGCGCGACTGTCCCCGTGTGGTCTCTTGGGGTGTACCGGCTGGGGCGCTCGGTGACCAAGCCCGACGAGCCCGTGTTGTATTACTTGCAGGACGGCCCGCCGCGTGGTTTTGTCAGGGAGGAACTCCTCGTGGTGCCACCGGACACTCAGCTTCCTCCGGATGGGGTTCTCAAGCGCTGAGCAGTTCATCGATGTACGCATCCATCTCAGCAGCGCCATCCAGAAGGGCGTCTTTGTGCCCATAGGCCAGCGTGTCCACCCCATTTTCTGCGATCCAGCGTTTGGAGGCGAAGGGTGAGACCTTATTCAGGCGCTGACCTTAGATGCGATGGCGCTCTGACCGCAGGACATCCACGCTATGGCGGAAGGTTTGCTTTCGGAAGAGAGCCTCTTTGTACTGCTCATGTCCGATGTGCTTTTTCACGACATTCTTTTTCACACCCTTCGCCTTCTTGATGTTTCCCCCACCAGCCTCAAGGATCGAGTACATCTTAGGACGCAGACCACATATTCGGCAATGGGGCGCCCTGCACACTCGTACTTCAACTTCCCCAACACCTTTTTGTTGGCGATGCTTTGTAGTGCGTGCTCCGGTGGGTAGTCTGAGGTGTATTAGAGCTCTGCAGGGGAGGCCATGTCCCTGAAGACATCCTCGGACTGGACCTCGAGGAAGAGGCTGTCGGTGTCGGTGTAGAGGAGCTGGCAACGATCCCCGTACTGCCCCCGGAGCTGGTTGTAGTAGAAGTCGTACATCAGGTGCTTGGAGAGATCCAGAATGCTCATCCCCACGAACACCGGGCGATTGAGCGCTAGGCGGCTCTTGTGGATCTGGATAGCAGCCAAGTCGTCATCGAAGTGTTGACCCGAGCAAATGCTGGGCCGGCGATGAGGCGCCTGAGTTGTCCTCCTCATACGAACGCACCAGCTTCACATCAACCCGCTTCCGCAGGTTCTCCATGGGCTTCCCGAAGACCGAGTTGTTCATCAACTTGTAGAGGTCCTTCTCGAAGTCGCTGGCGGCCTTCTTCCGGAGCTCTGTGTTCATTCGGATGTATGGCGCCATCCAAGGGCTTTGGTCGAACGGCAGGGCACGATGGACCGCAGTCAGACGCAAGCCCAGAGACAGGTACAGCTGCAGATTCCGATAATGAAGCACATAGCGGTCCTTGTTGCGGAGGTTTGGGACCAGCTTCTCAACCTCTGTAGGCGCCACCCCAACGCCGAGGAGGTCGTGCTGATAATCTGACAGCCACTCCTTCTGAATCACCCTGCGCTCCGGTGCCAGCAGATATGAATTGTGCGCGTCGTGTAGGTCTTCTGGGTACTCCAGGTCCACCTCCAGTATGTAGCCCTCGGGGCCGTCAGCTGGTTGCTCTGTGATAGTTTTTGCCAGCTGCTGGCAGTCATCCACCCCCCGAAAGCCGCTGGTGGGGAGATATTGACTCATAGCCCAATCGTAGAGATTGTTCGCATCGAGGTATAAGATGTGGCTACTTGGCTGCCTTGGGTCGTACCTTTCGACCAGGGGATTGTTTGCTCTGGCGTGGCGCTTTGAAGCCATTGAGATGCCTCCTCGCATCCCCTTCTCAATGAACAGATGCTGGTCGTAGTCTGTAAGCAGCTCTAGCTCAACGCCTGTCTTCTTGAGTAAGGCGTCCCACGAAAGGCTCAGGCTGGTGTAATAATGAGCAGGGTCCAGGCCGTACTGCTCTTGGCAGGTCCGCCGAAACGTCTCGAAGACATCTGCCAGAAGGAGCACGTCTGTCCGGCAGTACAGGTCGCTGTAGTCACCCAGGGTCTTGCACCCAAAGGTCTCCCAGACCTTTTTCGCATGGGCGTAGTCCTCGTCATTGATATGCGCATAGTGAGCTTGCTGTAGAAGACCTCCTTGGGGGTGGGGGGGGGTGGTGGAGTTTGGGCTCTGTGAAGCGGTCCCAGGTGTCCATGTACTCGTAAGGGTACACACCCTTCCTCATTAGGAGCTCTCGTCTTTCTCTGTTGGGCTCGTGTTGGGCTGTTATCCGCAACCAGCTTGTCAAGGGAGGCTAGCAGGAATTGGGCGCTGTCAATGAAGCGCAGTTGCCCAAGAGAGAAGGAGATATACTTCTCCGTGTTGTTGGGGATACAGCTGACCCTGTCCTCCACCTTCGAGATGGCCTGCATCAGCAGGTGGGAGTCATAGCCCCGTAGGTTGTGGAACATCACGGGGATGGGGGTTCAGCCGCAGCTTGAGGTTGCAGGCGGTATGGGCCGCCCCTCGATATTTGCCTGTAATGTGGCAGTGGTCACGGACGGCGTCGCCCTCGAGAGGTTTGTCACATACGTGGCACGTCTCAGCGGTGCGGAAGGCACGCCAGTGGGGTCGAGCTCAGGTCCTTCAACTTTGGTGGTGAGAGCCTCAAGGTCGGCGTAGATGATGTAAGGGGCTGGCAACTGCTTGTGGTGGTTCTGAAAGGCTAGTTTGTTTTTACCTTCTTCTGGCATCTCCACCCGTACAGCTGTCTGGCCGATCCCACGGCACTCTGGCTTGTGAGCTTCTAGCAGATCCTCCCTTGTGTAGCCACGAAGACAGCGCTCGCAGTAGTGCTTGCGGTTACTGCACTTGCTCTGGTCGTGGAGCAGGCTTGATCCAGGTGTAGTGGAATTTGCCAGCCTTTTCAATCAGCAGCAGGTTGATCCTTGGCATGTCTTCGGGCTGTTTGCTGATGTGGTGAACAATCACCCCCTTATCCCACCAAAAGACGTTGATGGCAAGGTCGTTTTGTAGCTCAACCTTGGGTACCTGAGAGATTGGTGTGGGAGCATCGATCCCTTCGAAGTCCAGGCCGTCATTAGTAGGATACTTTGACGGTCTGTCAACAAGGTCCCAGGCTGGGAATAGTGCCCACCGCAGGCAGTGGTCATCCTTGTTTTTTACATTGACAACTGCCTTCTTAAGTCGCACCACTGCTGGTAGTGGAATGTAGGAGCCGCCTCTTAGTGGCTGATATCTGGCGATGTTCAGGTAAAGGACTTCCACTCGATCTACAGCCTGACCCTCTCTGCGTCCACTTCTCCAGAGTTTCTTGGATCGTGGGGAAAGCTTGATTGAGGGCCCCCCTCGATTTTCACTGTTTTGCAGAATAGCCTCCTGCTTGTGGCGCAGCACAGGGTCTGTGTACTCCTAACTGCCGTCTTGGTTGTCCCTCCGAAGCTGGACCTTTAGTGCCAGCTGGAACAACACCACCGAGAGCCTTGATCTCTTCCTCGAGCTTGGCCCGAATCTGTCGTCAAACCCCCTCTAAGAAAGCCATGGGGTCTGCACCATGGGAGTGCCCTTGAGGCACATCCATCTGCCATCCTCGCAGGAATGAGCCGATGACCCAGCTAGTCCGGCGGAACACCAGCTGGCGCGGGGCCGATGTGGGAGGCCCCCGCCGCTGGCGTGGGGCCGGTGTGGGTGGCTCACGCGGCTGGCGCGGGGCAGGTGTGGGTGGGATCTCTGCAAGAGCGCTCAGGCCTTCCGCATAGGTTTGTGGTGTAATAGCCCCCCTTCGAAGCAGTCCAGCAAGTTGCTTCACTGCGTCATCCATCGTAGCAGCCGGGATGCGAATATACAGTGCGCGAACGAATGTCTAATTGGAAATTCAGCTAGGATTCTAGGAGACGTGTATACCATACGCGAACATCTGTATAATTGGAAATTCGGCTGGGATTCTAGGAGACGTAAATACCATACGCGGACATCTGTCTAATTAGAAATTCGGCTAGGATTCAAGCGCTTATTTGAGGCCAATGAAAGGCAGGGTTCGCTGCCTTTCCGTCATACAGAGGAGTTCCCACATGCATGCGGAGTGGAAACGCTTTGCTCGAGCTTCTGCCCGAGCTAGAGCTTCTTGCGCTCGGTCAGCACCGCAAATTTTTTAACAGAGCCAAGACTCCGATTTTGTCCCTTTGCCACATCGTCGGCAGGGGTGTGGCTCTGTTCCCGTTTTTTTTTCGCATTTGAGCCCGGTGGATACCGCACAATTCGTAAACACACCGCTTCCCGCATAGCGCAGTGCTGTATTCCATCATATCGGCACTGGATGTATATACCCAGTGCGAACGTTTGTCTAATTTCAAGTTCGACTGGGATTCTGGACTTTTTGCATTCAGAGCCCCTGGGCCGGTAGGGGTGGGGGCCGTCCCCAGGGGCACTGTCTCTCACTACGCTCGCTTGGGGGTCTCAGGAAGAGCCGAAGCGCGGCCGCACGACCGAGGGTCTCGACGTACATACAGAATTGTTTGTCTACGTGGGAGCGTCTCAACGTAGCTGCCAATTTTTTATCTACGTGGGAGCCCCTTTGGGGCCCGGTCTAGGGGGTGGTCCAGAACCCCCACTCATCTACGTGGGGCCCCTTTGTGGCCCGATCTAGGGGGTGGTCCAGAACCCCCACTCATCTACGTGGGGCATCTTTGGGGCCCGATCTAGGGGCTGGTCCAGAACCCTTACTCTGTATACTACTAAACTTTATTCCTTCTCACTTTTTATATTGTACTTCTTCAGTTTATTTATTATTTGTCGTAGATACTTTTTTAATACTTTAATGTTGTCATTTATTTCTATATATATTGTATTTTCTTCTTTCAGCCTATATTCTCTTTGTTTTCATCTTACTTTCGTTACCAACCGAAGTCAACCCGTTGAGTAATAGTCAAATGTGACGGTTCAACGTACAGATGTAGATGCAGATATATATGGTTAGCTCAGTTGTTAGCACCTGACTTGCAAGCAGAAGGTCTTGCATCGCGCACATTTTTTCCTCCTTTTAATGGCGCCCAATGTGAATAACCCACGTGGTTGTATAAGTAAGGACAGGTGGAGGCTAGAAACTGGATGCGCCTCCTACTGGTGATCTGGAGGTTGGGGGTCGACCCCCGCCGGTTGGGCAACATTCTTTCGTGGAGATTGATCATGAAATTTTCTACGGTCTTTCTCTCCCTTCCGCTGATTCAAGAAGGGCAAAATAATGTGCTGAATACTGATTAACCGCAAAGAAGACTTAAGTCTGCCCAGTAAAAGTGTGGTTAGGTAAACTGACTGCGCTCGACATGACACCGTTGGATTGACTGGACCGTAAGACCTCAACACAAACAAACAAAAAGCTGATTTGCAAGCAGGAGTCCTGCATTGGGCCAATTTATGCTCCTTAATTTACTTTACATTAATGGCGACTAGAGCTGGTAAACTGGTGAGTGCAGGTTAAGCTAGAAACTGATAGTATGTTTAGTGCCTTGCACTTAAAGTTAAAAGGGTCATTTGCGGGACTATCATCCTGGTTAGCTCAGTTAGTTGAACTCCTTATTTGCAAGCAAGAGGTTTGGCTGGAAACTGATAGTATGTTTAGTGCCTTGCACTTAAATTTAAAAGGGTCATTTGCGGGACTGTCATCCTGGTTAGTTCAGATAGTTGAACCCCTTATTTGCAAGCAAGAGGTTAGGCTAGAAACTGATAGTATGTTTAGTGCCTTGCACTTGAAGTTAAAAGGGTCAACTGCGGGACTGTCATCCTGGTTAGCTCAGTTAGTTGAACCCCTTATTTGCAAGCAAGAGGTCAGGGGTTCGATTCCTGCATCGGCCACATTTTTAGTGATAACTTTTTGTTCGTCGTCTGTCCGTCCGTCCGTTAACACTTCCACTCGGCAAGTCCTTTGTTCCTAATTTGGTAAGAAAGTTGCTTTTATAAGGGGGACTTAAATTGCTAAATTTATGGTTTGGTATCCCATAGACTTAAAATGGGAAAATTGTTAATTTGCATTTTTTCCAATGAGGTGGTTTGAACCATAATTGGCATTAACGATAATCTGATAGTTGTCTGCCCAGTTTCTGTGTTTTACGACCAGTGACCATTTTGTTTGGTTGTCATGACATCATTAAATTTAATAAAAAAAAATTAAATAACAATTTCTTCAAAACCACTGAAGCAGTATGACTCTAATTTGGTTCAAATATTGCTTGGGTAAAGGCAATTCAAAATAAATAAAATTATGGTGATTTACCGTTTGGTTTGGTTGCCATGCCAGCAGAAAGCTCCAATAGACATTAAATTTAAAAAAAAAAAAATTGATAAATGACAAGTCCAAAACCACTGAAGCGCTATGACCCTAATTTTGTACCAATATTGCTTTGGTAAGGGCAATTCAAAATAGCGAAAATTATTATCTGCCTCTTGGCTGGGTTGAAATGGCAAAAGAAAGCTCCCACAGACTTATAATGCGAAATGGCATTTTCTCCATAACCAGTGCAGTTATGATCATTTGATGATTGTCTAGCCAGTTTATGAGTTATGAACAGTGGCCATTTTGTTTGGTTGCTATGGCAGCATTAAATTTAAAAAAAAAAAATGATTTTTTAAATGAAAGCACCTCCAAAATTACTGAAGTACTATGACTCTAATTTAGTACAAATATTGCTGGGAAAGGACAATTGAAAGTAGCTAAAAGTATGGTGATCTGCCTCTTGGTCTGGTTGCAATGACAACAGAAAGCTGCCATAGACTTATAATGGATAAATGGTTGAATCACATTTTCTCCATAACCAGTTAAGTGATGAGAACCATGTTCGGCAGCTATGTTCATCTGATGATTGTCTACCCAGTTTTCGTGTTTTATGACCTACGGCCATTTTTGGTTTGGTTGCCATGGCAAAATTGTTTTAAAGTAGGAAATGTGTAAAGCACAGGCAAAGAAAGAAGACCCTTGCATGTAGCATAGGTGGGAGCGGCATCATGCAACCTCTTCTACTATCATTTCTTATTCAATAAAAATGAGAGCTTGGCAAGTCCCTGCGTTCTGGCGAAGATATATTGTAAAAGAAACGACTCTTAAGAGCACTGTACACACACAAAGAAAAAAAAACTGAAGTGTCTAAAACTTACTATATGCGATTGAAGTAGCAAAAGTTTTAAGTCAGAATCAAAATTTTATTCTGCGAGAGTTATCTTCTGTTGCAATAATATGATTGGAAAAATGTTGCGTTTCATCTGCATATCTGCAGTCGCTATTTCACTCAGATGTGCGAGCTGTGGCTATTGGGCCTCTTGCTCCTCCTTAGTTTACTTTAGAAGCAAAAGGTTAATCTAATAAAAGCCCGTTGCGGGTAAGCGTCCCCCGACATCATGGCTTTGTTATTAAAGGGTTGGGAGTTTTAAATCCGTATAACAGGAAACCCCAAAACCACATGCACATCTTCAGACCATGTACAACAAATATGCACAGTTTCAAAATGATCTGTAGAAAATTCTAGGAGGAGTTGCGCCTACAAGGTATATGTTCCAATACTAATTGGACCTGGAAAAGACTAAGTCAAAAAAGTGGAAACAGTTGATAAAAAAATACTGGGAGGATAACCCCAAAACCACATGCACGTCTTCAGACCATATAGAAAAAGTATGCATAGTTTAAAAATGATGGGTGGAAAACTGTGTTGCGCCCACAAGGTATCATTGTAATACTAATCATACCTGAAAAACAACGTCGAAAAAGTGGAAAAAAAGTTGATAAAAGATGATGAGACGATATCCCCAAAAGCATATGCACATCTTCAGACAATAAAAGAAACACTTTCAAAGTTTCAAAAAGTTTGTTATAAAACTGTAAGAGAAGTTGCGGCCACAAGCTACATTTGTCATTGTGTCACATCTAAAAAAATTAAGTTGAAAGAAGTGCAAAAACTTGAAAACAGGTAATAGTAGGATAACCCCAAAGCAACACGCACATCTTCATATCATGTAGAACAAATATGCTTAGTTTTCAAACGATCAGTGGAAAAATCTAGGAGGAGTTGCGGCCACAAGATATCTATTCTAATACAAATTGAACCTGGAACAAAAACTAAGTCGAAAAAGTGGATAAAAGTTGATAAAATATAATAGGAGTATAACTCCCAAACTTCAGACTATGTAGACCAAGTATGCACAGTTTCCAAATGATCGGTGGAAAACTCCAGGAGGAGTTGCACCCACAAAAACCGCTTGGCGGAGTAATATTATTTTTCCGTGCGTCCGTCTGGCATCCATCCATCTGTCCATCACGCTATCTCAACTTAACCCGAATTTAACCGCACTTGCTATATGAACTCCTCACGGTAGGGGTACGCGAGAGCAATTTTTACCGGCCGTCCGGCAGCTGTCCATCTGTCCGTCACGCTATCTATTCCTATCTCCTCCTAAACCACTGGATGACTTCTCCTCTTGGTACGTGTGTGCAAGAGCAACATTATTTTTTCCGTGCATCCGTCCATCCGGCTAGGGCCATTTGTCCATCACGCTATCTCCTCCTAAACCACTGGGCGGAATTTAACCAAACTTGCTACATGACATCCCCTCATGGTAAAGGTGTGCGAGACTAATATAATTTTACGGTCCATCCGACGTTCGGCGTCCGACGTCCGGCGTCCATCCATCTGTCCATCACGCTATCTTGTCCAAAACCACTGTGCGGAATTTAATCGAACTTGCTACAGGACTTCCTTTCTTGGTAGGTTGTGCAAGAGTAAGTCCGACTGTCAAGTCCGACAGTCATGCTATTAGCAACATTAGCTACGAATCCGTTGTTTTTTTTTACCTTTTCAAATAAAAAAAAAAAAAAAAAAAAAAAAACATTCAGAACCGTATTGTGGATGATCTGTGTACTTGAATGAGTTAACGTTTACACATGTATAATGTTTTATCTAATTTAACAGTGAAAAGGACAAACAGGGGCCAAGTCGCCCATGGCTCCTAAATGTTTGGCTTTTCGGACAAAAAATACCTATACCATTAATATTTAAATATTCATTTTTGGCAGTCTAGGACCCTGAGTCAAAATTGTAAGTCTTTATCCCTGACTTTCACCAATATGAATAACACTGCTCACTTATTTGAGGTAACCAAACCTTGAGGTTTGAAAACGTGCATTCAATTATTTTTTATTTATTTATTGCTAGCTATATTATGGTTGACTTAAATTCCAAAGAGAACAACCATGCAGAAATCAAAATGGATAATCATGAGGTGTGGCCTGGATAGCGCAAGGGTGTGGCCTGGATAGCGCAGAGGTCTCGCTTGTCACTGCTGCAGCCGAGGTTTGATTCCCAGCGCTGGCATAAAACAGGATAGTAGTCGCCCGTATATGATCGGTGGTTTTCCCTGGGTACTCTGTTTCCTCTATCACACAGCCACGAAACGCCAACATCTGTGACGTCTATAAGTTTGCTGAACTTTTTGTACAATTGAAGTAATAATAAAGTTTCACTTTAAAATGGTTAACTTATAAGTGAATATGTCACGATTTATAATATTTTGTCCACTTGTATTTATATGGTCGACCCTGTGCATTTGTTTGTGCTAAACTGAGCTTATTTTATAAGAGTAAGGCAATAGTTTGGTTTTTATTTGTTCGTATCTATACAGAGTTTAACTCTTCAAATGAAATAAATACAATAAACCTCAAATTGATTGTTTGTCTTGTGGAAATATGCCAGAATATGTATTACAGCTGTATTTTGTTATCAGATTTTAGCACATTTATTTAACTACGCCTGGTGTAACTTTATAAAGCAAACCCAGTAGTACGGACTCCAGTACTCAATTTTCGCTAACCCTAGCATCGGAAAGAAATACGATTTATTTTGATATAGGAAGAAAGCCTGGACATGTCTGTTATAAAACAACTAGATAGCACATAGGCATAAATTGCATTTCGCGAGAAGTTGCACGTTTCTGAGGAGGCCCAATTGATACTTAACAAATTTTTATTTAAAAAAAAAAACCTTGTGTATTCATGTTAAAATCATAAAAATAGAAAGAAACAAAAAGCTCAAACAGAAGGCAGAATGTTTATTTTCTCATGCATATATGCAAACATGGCGTCATTTTTGACACCCACCCTGGTTGTTTTTCGCATTTAAGAGAGAGCACCCTGTTCTCCTGTCTGACATCAATATTTTTAATTTCGCATGCAAACTGCGTTTCAAATAACCTTCTACCGTTCTCTGTAGCCTTTATAAGAATGGATTAACACCAAAAGTTGTTCGATGTTTCGTCGAATATGGTCGATACAATGAACCTGTAAGGAAATATTTGATTGCAAATTGTATTACACCATTTCGAATGACACATTTTAAATTTTACCAGACATCTTTCGTGCGTTGTGCTTATGGTTTTCAATAAAAAATATTCGTATAGAACACTGTATTGTACTTACGTAAGTCTTAAACATGCATGTTGAGGGGAATCGCCGCACATTTCTTCATGTCTATAATTTCAAAACTTTTTTGACGAATTATACTGGGTAAGAATGTAACGAAACATTATAACTGACGTAATCTAATTCACGAGCGTAAAGTTAGCATCTGGTTCACGGTTCATTATTCACGGTTCAGGATTCAGCGTATTGTTCAGTATTCAGGATATTATTCAAAATACGACCTGCAGCGTCTGGTTCAGGATTCAGGGTATTATTCAAAATACGACCTGCAACGTCTGGTTCATTATTCAAGGTATTATTCAAAATACGACCTGCAGCGTCAGGTTCAGGATTCAGCGTATTATTAAAAATATCCAGGGTATAATTCAGCGTCTGGTTCATTATTCAGGGTATTATTCAAAATACGACCTGCAGCGTCTGGTTCATTATTCAGGGTATTGTTTAAAATACGACCTGCAGCGTCAGGTTGAGGATTCAGGGTATTATTAAAAAATGTCCAGGGTATTATTCAGCGTATGTTTCATTATTCATGGTATTATTCAAAATACGACCTGCAGCGTCTGGTTCAGGATTCAGCGCATTATTCAAAATACGACATGCAGCGTCTGGTCCATTATTCAGGGTATTATTCAAAATACGATCTGCAGCGTCTGGTTCATTATTCAGAATATTATTATTAAAAATACGACCTGCAGCGTCTGGTTCAGTATTCAGGGTATTGTTCAAAATACGACCTGCAGCGTCTGGTTCAGGATTCAGCGTGTAATTAAAAAATGTCCAGGGTATTATTCAGCGTCTGGTTCAGTATTCAGGGTATTATTCAAAATACGACCTGCAGCATCTGGTTCAGGATTCAGCGTATTATTAAAAAATTCCATAAAATGCTATCCTCGGAGGATAAGTTGACAGTGACGTCACTGATTGTTTATTGTGTTAGCACAAGTCCATTTTGATAAATAGGTAAACGCCACCCCAATAGCTACTTTCAATAACTATTGTAAGCAGTGGTAACCGTTAATCCGCAATAGCCCAGTGGTAGTTTTCCTAGACTACAAATCTGGATATTATGGGTTCGAATCTTTGTGTTTTATTTTTTTATTTCATACTTTTTTAGAATTAAATATAAAAGAAAAATATGTTAAGAAAGAAAACGTATTTTGCAATTATCGATTATGGAACAGATTTGAATTAGTTAAAAAAAGACAAGACGTAAATCGGTAAGTCTGGTTTAACTTTAAAGTATGAATGATTTCCACGTGCACGTATATATGGAGACAAGAACGCCGGAAGCATGTCCTTTGTGTAAAACATCGATGTTTTGTGCAAAACATCGATCGACGTGAACTAAGTGGTTCATCAGCATTTTCTATGCTGGTTCCTAGCCCTAGCTACTAAAATCAGGTATCCTAGGAGATATGGGTAAAAACCAGTACCCTACTATTAGAATAAGACAGAATAGAACAGAATGGAGCACCCCGATAAAAATTTGTTGCAGTGTTTCCGTATATCTCTAGAAATGTTTTTTTAGCCCCATGCTATGTTTTCCATATAAAGTTTTTTTTTGTTTTTTGATGCAGCTTCCTCCCTATATTTGAAACAGTGTGGGAATACAAAAGCCCCAGAAAAAAAATCAAAAAGGCGCCAAACATCACATTTTTAACCAACTTTCCTCAATATAAACCATGTAAAAATTGTAGTCTCGTCCCTATATAAAGAAACTATGTGATTTTTTTTTTTTTTTTTTTTTTTGCAAAAAAAAAAAAAAAAAAAAAAAAAAAAACACTTTGAAAATCCATGAATCTTTATGGAAAATAAAATTTCGGTCCTATATAGGGACGAAACTAAAATTTTAACATGGTTTATATGAAGGAAAATTTTTTTTCCAAGATTTTTTGCCCTATACTATTAAAAATCAATGGAGTTTCTATCCTCGTTAGTATTCTACACTATTATTATCCAAGGTATTCCACACTATTACAAGCAAAGCCACGTTCAATAAAACAGTAGAATAGGTTGGAATACAGTTGTCCATAGGACAGTGTGGAATACTAACGAAGACAGAAACTCCATTGATTTTTGTTAGTATATCGCAAAAAATCTTGGAAAAAACGTTTTCCTCCATATAAAGCATGTAAAAAATTGTAATTCGTCTCTATATAGGGACGAAATTTTCTTTTTTCCCCATATAAACCATGCGATTTTTTTTATACAAAACAGAAAGACACTTGTAAAACCCATATATATATGGGACGAAACTCAAATTTTAACATATATATAGGGACAGTGTGGAATACTAGGAATACGGAAATGGAAGGGTCTTGGATTGAGAGATTTGCTTTCTATCTATGATGATAAGCAGATCAATGCTTTGGACGCTGTTCCTAAAAGAACTAGGAATTTCCAGGTTTATATAGCTCCAGATAAAGCCTGGCCAGTGGATATGTACAAAACGAAGATTCCTGGAATTCCTCATGGGCCAAAATCACCACCTATTGCAAATATGGACTGTTTTTGTTGTAAAATTGCTATTACAACTACCTGGAAATTGATGGCTCCAGCTGATCAAAGGCATACTACACCAGTGAAAGTGGACGCTTTTCAGGTTACTGAATCAGACACGGAATTGATCAATAATGTTGAAATTTAAGACACTTGGCTAGAGGAACTGGTTATTTTTAAGACACTTGGCTAGAGAAACTGGTTATTTTAAGACACTTGGCCAGAGGAAATGGGTTATTTTTAAGACACTTGGCAAGAGGGAAAATGGCTATTTTTTAGACAGTTGGAAAAAAAATTTGCATAGTTTACTAGTGTTTTTCTGAAAAATAAAAAAACCCTCTATAGGGTTTTTTTGAAATTGTTAAAAAAGGCTGTTTTTTAGTGTGTGTTTTTTTTTTTTTTTTTTTTTTTTTTGAAAAAAAACTTTGCTTACTTTACTAGTGTTTTCTAAAAAATAAAAAAAAAAAAACACCCTCTATAGGGTTTTTTTGAAATTGTTAAAAAAGGCTGTTTTTTAGTGTTTTTTTTTTTTTTTTTTTTTGGGGGGGGGGGGGGGGGGAAATTCCTTCTGTTCCAAGTGTCTTTTTTGGAAATTTCTTCCCTATATAGGCAACGGAACCTCCTAGTTCACGTCGATCGATGTACGTGCAAAATGTTGAAAGTTGGCTGATTTTAAGAAACTCGGAAAAAAAATTTGCTTGGTTTACTAGTGTTTTTCTAAAAAATAAGAAAACCCTCTATAGGGTTTTTTTGAAATTCTTAAAAAAGGCTGTTTTTAGTGTTTTTTTTTTTTTTTTTTTTTTTTTTTTTTTTTGAAAAAAAATTTCCTTCTGTTCCAAGTGTCTTTTTTGGAAATTTCTTCCCTATATAGGCGACGGAACCTCCTAGTTCACGTCGATCGATGCATGTGCAAAAATGTTGAAAAATGGCTATTTTTTTAATTTTTTCAGAATTGTGTATTTTATACTGTTTTAGACAATTAATAAATGATGGATTTTTTAGTTGATTTTGCGTTTTTTATTATCAAATATGAATGGAATTTCTATCTTCGTTAGTATTCCACACTATCCTATGGACTACTGTATTCCACACTGTTTAAATTTTTCGAATTTCATGGAATAACTAGGATAGTAACAGTGTGGAATACTAACGAAGATAAGAACTCCATGTTTTTATTTGTTTATAGATGGCAATATTTGAGATTTGTAAAAACTTGGGAAAAAAATTGCTTGGTTTACTAGTGTTTTTCTAAAAATTAAAACCCCCCTCTATAGGGTTTTTTTGAAATTCTTAAAAAAGGCTGTTTTTAGTGTGTTTTTTTTTTTTTTTCTTTTTTTTTTTGTTTTTTTTTTGAAAAAAAATTTCCTTCTGTTCCAAGTGTCTTTATTGGAAATTTCTTCCCTATATAGGCGACGGAACCTCCTAGTTCACGTCGATCGATGTATGTGCAAAAATGTTGAAAAATGGCTATTTTTTAATTTTTTTCAGAATTGTGTATTTTATACTGTTTTAGACAATTAATAAATGATGGATTTTCGAGTTGATTTTGCGTTTTTTATTATCAAGTATGAATGGAATTTCTATCTTCGTTAGTATTCCACACTGTCCTATGGACTACTGTATTCCGCACGGGATAAATTTTTCGAATTTCATGGAATAACTAGGATAGTAACAGTGTGGAATACTAACGAAGATGAGAACTCCATGTTTTTATTTGTTTATAGATGGCAATATTTTAACAAATAAATAGGGACGAAACTCAAATTTTAACATGGTTTATATGATGGAATATTTTTTTCCAAAAATTTTTTGCCCTATATTATCAAAAATCAATGGAGTTTCTATCTTCAGTAGTATTCCACACTGTTAATATTCAAGTTATTCCACACTATTACAAGCAAAAACTTGTTCAATGAAAACAATAGAATAGGGTGGAATACAGTAGTCCATAGGACAGTGTGGAATACTAGCGAAGATAGAAATTCCTTTGATTTTCGTTAGTATAGCGCAAAAAATCTTGGAAAAAAATTATTCCTCCATATAAACCATGTAAAAATTGAAGTTTCGTCTCTATATAGGGACGAAATTTTCTTTTCTCTCCATATAAACTATGTGATTTTTTTTTTATTTTATTTTGTACAAAACAGAAAGACACTTGGAAAACCCGTGGATTTTTATGGAAAATAAAATTTTGTCCATATATAGGGACGAAACTAAAATTTTAACATGGTTTATATGGAGGATTTTTTTTCCAAGATTTTTTGCCCTACACTATCAAAAATCAATGGAGTTTCTATCCTCGTTAGTAATTCCACAGTTACTATACAAGTTCTTCTATATTATTACAAGCAAAGCCTTGTTCAATAAAAGCAGTAGAATAGGGTGGAATACAGTAGTCCATAGGACAGTGTGGAATACTAACGAAGATAGAAACTCCATTGATGTTTGTTAGTATAGCACAAAAAATCTTGGAGAAACGTTTTCCTCCATATAAACCATGTAAAACATTGTAGTTTCGTCTCTATATAGGGACGAAATTTTCTTTTTTTCTCCATATAAATCATGTGATTTTTTTTGTACAAAACAGAAAGACACTTGGAAAACCCATGAATTTTAATGGAAAATAAAATTTCGTCCCTATATAGGGACGAAACTCAAATTTTAACATGGTTTATATGATTGAATATTTTTTCCAAAAAATGTTTGCCTTATACTATCAAAAATCAATGGAGTTTCTATCCGCGTTAGTATTCCACACTGTTACTATTCAAGTTATTCCACAATATTACAAGCAAAATCTTGTTCAATAAAAACAGTAGAATATGGTGGAATACAGTAGTCCATAGGACAGTGTGGAATACTAACGAAGAAAGAAATTCCTTTGATTTTCGTTAGTATAGCGCAAAAAGTGTTGGAAAAAATTTATTCCTCCATATAAACCATGTCAAAATTGTAGTTTCGTCTCTATATAGGGACGAAATTTTCTTTTCTCTCCATATTAACTATGTGATTTTTTTTTGTACAAAACAGAAAGACACTTGGAAACCCCATGAATTTTTATGGAAAATAAAATTTCGTCCCTATATAGCGACGAAACTAAAATTTTAACATGGTTTAAATGGAGAAAATTGTTTTCCAAGATTTTTTGCCCTATACTATCAAAAATCAATGGAGTTTCTATCCTCGTTAGTATTCCACACTGTTACTATCCAAGTTATTCCACACTATTACAAGCAAAGCCTTCTTCTATAAAAACAGTAGAATAGGGTGGAATACAGTAGTCCATAGGACAGTGTGGAATACTAACGAAGATAGAAACTCCATTGATTTTGTTAGTATAGCGCAAAAAATCTTGGAGAAACGTTTTCCTCCATATAAACCATGTAAAAAATTATAGTTTCGTCTCTATGTAGGGACGAAGTTTTCTTTTTTCTCCATATAAACCATGTGATTTTTCTGTACAAAACAGAAAGACACTTGGAAAACCCATGAATTTTTACTAGCCGCGTCAAAAAAAAAAAAAAAAAAAAAAAAAAAAAAAAAATACAAACTTGGAATAGATGGTGGGAAAAAGAAACATCCCTATATAGGGACGAAACTAAAAACATTTACATGATTTATATGGAGGAAAAATTTTTTCCAAGATTTTTTTTGCCCTATACTGAAATCAATGGAGTTTCTATCTTCGTTAGTATTCCACACGGTTACTATCCAAGTTATTCCTCACTATTACAAGCAAGGCCTTGTTCAATAAATAAAAGAGAGAAAAAAAAAAAAAAAAAAAAACAAAAAAAACAGTAGAATATGCTGGAATACAGTAGTTCATAGGACAGTGTGGAATACTAATGAAGATAGACACTCCTTTGATTTTTGTTAGTATAGCGCAAAAAATCTTGGAAAAAATCCTCATGTAAAATCATATAAAAAAAATTGTAGTTTCGTCTCTATATAGGGACGAAATTTTCTTTTTCTCCATATAAAACAGAAAGACACTTGGAAGACCCATGAATTTTTATTAGCCTGGTACAAAAAAAAAAAAAAAAAAAAAGCACTTGGAATACATGGTGGAAAAAAATTCGTCCCTATATAGAGACGAAACTAAAATTTTTTACATGGTTCATATGGAGGAATTTATTTTTCCAAATGTTTTTGCCCTCTACTATCAAAATCAATTGAGTTTCTATCTTTGTTAGTATTCCACACTGTTACTATCCAAGTTATTCCACACTGTTACAAGCAAAGCCTTGTTCAATAAAAAACAAACAAACAAAACAAAAAAAAAACAAACAAAAAAAACAACAAAAAAAACCGAAAAAAACAAAACAAAAAAAAAAAAAAAAAAAAAAAAAAAAAAAAAAACAAACAAAAAAACAGCAGAATAGGGTGGAATACAGTAGTCCATAAGACAGTATGGAATACTAATGAACTATTTTGGGTTTTGTTAGTATAGCGCAAAAAATCTTGGAAAAAAGTTTTTCTCCATATAAACCATGTAAAATTGTAGTTTCGTCTCTATTTTGAGACGAAATTTTTTTTTTTTTTTTTTTTTTTTTTTTTTAATTCTTAAATTAAAAGGGCCCGCTGCCATATATATGGCCGGAGACACATTTAGTACCGTTTGTCTGTAATACCGGTTTTTAGTATTTTGTGGGTACCCGTCAACCAACTTTTGACAGCAAGCCGGAAAACATAAATAACGAAGATAAACAGAAATTTAAGTAATTCCACGTCTTATCTTAGGCTTCACTTCATTATATCTGGGTCACACTATCATTTGCCTACCCCTACATATGATTCTCTTGCAGCCAAGGCTGAAAGTCATGATATTCTGACTGGATTTGTGAGATGAGGGTCGCCTTATATATGCGCGAGAACCACTTAGTTCACGTCGATCGATGTTTTGCCAAAATGTCGACAATGCTATAATTATGTCTGATAATAATAATAGTAATAATAATAATAATAATAATAATGATAATAATAATAATAAAAATAATATATGGTATTGCTAGGACTCGTACGCAACAATCATCTAACCGTTCTTTCAGAGCGCTCCGCTCTGCTAGTTGCGCTTTTGCAACATACTAAACTTATCCATACATGTAGCAACAAACACGGTCAGGAAACTTCATAATCGGAGCCAGTGGCTCTGACAAGCAAATGTTGTGTGCGTCTTCCGGAGCACGTGCGGCTCTGAATATAGCGGCTGAAAAAAGTAAACAAAAGAGGTAGATCAGTCACTCGTCGAAAGAATCTGTTTTTTTTTTTCTGGGGTAGTTTTTCTCAAAAAGGAGAATTACATGCTGCTCTCAAGTCTTTTAACAGTTTTCTCACCTAATAGATAGTTTGTAAATGTGTACGATCTGGTCTGAATTACTTGAGGCGTGGGCTGATCGATGCTGAATAAACTGATCGTCGAAGGTTAAGCGACGCTATTCCCGGTTATTTTTTCATAAAATGCATATGCGCCTGGACTGTTTGGCATTTTTTATGTGTGAAATGATTGTTTGACCTGTCTCACTTACCGAAAAATAAAAATTGACAACAAACTTATGGAAATGGAGGGCAAATAAACAATGGCTCCGATGGTGTAAGGCGGCTCTGAATATATCGGTCGGCTCTGATAGCTGAGGGCTAATGTTTGCAGAACTATTATTATAAAAGATAGCCTCTGTCCAGTTGCGAGTATTGAAGCCTTGCAGCAACGTTTGTCTCTTCTGATCTTTGGACATCTATTCTGTGCTGTAACAGTTGATTTTTGCTCTAAAATATCTTGACGGGGACGTACAACCTTATCAAAACAAGCACACAAACTGATTATGGCCTCTGGTAGTGGATTTACGTGGATTTTTCTGTTTCAAGATATGCGATGAAATCGACCACGTCACAGGTGCAATTTTTGTGGTGTCGTTTTAGCGGTAGGGATAACTATGTATGATAGGGGATAGAGACATACATAATGTTTTAATCTCTGAACAAGCGATCTAGACGTAGACACGTTTCTTCCATATACACTCAGAATGAAATCTAAGTTGATAACCAAGCACCATAAATAATTACAAGAATGATGTTTGGAAGAAGTTTTAGAGTATCATATCGACCAATTCATGTTTCAAGATTTTTTGTCTCACAAATTTATTTTTGTTTTAGCTTTCTAAGGAATTGTTCTTGCTAAAAGTATGCCATATGGGTTATTTCT
The DNA here is from genome assembly GCA_964016985.1 of Anodontia alba. Lineage (NCBI taxonomy): Eukaryota > Metazoa > Mollusca > Bivalvia > Lucinida > Lucinidae > Anodontia > Anodontia alba. The sequence continues at coordinate 46,174,538 of OZ024833.1, read as the reverse complement.
TCATCTTGCAAATTTCCATCTATTGATACATTCAAAATATGAATTTGACCTAATTTCACACGCCAATGAACACACATATATAATTGAAAAACAGGTATATTTAACACTTTTGGTCATTTTGATTTTAAGTTAAGAAACTTGAACCAGAGAAGCATCTCTTGAACAGGTCTTTTTTTTTAGATTAATGACACTGACCTACTTTTCATGGTCTTCTGAACATGGGTTTTGAAATTAGACAGCTTACATTCTTATTGAAACGTATGCACTAAAACTACTTCAAAAAGCCATTTTTGAAATTGGAAAGGTGCTAAATTATCACCATAGACATCATTTTGTATTTTAATATGTCTCTACTACTCATGATATATAGTTACCACTTTTATATACTTGTATCTCAAAAAGTAGCTTTCTGTACGAAGTCATGCAAAACAGGATTAAGCTAAACAGTTTCAAAATAATATTTGCATGGTAAGTCTGACTTAAAAGTTTATGTTTTGTCCGGAAATCATATTTTCAGGATTATAAAAATGTTTCAATGTAAGTCTAAGTCTTTGGCCCTAAAAGGTACCAGAATTCTGGGAAGTTCCCCAGCCGCTCCCCGCGGGCGGACTGAGTACAGTAACAAGTGCTTACCTAACAGAACAAACATTCCTTTCTCCGAAACCTGGTGATAAGACTGCCAGAAAGCACTAAACAATTTTTTTTAGGGTTTGGGTCAGATTGGCTCTGAATTATTTATCTTATCAACTATTTCAGAGAATGGGTGTCTATAAAGGGAAAAGAAAGCGCGGTTTGCGGCTTTCTCTCAAGAAGCCATACATATACAGAAAAAAAAACAAGCTACGCCGAGCGGACCGGCCAGAAAAATCTTCATTTAAATCATCATGCCGAAAAAAAAAAACACGTCCAGACAGTACAAAACGTTCACACCCATCACTTAGTCCTGTCAAGACATCTACTCATAAAAGAGCAAAACACGCGCCAAGCTTGCAGTTAGTATGAAACCATACAACAGTGTAGACCAACAATCAGCCAACTAGACCTACTAAATGGTCGTACAGGGGATTTGATGGCTATGCAGGCACATTTGAAAAAGGTTTAAACCGAGGAGTGGACAGACTGTACAATTCGAAGTTTGAAAATGGTAGGTTAATCACTGTTAACCAGCTGAATCTTTGAAACACATTTTTAAATCAAAAAAGGAAAAAAAAAAAAAAAAAAAAAAAACAACAAAAAGTCCAATCTCTAAAAGCAATTTTTTGGTGACATAAAATGGCTAAGGTAGGTTTAATTTCCGTAGGATTTTCGTGCTGAAATCGAGATTTATGTTTTGCACATGTGAGCTAAAACAAGACCACAAAAATTGCACCTTGACATGATCGATTTCATCGCATATCTTGAAACAGAAAAATCCACGTAAATCCACTACCAGAGGCCATAATCAGTTTGTGTGCTTGTTTTGATAAGGTTGTACGTCCCAGTCAAGACATTTTAGAGCAAAAATCAACTGTTACAGCACAGAATAGATGTCCAAAGATCAGAAGCGACAAACGTTGCTGCAAGGCTTCAATACTCGCAACTGGACAGAGGCTATCTTTTATATAATAATAGTTCTGCAAACATAAGCCTTCAGCCCGATATATTCAGAGCCGCCCTACACCATCGGAGCCATTGTTTATTTGCCCTCCATTTCCATTAGTTTGTTGTCATTTTTTTTTTATTTTTCAGTAAGTGAGACAGGTCAAACAATCATTTCACACATAAAAAAATGCCAAACAGTCCAGGCGCATATGCATTTTATGAAAAAATAACCGGGAATAGCGTCGCTTAACCTTCGACGATCAGTTTATTCAGCATCGATCAGCCCACGCCACCAGTAATTCAGACCAGATCGTACAGATTTACAAACTATCTATTAGGTGAGAAAACTGTTAAAAGACTTGAGAGCAGCATGTAATTCTCCTTTTTGAGAAAAAACTACCCCCAACACCCCCCCCCCCCAAAAAAAAAAAAAAAAAAAAAAAAAAAAAAGATTCTTTCGACGAGTGACTGACCTACCTCTTTTGTTTACTTTTTTCAGCCGCTATATTCAGAGCCGCACGTGCTCCGGAAGACGCACACAACATTTGCTTATCGGAGCCACTGGCTCCGATTATGAAGTTTCCTGACCGTGAATAAAATGTACACTACATCAAATTATTTGGAACGTTTTCTCCATAATTCATACAAAACCTGCTTTACCCAGCTGCTGTGACGTCACTGTCAAATTATCATCCGAGCACTATACATGCCGTTTTACAAAACGCGACAAGAATTTTAAACGATCAGTGCTAATTTACATTCAGACATCAATTGTACAGATTAATTTATCGCGAGTTGGGTGTATATTGGGAGTTTTTTTTATGCAAAGTTGGGAGTTGGGAGTCTTTATGCGAACCGATTTTTTTTTATGTATTTCTGTATTAAGAATAGCATCGGGACCCAGGGTGAGGCTGGCTAGCTGTAAAAGTGCTTAAACCCTCACCTCCCCCTCCATCCCCCCTTCCCCTACTAACTGTTCTAAGGCGGTGGTCACCGGCCGGCGTTAGTCTTACTCTTAGTTGCTTTGTGGTTTATTCTACGAGGCGATTTGTTTTAGTTTTGTAGAGCTGTAACGATACAGTCACCTCACGATATGATACGTTTCGCGATACTTGCCTCACGATACAATACGTATCACGATACTATTTTCATGCATAAGTCTTAACTTGAAAGTTTTAAATTCTCTTGAAAAACAGGTTCAAAACCATCTCAGAGGTTCATTTTTGTGTACCAATGCCTGTGTAAGATGCCCCTGTTTGTCATATAAGTGACTAGTGTATTGCAGTGATCAGTAACGTTTTAGATCTTTGTAATTTGTTATAAAAATGGTCTTGAAATATGTTAAAGCTATCATTTTCTTTGGAAATTGTACTTTTGGGCGTATCGTCAGATATCGCGATACTTGCCCCACGATACGATACATGTATTGTCAGAAAAAGTATCACGATACGATACAATTTCAATGAATCGTTTCACCTCTATAGTTTTGCCTGGTGTTCTTTTGTTCCTGTGTTTTTCAGCCCTTTGAGCATTGGGATTTCCTCGCTTGGGGAAGAGAGAGCTAATCTTAGTGCTTTTCGTACATTTATTCGATTTGCGCTTGTTTGGTTTTGTCTGTTTCCTCTTCCTCATGGTGTCTGGGAAGGGCTGCGGCTTGTGATTGTGGCACTCCTTGGACTTTTCTCTTATACGCTCACAGTTGTTTGGCAAAACTCTGAACCAGTGTCATGCAAAATGCATGCGTTTCTCCTAAATGCAATTAGTTTTGCATTGCTATAAAGCGGTTTTGTATGAACCAATATCTAAGCTTTATATATATATATATATATATATATATATATATATATATATATATATATATATATATATATATATATATATATATATATATATATATATATATATATATATATATATATATAAATAGAAATGCACCCAAGGGACACGGATGCCCTCGCCTGGTAGTTGTGATACTGATGATTGATAAGGAATAAAATATTGTTTGTTTAGGGGTTGCGGTTACTTTCAATAACCCTATGGGATATTCCAAAGTAGCCCCATGTTGAGTTGTTTACAGTCAAGGAAGGCTGACTAATTAATAAAATGACAAGACAACAGCCATACTGAGAAATAATATCAGTCAGTCTGTGTTAAATTTGGAACATGTGAACCGTTACAAAATGATCTACACCAGCCTCAGTAAAATATGATAAATATAATACAAAAATATTTAGTACAGTATTGCTTACTTTTATATTCTCAGTGGATCAGACTAGAGATCATTTCTGGTGTGTGTACAAGTTTATCACAGGTACTCACGGGGTTTGAAGGTCACTCATGGACTTTGGTAGCAATATCACATGGGGAATTATATATCCACAAGCCCATTCCTTGATTGTATCATGTCAATTACACACTCTTTACCCACAGCTAATCTGTGTCGCTCCAGTGTCTATATGAACCAGGGAGTGATTCGTAAATTAAGATGGAAAGATATGCACTTCTGGCAAATCACTTCTGGAAAGCTACATCTAGTGTTGATCCAGCATTATGGGTTGGTGAACCAGCGGCACATAGGCATGGATACTGCCACAAAAGCACTCCAAGAATCATATCTAGCTGATTTTATGTAGCCGGTCCTGAGAGTTGCTAAATGAATGTTTTTGGTTGAAAAGATAGTGAACGGTCGACTAAAGCGATTAGCTTTGAAAATGTCTTACAATGAATATGAGCATGTAACAGTTCCATGTGTGGGTAGAACACACTTGAATGGTCCAAAACAGTAAACATTATTTTTGTGCCAATCCATGACACTTGTCTGCTGGAGAATATCCAAGGCAAATCATTGATTTGTTATCCATCTCGTCCAGAATGTTGGTCTCTGTCAAGCAGACAATATCCCCTTTTCTCAAAAGAGGATGACTTCTCACGTCCATAAAGTGCAATCTTGTAGACCTTGCATTTAACAATGACACTGAAATACACTGTCCACATTGCATAACAAAATAACTTGGCATTGGCTGTTCTGTAGATAAACGAGCCATTTCTGCAACAACTTTGGGATCTGTTCTGATTTTGTTCTCATCAAAATCAGTGATGTAGATGCCATCAAGAGTCTTAGAACGACTTAGATCCACATAAGCTTTTCCAGCACTTAGAGTTCTCTTGAATGATACAGCAATGCTAGATACAGTGGCGCCCTGGACCTTGCGATTGTTTGATGCCCAGCAAAGTTTCAAGGGGAACTGTTTTCTGATAACTCTAAGATTATTACCTGTTTATGAAAATGACACATATGTGGGAGTTATTGGTGGCTACCCTGAAATATCCAGTCTGGCATGTTTTCCCACCTTCTCATTGTCAAATCTTACCAACGGTATTCTGTTTGCAGTAAACTTGAAGTCCACTATCTCTCCTTGTGTACCATTTGCAGGGCCATCTGCTACATCAACATTGCGTATCAGCATGATACATGCACCTATTGCTAGCTCGTCAGTAGTTGGTAATCCTCCAGTGAACCTCTCATCATCAGACACAGGGTAGTTTCTTATTGATGTCTTGTCAACAGCTTGAAGGAGTACCGGGGATGAGGCAACTGCTGTAACCTCTCACTGTTGTACTGCCTTACCTCTGCATTGAAAGGATACACAGTATCTGGTGGAATGCTGCTCTCATCACACGCCCTTTGTCTAAAAATGTTGGTATCTTCTGGGGGAATGTTCTTCAGTGCGAATTCTGTTTAGCATTTCTACAAATGTCAGCCTGCTGTCGCATGATTTCAGTAAGTTACATGTACTTGAAATGCTCCCGTAATGACATCCCAAGAGATGCATAACTGCCATTTGGAGGGAAGAATATAAAGCGTTGACCTTCTGGTGGAATCTGATACATATCACCAAATGCTAAAACGGATATTCCGCTGAATAGTTTGGTTCCTCCAAACCATTCATCAAGGCGCTAGTGTATCTTCAAAAACAGATCACTGCCAAGCATAGAAATGTCATCAATGATGATAGAGCACAGCGAACCTAACTTTGCCCTGAGCGTATTGCGCTTTTCGTTAGAAAAGGGCTGATAACTGTGTTTTTTATGCATGACACTCTCAGATGTATTGGGTAATGTAAGCAAAAGAGCAGAGGGAACTGTAATCCCCTCAATGTTGAAAGCAGCTGTACCAGTGGGTGCGAGCAGCAATACTTTTCGTAAATCTGGGTCTTCAACATTATCTCATTGGTGTAATAGATTGTTGTTATAAGGTGCGATTTACCGGTTCCTGCCCACAAGATAAACAGATGAATAGGGTCTGTTTTTTTTTCTTTGTTTGCCGGTAAATTACACACCAATTTAATATGATCTGAAGCACTTCATACTGTTGTTTGTTGAGCGACTATACATGTCTGCTATAATCACTGAATTTGAGAAGTGTAGGTAGCCATGGAAGACTGTGTACTTGCTGTAGGTTCTGGCAGTCTAGCCTCTAGCATGTTCATGCACAGTATTCACTTCTGGATACAGCACAGCATAGTCTGGGTCAATCCGTGGACCTTCCTCTTCACATTCATACTGTTCCCTGTTCCTGCTGAATCTGAGCTGCCAGCTGATCCAACGTGTGTACTGGTGGATCATCTTGAGCTTCTTCAATCAGCTGTTCATGCTGCAGTATGCTACTCCTTTTAGCATCAGTGATGTCCTTGTGGTGCATGTAGCTCTCGAAAAGGAGTAAAAATTCTCCAGCAAATCATCTGTATCATTTTTTCCATGAAAAAAAAAAAAAAAAAAAAAAAAAAAAGAAAAAACAAGTGTTGCAAATGGTAAAATTCGGGCTGATTAAACTCTGAGAATTTATGATAGCGTATGACAGCGTCGCTTCCTTTTTCTCATTTTGCAGGTCGTTTTTGGTAGCATTATTGTTATTCTTGCTTAATTTTTTTACAATGTCCAAAACACCTTCATTTATTTCCTCCATTTCTACATCCTAAAGAACATCAGGCTGGAAGTCCTGTCTGTCTTAATGTTTGTAATCATTCTGGTACCATGATGCCAGAAACCAATGACCAAGCACTGCAGGTTTGCAACTATATTTGTCCAGCAGTCCAGACACAAAAATCCGCATCCGCATCATCCAGACCACTGAGAATGGAAGTCTTCACCAGGCCTACTCTCTTATTTGGTAATCCATCTGAGATCCACACAGTTGTGAAATTGAATTTATAAACAGGTAGACCCGGAGTTCTATAAGCTGATTCTTGGGCCGTTACGAATCTTGCATTGAGGAAGGTTTTGCCACATTTTTTCATCTGTTAATTCCTTCATTAGCAGCCTCTTTCGCAGCTGCTTGCAGCAGTGTCCCCATCCCACGATCTTCCTGTGTAATCTAGGGTAGTGTATTGTATACACGCGTAGGCATTTGACAGAAACTGTAAGTCCATATTTACGTGCCATGCTTTCAGTAACCATTGGTTATAGTTGTTTATGCTACGTTTCATGTACACAGTTGTTGAATCTGAGGAAAACTTCAATAAGTCCTGGTACACAGTGCTTGAAACATTGCAATGACTCAACACATAATTATATGACATATTCTAAACTCCGTCTGTTTTTTTTTTTTCTTTTAAGACATGTTCTAACACAACCAAAGATCTCTTTTGCAGCCTTTTTTTTCAGAAACCATTTCAGAAGCTACATCTGGGAAGTCTGTAAAGTCACCAGTGTCTCATTTGATATTGGTTTAGAAAAATTAAACCTGCACGTCTTACGCGTTTTCCCGCAGGATGCAGAGTGTTTATGTCTCTGTAGCTGTGTCAGCAGTGAAACAACTCAGTCCTCTGATGGTATCTCACAGCTTACATATCTGTCAACAAACTTTGCTATTGTCTCTGGTATGTCCTTTTCTGGGCCATGAGCCTTTGGTGAGCCTCTTTGCTGAAATTCTATCCTGTAGAAGTAATTGACAGCTGGTCCAATTGGTTTGTCTTTACTATGCAAGGTATGCTATAGAAAAAAGGCCAAGTCTATTCTGGAAATGCAGAGCTGTAATGACTGGGTTTGATCAAAGTATCTGGCATATCTGTTCCCCTGTAAGACCACCAATCTGTTCAGGGATAATTGTCTGACCCGATTGTACTTTGATTTCCTGTATTGTATCATATCACCGTAGGTCCGCAGCTGACAGAGTGAAGAACCATGTGTAAATGCCGACAGCAACTTACTGTTTACGAAAGGGACGGAATATTTGGTCAATTAAAAATTCTAATGAAGTTCTCAATAAATTTAAATCTAAACACTTTAATGCTTCTAAATTGTCTAAATGATTTTTCTACACTGTATATTACGTTACCTCGTCATCTAAGATAAAATTATTGATTTAATTAACCGAACGTTCATTTGGGATAATAGCCAATATTTGGCTTGCAACGAAGAATGTGCTTTTTTACAATTTATGATCTTGTCAAAAGTCTTTGATGCCCTTGTTTATTTTTTGGATAACATTTTTATTAGATTTTGAACTAAACTTTATAGACAAACTATTGGTATTCCGATGGGAACTAATTGTTGCAGATTTTTTTTTTTTTTTTTTTTTTTTTTTTTTTTTTTTTTGTTATGAAAGAGATTCCATGAAGTCTCTCACGGGAAAACCAGGCTGATATTATTGAGGCTTTCAATTCCACCTTCTGATGTTTTTCAGTCCTTTTAGCATTGCGATTACCTCGCTTGGGGAAGAGAGAGCTAATCTTAGTGCTTTTCGAACGTTTGTTCGATTTGCGCTTGTTTGGTTTTGTCTGTTTCCTCTTCGTGTTGGTGTCTAGGAAGGGCTGGGGTGTGTGATTGTGGCACACGCTCTTACCTTTTTGTATTGAACCTTCTGCCAGCTTTACCCAGGTAGTGTGGTAGCTTCTGTGACGTCACTGTCAAATTATCATCCGAGCACTATACATGCCGTTTTACAAAACGCTACAAATATTTTTAACAATCAGTGCTAATTTACATTCAGACATCAATTGTACAGATTAATTTATCGCGAGTTGGGTGTATATTGGGAGTGTTTTATCGACTCGGGAGCCTTTATGCGAACCGATTTTTATGTATTTCTGTATTAAGAGTAGCATCGGGACCCAGGGTGAAGTTGGTTAGCTGTAAAAGTGCTTTAAATCTCCCGGTGGTTTATTCTACTGACCGTTCTAAGGCGGTGGTCCCGGTGTTAGTCTTACTCTTAGTTGCTTTGTGATTTATTCTACGAGGCGATTTGTTTTGTTTTTCCTGGTGTTATTTTGTTCTTGTGTTTTTCAGTCCTTTGAGCATTGGGATTACCTCGCTAGGGGAAGAATAAAGCACTAATCTTAGTGCTTTTTGTATGTTTGTTCGATTTGCGCTTGTTTGGTTTTGTCGGTTTCCTCTTCGTGTTGGTGTCTAGGAAGGGCTGTGGCTTAAGATTGTGGCACACCTTGGTATTTTCTCTTACTTTTTTTTTGTATTGAACCTTCTTACTCGTGTCATACTCTTTTTGAGCATTAACCTATGACAGCAGGTACAAACATACTTTGATATCTTTTTATAACATGTTCATTGATGATTCAATATTGGTGCCTTTCCTGTGTTTTGTCGTTGTTTTTCATGGTGTTTCACTGCTTCCTGTTCTTCAACACTTTTGTTGAGTCTTTCCTGTATTTTTCGATCTTTTTCATGGTGTTTCACTGCTTCTTCTTCTTCAACACTTTTGTTGAGTCTTTCCTGTCTTTTTCGTTCTTTTTCACGGTGTTTCACTGCTTCCTGTTCTTCAACACTTTTCTTTAATATTTCTTTTTTCGTTCTTTTTCATGATGATTTATTGCTTCCTGTTCTTCAACACTTTCCTGTCTATCCAGTCTGTTCTATTTCTTTTTATCATGGTGTTTCACTGCTTCCGGTTCTTAAACACTTTTGTTGAGTCTTTCCTGTCTTTTTCGTTCTTTTTTCATGGTGTTTCACTGCTTCCTGTACTTTAACACTTTTGTTGAGTCCTTTTTCGTTCTTTATATGGTGTTTCACTGCTTCCTGTTCTTCAACACTTTTGTTAAGTCTTTCCTGTCTTTTTCGTTCTTTTTTCATGGTGTTTCACTGCTTCCTGTACTTTAACACTTTTGTTGAGTCCTTTTTCGTTCTTTTTATGGTGTTTCACTGCTTCCTGTTCTTCAATACTTTTGTTAAGTCTTTCCTGTCTTTTTCGTTCTTTTTTCATGGTGTTTCACTGCTTTCTTTAACACTTTCCTGTCTTTTTCGGTTTTTTTTTCATGGTGTTTCACTGCTTTCTTTAACACTTTCCTGTCTTTTTCAGGGTTTTTTTCATGGTGTTTCACTGCTTTCTGTTCTTGGGGACGGGGTGCGGGGGGGGGGGGGGGAAGGGGGGGAGGGTCAAGGTGTAAACAGCTGTGTATTATTGAATAACAATACTGCGGGGCTTTCATTGGAAATTGATTATTTTTGATTAATTATATCGGAAAAAAGCATTTCTTATTTGCTGTCCAGTAGTCATGGAGTGTGTGTGTGTGTGTGTGTGTGTGCGTGCGTGCGTGCGTGGGGGCAGTCTTAAAAGGCTGGCCTTACTTTAGTCCAGATTTCTGTCTGCGACTCAAGTGGTCAGTTACATACATATCCTAATTGTCTTATCTGCGTATCTTCTAGATTTACCGTTAAGCATTATATTCAACTGTCGTCTCGTCTGCACTTTACAATTATCATACATTTATACAAGAACAAAATACATACAAGAACCGCTGCTGTGTTACATTGAAAAAAGGCTGAAAAGTTTATAATATGGTTGGGGTCATTTGGGTGAACTGTATCCTTAAGCAATCAGAAAGTCACAAAAGTTACCTTCATTGTAAAAATGGCAGAAAAGCTACCAAATGTAGCCTTTAAAATGTTTGGCTCCCACTTTTAACGAAAACTATCTTAAGTTACAGTGTACTGATATATACATGTATTGTTACTCGTACCTATTCAATGACAGGTCGGTCTCACTAATAAGCGACATGAAGTGTCATGAAGAGACATGAAGCGACATGAAAAGACAGGAAGATATGTAATCATTTGTATGGCATAAAATAACATTTTTTTTCTCCTTAAAAATTTATGAAGAATAAAAAGTATTTTTAGAAATTTATTCAAAAAAACATTAGCCAGCTCTGGCAAGAACTGTAAACAAAAAAATCGCGCTAAAACCGCTTCATGTCTCTTCAAGACACTTCATGACGCTTATTAGTGAGACCCTGACAGGTACGTCGTGACGGGTACAAATATGAACACTGAAACCCGACTTGGTTTAATTTCGAAACAATACCATTATATCTTATACACGAACTTTGCCAAAGGCTAGTTCGGAAATCAATATGATTGATGTTTTACAGAGTTCCAAATTGACCTGCTAAGGTTCTTTTTCCCTTGTTTTTTTGTTTTATTATGTTGCGTATTATAGGTTTTTCTTTTTCTTCATTTTAATGCGTTATGTTAGTTTCATGTGTATATGATATTATGTAAATATATTATGTAAACTGTATTGAAAAGTGCAAACATTTGTCACCAGTATTTTGATACTGTGCAATGTACTTAAGTGCCATGATTTAACCTCCGATGAGTCCTTGCAGTGCCACAGATGTGCCGGGGTATTAATTTCCCGCTAAGATGCTTTGTATACATTAATTAGAGCCACATCAAGCTCAAACTTTAGTTTAACCAAGCAGAATTAGGATATAGTACCATTGTCCATTTTTGTTTATGTTTGACCGCTCTCTAAAACTGCTATGCGCCCGTGTTGGCTCCAGCAAAATGTCAGTAACTGTATTACGATATATATTTGCACAGTCTGTCTCCCTTCTAAAAAGGGCTCTACTATAAATGGAAAGATTATGCTTCCTTTTGGAGCAAATTCTTTCTTTTTCAAAAGGTGGTTTATGTGCAAGAGAAGAAAGAGGAAATTACAAAAGTTGTCTCCCTTATAAAATGGCGATATATCTGCCCTTTGAAATAGTTCTGTATTATTCCAGGAAGGGACGTCTAGCATTTCATGCCAATTGCCTCCGAAGGGGAACATAACATGAAATTGTAAATATTTCATTCTGGGTAAAAGAGGAAACTATGATCTATCTATTTCTCTGCTGAACATCCTACAGGAGACTGGATACACCTGCTATATTTTCTGCCACATTCTATATGGTAAACTTCCTCCCACAGGGAGCAAATTCTTTTTTTTTTTAGAGGTGACCCCTTTCCAGAAGGGAAGCAAACACCATTTTGACAGAGTTGTCTCCTCTGAAAATGTATCCATCCCCTTAACATTTAGGCTGTATCGCCTTCAGTGTGCCGTACATATCCGAGTGCAAAACAGTCTGGAACTATTTCCACTGTTTCTTTATTGTATTTTGAAAAAATGAGGACTAAATGTTAGCGATGTATAACCTTTCTGAGGTTAATTGAGTGTAAGTTCTCATGGTCCATTCCTCATACGGTTTGAGGGAAACAACTAATCATCGTCAACCAATCTCAAGTTAATGTAGTTTTTCTGTTCGATCGTGTTCTTTATTTCCCTTGGACGTGTTAACCACCATCACTAGATACTTTATCATTGGGATTCACATTAAACGTCAACATTCATTCAGCAGACAACAAATTGATGATATTTGTCTTATTTTCCCCAGAAAATAGGCTTTAACATCTCAAGCAAATTGCATGAACTGTCAAAGCCAATTTTCTGGAAAAAATTAGAAAAAAAAAAAAAAAAAAAAAAAAACATGTCAAAATGCCATCTTGGATTTTTACCCAGCGTGCAGAGCGTTAAACACAGTGTTATACAATCGCCGATCGATTTGGACAAAGACAATGGAGCCATTGGATACCTTGAAGGTCGCTTCCCAAAAGCTTTGTTTTAGAGTATACATGTATATACTCACAAAATCATCGTTTTATGTTGTTCTGCCAAAAACGATAATCACGTACAATCACGTCGTAGTTGCTCGTAAGAATTTTTGTGTTGCTTTTTTTTGTGTTGTCTCTTTTTTACCATTTGATTCTTACCAAATGAGCCGCAACGTCAGACAACGTACCTTCGGGCATGTGCGCCTAATGAAGATCAGACCAACCTGTGCATCCGCGCAGTCTGATCAGAATCTTCACTGGGTGCATTTTGGAAAGCCACCAAGGATGCGAACGCGGATGCGCAGGCTTATTTGAGTCTATGTTGGGTGAATATGTCAGAAGGTACTTATTCCCACTTTGTGGCTCAAACGTTGTTTGTTTGTTGTCGATGCATTTATTTATTTATTTTTTTATATCCGGCTGTCAACATGTATTTCCACAGAGATCACACGGTTATTGTTGATCAATCAGTGTCTTAAAAGAGTCTGCATTGTTCGCTAACATGAAGATTCAATGGTAAAGGAAACCCTGATCAGGAAACTAACCTTGCACTAATATGGTTGCATTTGTCTTTTTTACTGGCAGATTGATAACCATTCTAAACTGGAGTAGGCATCATTTTCAAATATTTATTTTTATTTTTCAAGGAAAAAATAAGCCTTGCCATTCAATGTGAATCGTCTGCCAAACAGACGATTCACATGAAACGTCAAGACATTTTCTCTGAAAAAAAAAAAAAAAAAAAAAAAAAAAAAAAAAGATTGTTGTCTGCTTTGAGCTTTGCTTGGCAATCTAATGCTTAACGCACCTGAAGGCACTTGGAAGTGGTCATATGTTCTTATTCTGCACGCAGAACTTTGCATCAGTGTGAAATCAAGGATCAAGTGAACCGCGTCGCGAGAAACAAGAGGACCATGATGGTCCTATATCGCTCACCTGAGCAAACAGCTTTGCATACTTACTGTTGAAGTTTCAGCCAAGTTCACTGCTCTAAGATTTTTGTATAAATTCTATAGCCCTGCTCCCCAGCGGCCATGTTTTTTTTTTTCATGCATCATGATGGCTTGAACTGAATCTTGAAAGAGGATCACCAAAGGACAATTCTGCCAAGTTATGTTGAAATCGGTCCAGTGGTTTCTCACAAAAAGATTTTTAAAATGTTTTATATAACTATACAGGGAAAATAAGCCCCACCCCCTAACGGCCATGTTTTTTGACAAATCATGACTGCTTGAACAAAGTTGGTAGAGGGTCATAGTTAGTAGAAGTTATATTGAAATCGGTTCAGTGGTTTCTGACAAGAAGATTTTTAAGGTTTTCTATTTAGATATATTGGGAAAAAAAGCCCCACCCCTAGCAGCCATGTTTTTTAATAAATCATGATTGCTTGAAAAATCTTGGTAGAGGGTCACCAAAGCAACATTCCTGCCAAGTAATATTGAAATCAGTCAGGTGGTATGTTAAAAAGAATTTTAAAGTTTCCTATACAGATATATACGAAAAATAAGCCCCGCCCCCTGGCGGCCATGTTTTTTGACATATCATGAGGGCGTGAACAATCTTGGTAGAAGGTCACAAAAGCAACATTCCTGCCAAGTTACATTGAACTCGATCCATCGGTTTCTTAAGAGAAGCTTTTTGAAATTTTCTATATAGATATATAGGGAAAATATGCCCTGCCCCCTAGCGGCCACGTTTTTTGACAAATCATGACGGCTTGAACAATCTTGGTAGAGGATCACGAAAGGAACATTTCTGCAAAGTTATATTGAAATCGGTCGTCTGGTTTCTGACAAGAAGATTTTTTAAATTTTTAGTTAAAAAATCTATTTTTAGCTCCTGTGACCTAGATATGCAATGGACCGGATCCATTTGAACAACTTTGAAAAAGGATCAACCAAGGATCATTCCTGTGAAGTTTGGTCAAAATCCAATCAGTGGTTTAGGAGGTGATGTTGTTTATAGATTGTAAACGGACGGACGGACAGACGGACGACGACGACGACGACGACGGACGGTGAGTGATCAAAATAGCTCACCTTGAGCCTTCGGCTCAGGTGAGCTTAAAAAGCTCTGCGGACTTTCCGTTTATTTAATCGTTCAGTGCGCATACACGGACGAATGTCTGGATCTTTGCCTGAAGTTTCCTCTTGGCCTACTGCTTATGTGCGCGAACAACGTTCTCGCGGCGGATGCGCTGGCTTGCCTGAACATTTGATGTTCGCATATGCTATAACGGCTCAAATATAAGTACACATTTACGTGGGAGCCAATTCTTTCTTTTCAGAGTAGAACTCTTTTTAGGAGGGGCTGGTGTACCGGAAAGCAAACAGGAAGACACAGATGGTGTCTACTTTGTCAAAATGACAAAACTGTACCATATGTATCAATTCACCTTTAGCCAGAACATGAGAAATCGTCATTGTGGCATATGCAAACAGCAAAGGCCTAAATCAGTCTACGGGTGCATGCGGTCTGATTCGACATTCGTTGATAAAAAAAGACCTGTGACTTTACTATTCGCCTGTGACATAATGGTCGTTTTCTCATGACATGGACCATCTCTCTTGGTCGTATTACGGAACGATTCGTTTCACGAAACTATTCTTTAAATTTCAATAATTATAAATTTCACATCTTCTGATTTGGACTTGTAAACGTATTACATGGTCGCTGGTGATCAAAAACATTCCATTCAACATTTTAGAGATATTAAGCTTTAGTAACTTGATAGCGAGGAAAGCACGCAGGAAGTTTTATCTCCCATGTATAAAATGACTGAGAGTCTCCCAATTTGCACCTTAAGCGAAGCAGCGATATTACAGTTATTATATTTGTAGGGAATCGCAAATTAGATATTTGTTGGAATTTGGAGGCTAAACATAATCTTTGTGCTCACTGGACAATATGGCAACAACAATTCTGTTAATGACATGATTGACGTCATGCTGGACGGAAATCAGTTATGAGAAGAAACAAAAACATGTACAAGGGTCACGGAAACCATATTTACCCTAAATATTCGGAGAAAATTCCCTTTGTATAACAACACAGACCCAGGTTAATTAAATTGCCTTTAAGGGTTCAAACTGTTGGCCTTTTTGTCAGCACTCTTTTCATTATCACAGGAACTTGTGTAAATTTTAGAAACGGTACAATAACCTTTACTTTGTTCGAATGTTTAGGGAAACTATAGTATAAAACACATATTGAATGTAGAACGCCTCAAATATTGACAACGAAGAAAACAGCTATCTTTAAAATACTGTTTTGAAACATAATGCTCTGGCTATTTACAAACCAAAACATTTATGCATTTTCAGAGGATTGTTTGTTTTATCAAGCAATGATTTTACCTTGACAGAAAAAAAAACAAAAACAAAACAAAAAAACAACGACAACAAAAAAAACCAAAAAAACAAACAAACAAACAAACAAAAAACACAGCTACATAGAGACTTGACAAGCAAACTTGTAGTAAAAGACATTCTATTTTATTATTATTTTATTGTTTTTATGTGTTTCAGAGAAAATAAGTCTTGATACTTCATGTGAATCGTCCGCTCGGCAGACGGATCACATGAAATGTCCGTCAAGCCTTACTATCTCTAAAAAGCACATAAAAATAAAAAGAAAAATGTCGTTGTGATCGGCGATTTAATGTCAGCAGGAGATGAGCTTCTGCCCTGTTCAGTTATGAATCAACTTTATTACAGAAAACTAAACTGATATTTTGCCACTTGTCAGTCAGTGACATGAAATAATTTTCTAATGATTACTAGCTTCTGGAAATAACCAAATAATATGAAAAGTAGTAAATATTGCTGTAATTCTAAAAACATCATGTTTTAAGGAAAATTTATGAGTTCTACTATATATCAACCAGCAGATTTGTACACAAAAAAGCATAGGTTTCATTTAGTCAGTGAACATATAAAGCACCAAGCAACATTTGTACTAGTTCCAGATTTCAAGGCTTATTTTTCTATGAAAAAAAAAACTGAAAATGTCGTCCGCTGTAGTTGTGAGTAGTGCTTTAATGGTTAAGTTGAAGTCATTACATAAAAGTTTCATGCAAAATTGAAGCAGATAACAATCCCACGTATTTAATTTTTAGAGAAAATAAGGTTTGTCACTTCATATAAATCACGTGCCTTTTTTCAATTAAAAAATATATAAAATAGATTTTAGAGAAGCATGGATACTGTAAACATATACTTGGTGCTTTAATAGTTACTACTTGACAGATTTTTCTATAAGCTTGATTTACAGTATTGCAAACTTCCCTGGGTCTATAACGTTTGCCAAAATCCACTTGGGGAAGGATCTTTGGACATTGATGGGTTAATAAACATGTTCAACTTGTAGAAAAGGGCTCTCTTAACATACGCAAGCAGCAAAGGCTCACTTCAGACCGGGCAAATCATTCATTGACCGCTTATAGAATCATTGGCTACTGTAGAACAAATGGAAAAAAAACAACAACAGAGAATGTCCTGATCAAACTACGCCATCATTGTTCGCATAGAAAGCCGTTTTTTCTCATAATGTGCAATAATTTACAGTCATAGGAGTAGTTAAACTCCGACAAGCCTGCACATTTATACAGGCTCGTAACAGGACGTCGGCACACTCTGTGGTAAATGGAAATAAAAGCGCTGCAAGTACTGCACCATGTCCCGCTACTGCACTTACATCAAGCAAGTGCAATAACTCTATCAAAAATTAAATCAAAGGGAAGGTGCATTAGTCTTTCCCTAAGTAAAGTTGACATGAATATATGACTTTTTTCAATGATCAAAGGGCCATAACTGAAAAAGTTAGTAAACCAGACTTTGTTCTCGTTTTCTGCAGACCCCTCATGGTGCTTCAATTTGTGTAAAGTTTACAAGTATATCACGGGATTTGTTATTTTTAATGTTCAAAAACCCATAACTCAAAAAGTAATTCAGCCAGACTTATGGTTTTCGTCTTCTACATGTCATCTTATGTTGCTTTACATTTTTGCAAGGCTTTAACAAAATCTCTGAAACCAATTTTAAGTTATAGAAAGGGCATTATTATATGACTGGGATCACTTTTAACAATGTCCAAATAATGGTAACTCCAGAAGCAGGTAATTAAGAATTATGGTTTTTGTATTCTGCACATCATATCACGGTGATATACATTTGCATAAAGTCAAGTTACAGAGCAGACACATATATTAAGATAATTAAGATATCACTATTTTCAATATTCAAAGTGCTATAACTCCAAAAGTAGGTTAAGCAGAGTTATGGTTCTTGTGTTCTTGTCTTATGTTCTTGTGTCTTGTGTTCTTGTCATAAGACCTTGTCTTATGATACTTTACATTTGTG
This sequence comes from Anodontia alba, assembly GCA_964016985.1. Taxonomy (NCBI): domain Eukaryota; kingdom Metazoa; phylum Mollusca; class Bivalvia; order Lucinida; family Lucinidae; genus Anodontia; species Anodontia alba. The sequence goes on along the minus strand of OZ024833.1, from coordinate 46,156,710 downwards.
TGGTTTTATCAAAATATCTGAGCCGGGTTCCAACTTAGGAAGCTGACACGAGTACATGGTAGAAATGGCTATTTCCAATATTTACTGTGTTCAAAGGGTGGTAATCAAAAAGTAAGTAAACCAGAGCTACGGATTATTGTGTTCTGCACAGTTTTACGTTTGCGAGAAATTTCATGAAAATATCTCAAACGGTTTCTAACTTACAGAGCGGACACAAGTACATGATAGTTCAATGTTCAAAGGGCAATAACTCCAAACTAGGCAAATCAGAGTTACGGTTCATAAGTTTTGCATGCTATCTGATAGAGCTTTTAATTTGTGTGAAGTTTCATCAAAATATCTGAAACGGTTTCCAACTTACAGAGCGGACACAAGTACATGTTAGAAACGGCTATTTTCAATATTTACCATGTTCAAAGGGATGTAACTCCAAAGGTAGCTTAACCAGAGAGTTATAGTTCTTGTGTTCTGCACCTTGTCTTATAGTGCTTTATATTTGTGTGAGATTTCATCAAAATATCTCAAATGGTTTTCAACTTACAGAGCGGACATGAGTTTATTGTGGAAATGGCTATGTTCAATGTTCAAAGGGCAATAACTCCAAAAGTAAGCAAACCAGCGTTACGGTACATGTGTTCTGCACTTTGCCTTATGGTGCTTTACATTTGTGTGAAGCTTCGTGAAAATATCTCGAACCTCATCAGAGTTATGGAGCGGACACGAGTATATGGTAGAAATGGCTATGTTCAATCTTCAAAAGGTAATAACTCCAAAAGTAGGCAAACCCCAGTTAAGGTTCATGTGTTCTGCACATTGTCTCATAGTGCTTTACACTGGGTAAGAAGTTTCGTGAAAATATCTCAAACGATATCAGAGTAATGGAGCGGAAACGAAATTATGAAGCGATGGACACTAAAAATTTCTGACGGTATAACATAATACCTCGCCACTTTTTGTGGCGGGGCATGAAAATTTGCTCCCATTGGGAGCAACTGGATTTTTTTTTAGAGACGAACACTTTTAAGAAAGAAACTGGTGTGCAGGAACGAAAACAAAAACTCACAAGAACTTGTCCCCCTTATAAAACAAAAAATAGCGGAAACTCTACCAAATTTATCCATTCATGCCTGATATATGTACACAAGAGAGCTTTCACAGTCAATACTTCTGGGAGCCTTTCGGCATCTTACTCACATTTATTTACAATAATTTAGCTTAATGAGCCGCAGCATGAGAAAGCCTACCTTCTGACATGTGCGTCCAACGAAAACTCAAATAGGCCTATGCAGTCTAACCAGACTGCGAGTGTTCGTTGTCCGCATGAAGATACTATTTACATCCAAAATGTGCCTGGTAAATATCCGGTTTGCACTGCGCGAATGCGCAGGCTGATCTTAATCTTCGCTAGGCGCATGAGTTCAAAGATATGTTTTCTGACGTTGAGGCTCACATGTGTGCAAAATATATATGCTTTCAATCCTATTTTATTTATATCTATTACTCAATTGTTATCTCTTATTTATTGAATTTATCTTGTTCTTGGTTGTTGGTCTGTAACGTGATTATTTTTTACTTTCTTTCATTTTTACATGTTATGTACTACAGAATTCTCAGATTGAACCAATAAAATAAATGGAAGCAGAAACAAATAAATTACAAAGCTTGGTATCTAGATTTGTTTTATAGCCTATAAAACAACTCTCGCATTTTCTAATTGAGAAATCCTTCAATAACGGACAGATAAAATTAAAATCTGTTAAGTTCAGTTCCATCGATACGGAAATGTAGGTGATGCATTTGGAAAGTACAAAACGTTCTTATCCTATTTACCATAGTAAACAGAATCAGAAACATGCATAGCTCCAGATAAGGCACATTTTTTCAACTGTAACGTACTAAAATTTTTCTTATTTTTCGACGAAAACATACGTTATGGGTACTCATAAGAAGTGCCTCGCGGAGGCGACGAGGCGCTTCTAATGAGTACCCGCAACGTATGTTTTCGTCGAAAAATAAGAAAATATTATGTGGATACATGTACTCCATGTCATCTGGAGGCATGAGAACGGTTGAGAAATAGTGTAGACCAATATTGGACGCCACAGCCTACACTGTATGCTAAGCATCCAGCAGTATTCCGGAGCAAAACAACAGATATTTCAAATTTTAGGATATGTTTTGTCAAAGCGTTAGTATCCGAAAATTTAGGATAAGTGCAGTAAACGGAAATGTTCAACTATACAGCGTATATTTCTACTCGCTAGAAATTATATTGTCAGGATATGTACTTGTATTTCTACATGAACTGATTGCCTTGATAACAGTGCCTTCGAAGTGGAGGCATGAAATTCGAGTTGTTCCGATTTCCTTGCTGGTAAAGTTATTTAACTGTCCAAATGCAATCTCGCCTATCCATCCGGGATCTAAAAGTTCTGTGCTAGATTCGCCTGTCATGCCATTCTCCAGATGCTTCAAGCGTCTACAGACACATAACACACCGAAGAAACTACAAATAAAACAATACAAAATAACTCCAACATCAAGAAATTTAAGTACTTTAATTTCTCTTTGTGTTTGAAGAACTCAAACTCAAACATGTTTGAACTGAGCCACGCTCATCATAAAAACTTCTTCCGTACCCCCTCCCCCGACCCACACACATTCACACGAATACATGGATTCTGCCTTTTTTTTACTATATATATGTACTCCCGTTTTATATATAACCTAGTGAATGGGAGGATTGTAAATAAATGAAGCAATCCTTCCGAATAACTGAAGCCGTGAGGAGGCCGTAAAATGTCTAATCGTATCTCAGCTTTTTCTTGTTTATGTTTACTGTCTGAATAGTGTCCGAAACATGTCATCGTAAATTAGCTGTGTTTATTTTGATTTTCATCCATTATATGGTTATATTTAAAATTTAAGAAATAATTTACTCAGCATGTTTATGTATTAGATTGCCAACAGAAAAGGGGCGGAGCCTAACCTAGCCCCAGTAAATTCCAGCGATCGACCTGTATGTTGACCTTTAACTTTCTGACTATAAATCATAACAAATGAGATTTCAAATGAGCCACAGCGTGAGAAAGTGTACTTTCGAACAAAATCTTCACTGGGTGCATTTTGGATAGCCAAGTATGCAATGTTTCTTCACGCGGATAACGAAGACTCTGTTCAGACTGGATGTGCAGGCTGATTTGAGTCTTCGTTGGGCGCAAATATCATAGAAAGTACGGATTCTCACGTTGCGGAATTGTTTTTCTTATTTTCATAGTATCAAACTCTTGATATTTTATACAAATAACAGGTAAAATAAGAAAGAGATCACTAAATTTTACCTACTGATAAATTATTAGGTAAAATTCAGTGATCTTTTTACAACAGGGTATCAGATTTAACATACCATATTTCGACAATCTGCTTTCCTGTTACTACCAACCTAATAACTACCTAACAAACTGTTCCCTGATTATTAAATTCTGCATTCAAAAGTATTACCATTATACACTCTGATGCTTATAGGTAGCGAATAAATAAAAAAACAAACAAAAAAAAAAAACAAAAAAAAAACAACAAAAAACTTAAAATTTTGAAGAAATAAGATTTTACGAATAAATAAAAAACAAACAAACAAAAAAACCTTAAACTTTTGAAGAAATAAGATTTTAATCATATTGAGTACAATATCGGCGGAGGAATAGGAATACGCCAGTAAACGCGCCAATTCTACAGCGTTGGGTAAAGCGTGTAACCCAAGTCGCGATCCTACTAAACATAGAAAAGGACCGGTCTATAGAATTTCAGGCAATTGGCCCCATCAGAACTCTCAGTGCTTTGACTGTGTATTTGTTCATTGCTCTCAAGTGTCTGGGCTTTTAGAATTTATATAACCCTTAACGTGCAAATCACAACTGCAGCTGACGACGCTTTTGATATATATACTTTTTTTTAATTTTCAGAGAAAAGAAGTCTTGACGCTACATGTGAACTCAGACGATTCACATGAAACGTCAAGACGTATTTTCTTTGGAAAATAATAGAAATAAAAGAAATTAGAACGTCGTCAACTACAAATTTGGCATGACGCTTTAAGGGTTAAAGAAAAGAAGAATGGTAAGCAAGAACTTACATCATCATAATTGAACATACACTGGCCTGTCTCTCTACCACCATTAGTCATCTGGTCTCGTTTGCGAAATGCGTCTTAAAAACAAACAAAAAATGATGATAACTGGTAAATACATAGCTCAAGATAAGATGCTTTTTTTTCAAACCTAAAGAGTATGGAAGGTTTTCTTGTTTTTTTGTTGTTTTTTTTCACGAAAAGTATATTTCCTCATTAGAAGCACCTCGGATAGTTAGAAACGCCTCACAGGGGTGCTTCTAATGAGTACCCACAGGATATATTTTCGTGCAGAAAAAAAAAAAAGAAGTAAATTAAAAAGACAAAAGATAAAATGATTTGGAGAAGATAGGTTAAACCAATGTGTACAAATTCGCTTGCAGTAGAGTCCGTTGTCCGAAAGTAACCATTGAAGCTACTGGTCATTTACACTAATTTTAATAGATCGAAACCTCTTCCTTAATTTTGATGCAGCTCCAAATTACAACTATGCGTTCTGACTGCTTAGAGGTCATATACATCACAAGTGAAACGTTACCGAAAATAATGTGAATTTAATAGGTGCTACCTATATTCGTGCGTCCAAATTATCATCACATGCTTCATAGGTGGGTTCGCCAGATCTAACTGAATTTGATTTCAGACCACGCTTGACTTCTAATCCACTGCTTGAATTGCGATGTAACGTCCAAGTCATCAATATTTCAGTAGTTCAGAGACATTCCCTCCAAATTTGTGGGACTTTAACCCGACCCGATCACATAAATTCGGGTCCTGCTTAGTTAGTAGCAGCTCTGCCATGGAGGCTTTAGGCAGCCCATTTCGCGGGCCCCGATGGGCGGGGGGCGGTGGGGGGGGGGGGGGGGGCATGCTTTCCGAATACTGAAAACTAGTGTATGCCGATGATAGGTACAACGACATTATACTATCGTTCGCTTACCTGTGTCGCAGATTTTATATATTTTCACGTGAAAAGAGCGTTAAGTCTATGTGTTATCAAACTATACCTTGTGCACAAAACGAATCATGCTTAGCTTGTAAATAGACGGAGAATAGATAGAAATAAAATTCGAAGTGGAGACAAAATTCAAAATGGCCACGGTCGCAAATTTTGTAGCCTGACGTCATAAGTCTCGTGATTCAACCCCTTGCAACTGGAATACTTGGAGTTATTGGCTGATTTGTTGCTATTATTGGCACGGCCGCCGTGTCAGTAGTCTCTGCCAAAATCACGGAACGCTTATTATTTTTCAGGTTAAGCATCGAACCACCCAAGCGTTTGTTGAACCATCACATTTTTGGTCACACACATCACTGGTCACATAGGTAGTCTATAGTAGTGCGTCTGCACGCAGAACCGCTCCGCGGTTCGGGGAACTGCTTCGCAGTTCCCATTGGACGCACTTAATATGAATTTAATAGGTGCTACCTATATCCGTGCGTCCAAATTATCATCACATGCTTCATAGGTGGGTTGGCCAGATCTAACTTAATTTGATTTCAGACCACGATTGACTTCAAATCCACTGCATGTATTCCGATATAACGTCCAAGTCAACAATATTTCAGTAGTTCAGAGACATTGCCTATAAATTTTTACCCGATCCGATCACTTGAATTTGGGTCCTGCTTAGTTACTAGCAGCTCTGCCATGGAGGGTGTAGGCAGCCCATCTACTTCGCGGGCTCCGATGGGCGGGGGCCATGCTTTCCGAATACCGAAAACTAGTGTATGCCTATGACAGATACAACGACAATATACTATCGTTCGCTTACCTGTATCAAACTTTTTTAAGATTTTAACGTGAAAAGAGCGTAAAGTATATGTGTTATCTAAAAATCTACATCAAAGTGTGTCGTATGCAAAAAACGAATCATGCTTAGCTTGTAAATAGACGGAGAATGGATAGAAATAAAATTCGATGTGGAGACAAAATTCAAAATGGCCGCGATCGCAAATTTTGTAGGCTGACGTCGTAAGTCTCGTGATTCAACCCCTTGTAATTGGAATACTTGGCGTTATTGGCTGTTTTGTTGCTATTATTGGCACGGCCGCCGTGTCATTAGTCTCTGCCAAATCACGGAACGCTTATTGTTTTTCAGGATAAGCACCGAATCACCCAAGCGTTTGTTGGACCATCACATTTTTGATTACACACATCACTTGTCACATAGGTAGTCTATAGTAGTGCGTCTGCACGCCGAACCGGTCCGCGGTTCGGGGAACTGCTACGCAGTTTCCGTGTAGCAGTTCCCGTTGGACGCACTTATAAATATAGAGACAACTAGAAAGGGCAACAATGGTGAAACACGGCCCTCGGAAGGCACAACTGAGGTTTGAATGATACAAAACATAAAAAAACAAAACAAAAAAAAACACTCTAACGAAAACAGAGCGAACAAAAACAAAGAGGAACTGCAAAAGAAATACCACATTGTAACCTGTTGGAGATTTTTACGAGCACTCGACCCTCGCCCTTAACGCTGATACAATGCCATATACACATAGGTGTTCAGTCCGCGTAGGGGTTCCCTAACTCATCAATGGACCGATGCTGTTTAAGTGGCTGCATATGCTCCTCCTAGCAACGTCTTAAGCGCAACTTGAGTTTCAAACTTACCAGAAGACGGAAAATAAAAAAAATCCACCGTAATAAAGAACTGGAGACTTTTTTAGCCGCTACGCGGCACTTGACACCAGCAGTGAAAGCGCATAAAAATTTATAATGGTTATCCTTGTTCATTTTAATGAACACATAAGAGAACGAAAACCGGAATCTCGCTCGTGTTAAAATTTTTGTCCTTTGAAATCACTGTGCCCATACCGGAATTTTTGGAATCTCTATTAGGCTCACTGATGAGGTATAATTGGCCGAAGTTAGCTAGTCTAGCCCTGAAGGCATGGATACTTCAGCATTTTCAGTTCTGTTTATATATATTATTTTTGTTTTGCTCTCAAGAAAAATCTTTCTAAGCTATTTATCTTCACCATAACTGGTGTTAATGACATGTGGCGGCTGTAAAACGTCTCCCCATACTTCACTATAGTGTAATATATATTTTATCCTTTGTGATTATTGGATTATTGAGCCCTATAAAAGTCAAAAAGATTGCCTTTGGAAACAAAGAACACATTACAGATAGAAAAAGGGAGTCTCGGTTTTATTGAGACTCTTCATAAGCAGTTTGTAACACTGCTTTCGCCCTCTAGCGTATACATGAGCAGAACATCATTTTCAAAGACATCACAATGGCCCCAGTTATCCCAAAGGAAATAAAAATAAAATCTGCACTATGGTGATGTACGGAGAGAAGTTTTACGGCGCCATTTGACACTAACATCAATTGCAGTGTAGTAAATGAAAGTCAAAATGATTGCCTTTGGAAACAAAGACATTACAGATAGAAAATGGGAGTTTCGGTTTTATTGAGACTCTTCATAAGCAGTAATAAAGTTTGCAAGGCCCTCTAGCGTGTACATTAGCGGAACGGCATTTTCAAAGATACCACAATGGGCCCTATGGGCTTTTTGGAAATATGAGGCTCACTGAAGAGGCCTAATTGGCAAAAACTTGATAATCTGGTTCAGAAAGCCTAGACACTTCAGTAATTTTCAGTTCTCTGTGAGTTTATTAATTGCTCTCAAGGGTCATTTATTTAAGAATCAATTTATTGAGACTTCATATGGCAGCAATATAATTTGTAGGGCTGCATGTGCCCTAGCAACGGCTTAAAGGGAGCTCGATTTCCCAAGTTACCATTATGGGCTCAGTTATTCTAAGGAAAAACAATATACATTGCGACGAAGTACGGGGAGATTTTTTACAGCCGCCACACAATACTTAACTACAGCTGCAATGAAATCAAGAAAATCTATAAAGGCTGCCTTTGGAAACAAAGAACCCATTCGGAGTCTTTGTTTTACTGAGATTCTTCGTAAGACAGCAATGTAGTTTGTAAGGCTGCATACAACACCTCTTGCAAACAGCTTAAGCGGAACTGATTTTCCCAGTTAACAGCATGCAGATACCTACACTGTAGCAGAACTGAATTTCCAGCTTAAGCGGAATTGATTTTTCAAGTTAACAGCATGCAGATACCTACACTGTAGCAGAACTGATTTTCCAGCTTAAGCGGAACTGATTTTTCAAGTTAACAGCATGCAGATACCTACCCTGTAGCAGAACTGATTTTCCAGCTTAAGCGGAACTGATTTTTTCAAGTTAACAACATGCAGATACATGTACCTACACTGTAGCGGAACTGATTTTCCAGCTTAAGCGGAACTGATTTTTCAAGTTAACAACATGCAGATACCTACACTGTAGCGGAACTGATTTTCGAACTTAAGCGGTACTGATTTTCAAAGTTAACAACATGCAAATATCTACACTGTAGCGGAACTGATTTTCCAACGTAAGCGGAACTGATTTTCCAAGTTAACAACATGCAGATACCTACACTGTAGCGGAATTGATTTTCCAACTTAAGTGAAATTGATTTTCTAAGTTAACAACATGCAGATACCTACACTGTTGCGGAACTGATTTTCCAACTTAAGCGGAACTGATTTTCCAAGTAACCAGCATGCCTACTCTCGTAGCAGACACCTACACCCGGCATCTCCTTCCGAAATGAGAGCAATTTATTTTCCTTTTCAATTTATTTTCCTTTTTTTAAAAGGGGGCAACAATTATTTTGACAATGCTTCTTCCATTGAAAGAGTATTCATTCCCCTTAAGTTAAATCTTACTAAGACAATGATACAATTTCTGTAGATCTAAGATAACTAGAAACGGTGTTTTCAGAAACAACAGATGTCCCCAACCGTGACTTGTCAGTTTTTCTACTGCTGTGACTTTGAAAATTAGGTTAATATCATCGAAAATCATCGAAATCTAATTAGTTCTTTGTTATGTCTCAATTATGTTTCCATGAAAATTTGGTAAGAATCCAACCTCTGGTTCACAAAATATTTTGCAGACGAGAAAGTATTACGCCAACGCCTTTAATTGAATGGATCTTATTTACCTGTATATGCACGTAACCTGACACATAGAGACACAAAATCATCAAAAGCAATCAATGTCCGTATCCGTCCGTTATGTACGTGGGCTCTTGAGTAACGCTTTAACAACGTGGTCAATACTTCTCGTGAGATTACGTAACCTAGTAAATAAGGAGAGAAATAATTTATATTATACTAAATGATTAACAAGTGCGGATGAAATCCGAAGACTGATCCTCGGTTACCGAGTATACGGAAGAGCAGGCGTACATTTATCACTTGATATTGCCTATTGCACACTGATGCCTTCGAATGTCATCGTTACATGATATTTAGTTGCTTTTAATGTAATGACGTCGCAGCAAAATACATCACGCACTTGTGCAGACTCTGAATTTTAGATAATAAAAATGCCTATTTTAGAGGTTGAGGCAACATATCTATAGCTGCATAATAAAAGGGTTAATGCACTGATATTGGTAATTAATGGCCCTGGAAGGGATATCAAAGGCTGCTGGCAAGCTCGCGTCCTTCGTTATCCCAACCAGGGGCAATATTGACCAATATGAGTGCTGTAATCTTACAACACATTGCTAATCAGCTTTGTGCACTAATATAAATAACTGGGCATGCTAGCGCAAAGTATAAAAGCTGTAAAACTGTACTAGATTAGTCAGCAGCTCTGGCTGATGTCCTCCAAAGAGGAAAACACGTACTGAAGAAATTAGCGTTAGGTTACACTAGCATGTTACCAATATGTGTTGAAAGCTTGCATAAGGATACCATTCTAATAATTTTCGTTCATTTTTTTAAATTCTGTAGAATCAACACCATAGTCTTTTCGTCTTGTTTGCTAAAATATTCGAAATAGTCGCAAATAACTAAGTCGGTCGTGTTCACAGCTAAATATAATTAAAGTTGCCAGAGTTTAACGTTTTACTCCAGGACTCTGGTTAAATTGTGATTGGTTTATCACAGTGATTGTGTTCTACTGTAATGTTTCAAAGATGAGGTAGAAGACTCATATCTGGACGAAACAACTACAATTATCTGTAATTCGGAGCTGCATCAGAGTTTCATTCGAGCCAAAAAGGTAGTATAAGTCCTAAATAGTTTATTTTCTACTGCCCGTTCTAAGGTGGTTCCTCTGTTATATTTCTTCTTTTGTTCAGTTATTGTAATTGTCCTTATTTATTGTTGTAACTGTTCCTCATCTCTGCTTCTTCCGTGTCTCGGAAAGATGGTGCTCCGTGACTCTGGCCTTTCTTGGATAACTTAATTTATATTGATTTGTTTAAGAAATAGATCAGCTCTAGCAGTGATATGTTGAGTAATAAATTACTGTTTGGAGGTCACTTGTAAAGTAGATCAAATCACGAACGCGGAGCCCGAGTGATTTATCTTCTTACAACTGACCGACAATCTGTGTTTTATTACTCAAAAAATCACGCACAAGAGCTGATCTATTTCGATTCTAACACACAGAAAACGACGAAAAAGTAATTGTATCCCTCAGATTCTTCCGAATTTCCGCCATCGAATAAAGAAATCCCGCCAACAGTTTTCACTGTAACGCTGACGTTTAAATGCATTTCTTACGTTGTTTACATGAGAAACCGTCTAACGTCGTGGAAACGAAGACTGACGTTAGTAAAGTGCCAAAATGACGTCAGAACGGCGCCAGGTAGCGTCGCGCGTTTCCGCCCAGTGATTTGTTGCAGAATAAATAATTGAGTTTAACCATAGGAGTGGAGTGTTAGAATAACTCTTAACGCTTAGCAACCTGGGTAAAATTTCAGCAGAAAACATTTTGAAATATTTTCTTTTATCACATGACTGTTAAGTTATTCAGTGAAATAACCCATGTCATAAAAATCATATAACCACACGTGTAATAACACCTGCAAGGCTTCCCATTGGTTAGCCTAATTACCCTCATTAATATTCGTATTACTCCGCTGATTGATAGCAACCAAGATGCTGTCCGTGTTCGCCCATACAACTTTCACTTTTGAAACAGATCCTGTCTTCAGTTTCGAGATAATTTTGAGATGAACGACAAATGTCAGACCGATGGAAGAGGAAGACACAACAGAGTCACAGTGGGAATAACACGGCCACCAGAAATATTCATGGTGGTTAAAATTCGATGTTTTCCGGCAACATAATTATTTGGAGGCACTATCAACGTCCAAAAAAGCTTTGGAGAATAACATGTCAATTAATGTGTCAAATTAATGACGTTGAAGATAATATTTATTTTTGAATTCATTAATTCAAATGAAATATTTATTAGCTCAAATAAAAAAAAAATCATCATTAATTCCTACAGTTTAATGGAGTAATAAATGGCATATTTATCTTGTTTCTGGTTATTTTCGGTAGTTATCAATTAATATGCGAGCTATTTTTGTGCGTAGTACTACTGAATCTTTGGTAGTGAGTTGTTCGTTTAGCTATGGAAAGCCGTTATCTTAATATATTTTGTGTATTTTTGTCATCGCAAGGGTCATGTGATAAACAGAATCTTACATTCGTAGATATTTAATATGAAATTTATTAAACTCGTTGGGTAATTTCGGTATTTTGCTCGCTAAAGCTCGCAAAATACCAAAAATTACCCACTCGTTTCATAAATTTCATATTAAATGACCACTCATGTAAAATCCTCTATATCACGCCTACCAAACGAATGAATGCGTAACCACCGGTTAAGAACCCGAAACAATTAGATCGACATCCAGTTAGGGATAAAATGACTCAAAAAGGTAAACAAACTTTGCATTTTCTGTGTTTCATGAGCGATATTAATGTTTTAGGAAATTATTTAAAAAACGGGGAATTACATACAACTGCCCATTGATACTGGCGTCTGTGGAGTAAATCTCAGACCGCCTACCTCACGCATATTGGCTGAATTATTTTTCACGTGCTGAAGGTGTACCGAAAGGCATAGAAAATACGTGGTAATTCGTGGTGTTTTTGTCCTTTATTTAATTTTGCGCTTTGCTAGAAGTTCAACAAATCATCACGCACACACGATAGACACATGTGGTTATTTGTGTTATGGATATTTTGGTTGTTAATGCAGCATTGTCGAAAAATCGCCACGGGAAGGGTCGAAAATGGCTGGTTATGCATAAGATCTATATAAATAATAACAAAATTTACAGCTATAAAGCGGGTCTGATTTCACGTCCACGTCTCCAGGAACACACGAAGCTTGTTCTACGGAATCATTTTTAGCCAACCTGATAAGCAGTGCACTGTTGATTCGGATAAAACATAGTATTTAATGCAAACATCTTCAGTCTCCAGAATCATAGTGTATAATGACTTTGTGTTTTCACAACAATTGAGTGGCCCTGCAATTGTCTGAAATGAAATTTAACAGGTTTTGGATTTTTTTTTCTGCGAAGATGTGCTGATCGACCTATTTTTGCTGGTTAAGCATTAGATTGTCTGGTTAAGAATTCGATGACCAAAGGAGAAAAACACACCGTTTGTTCCCTTTGTGCTAGCGATTTACTACAATCACAGATAAGTTGTCGTGAAATCATCAGATGCAGAAAGTCATGGTGAAAAAAAAAGGTTTTCTGGACATGGCCATTGAAATACTGGATTTCAAGCTTATTTGACCGAATGGAGCATTAATTCAGAGGTCATTATTTGCTTCTGTAGAAAACAAAAAGGCCAGTTTGCGTTTCATAATGGCGCATAACCTTATATCATTTTTCTATGGTTAAGCATTGGAGAACCCGGTTAAGCATTAGAAACTAGATGAATGTGTAGAAATGCGGCAAAGTGAAGTACAAATGATAATATATTTGCAAGATCATAGAGTGCCTTTTTGACAAGTCTAGCTTGTTCTGATATTTTGGCATGAAGATGCTAGATTTGAGGTTGGATGCGCCGTCCGACTGGAGACCAGGAGGTCGGCAACATTCTTTCGTAAAGATTTATCATGAAATATTTTCCCGTCCGACTGGAGACCAGGAGGTCGCGGGTTCAACCCCGCCGAGGTCGGCAACATTTTTTCGTGGAGATTGATAATGAAATATTTTCTACGATCATTCTCTCCCTTCCGCTGATTCAAGAAGGGCAGTTGTCAGTTTCTTGCGAAAGAATATGCACAATACTGGTTAACCGCTTAGAGTAGAGTAGTAGAATAAACCACCGTGGGGTTTAAAGCACTTTTACAGCTAGCCAACTTCACCCTGGGTATCGATGCCACTCTTAATCACAACTAGTAAAGCAGAAAGCAAATTAGGCAGCTGTTGAAGGTGACCAAAATGCTAGCATCACAACACAACTAGTAAAACAGAAAGCAAAGTAGACAGCTATTGAAGACTGTGACCACAATGCTAGCATCACAACACTATAAAGAATAAGAACAACACCAGGACCACCGCCTTAGAACGGTCAGTAGCATAAACTACCGGGTGGGGTGGGGGTGGAGTTAAAGCACTTTTACAGCTAGCCAACTCGGTACAAAATAATCATAATATGCACAGATCAAAAGAATTACAGCATCTGAGGCTAAATAAACGGTCACTTTTACAGACAGCGATACAAATTAACAAGTGTAGTATGGAGTGACTTAGACCTGCTAAGAAAGTATTTCCGTCGATTGCCCTGACCGGCGATCGAACCAGACACCCTTGATTTGTTTGTGTTGAGGTTTTACGGCCCAGTCAACCCAATGGGGTCATGTCGAGCGCGGTCAGTTTACCTAACCACACGTTTACTGGGCAGGCTTAGTCCTCTAAGCGGTTAACCAGTATTGTGCACATTCTTTCGCCAGAAACTGACAACTGCCCTTCTTGAATCAGCGGAAGGGAGAGAATGATCGTAGAAAATATTTCATTATCAATCTCCATGAAAAAATGTTGCCGACCTCGGCGGGGGTTGAACCCGCGACCTCCTGGCGGGAAAATATTTCATGATCAATCTTCACGAAAGAATGTTGCCGACCTCCTGGTCTCCAGTCGGACGGCGCATCCAACTGAGTCACCGAGCACCCATGAACCTTCATCTAGCATCTTCATCACATGCCAAAATATCAGAACGAGCTAGACTTGTCAAACAGGCACGCTATGATCCTGCAAATATAATATCATTTGTACTTCATTTTGCCGCATTTCTACACATTCGTCGATTTTCTAATGCATAACCGGGTTCTCCAATGCTTAACCATAGAAACTGATATAAGGTTATGCGCCATTATGAAACGCAAACTGGCCTTTTTGTTTTCTACAAAAGCAAATAATGACCTCTGATATATGAATTGATGCTCCATTCGGTCAAATAAGCTTGAAATCCAGTTTTTCAATGGCCGTGTCCAGAAAACCTTTTTTTTTTCACCATGACTTTCTGCATCTGATGATTTCATGACAACTTGCAACTCATAGGTAGACCATCTATTACTGAAGTAAATCGCTGGCATTTACAAAGGGAACAAACGGTGTGTTTTTCTCCTTTGGTCATCGAATCCTTAACCAGACAATCTAATGCTTAACCAGCAAAAATAGGCAGATCAGCACTTCTTCGCAGAAACAAAAATCCAAAACCTGTTAAATTTCATTTCAGACAATTGCAGGGCCATTGAATTGGTGTGAAAACACAAAGTCATTATACACTATGATTTTGGAGATTGAAGATGTTTGCATTAAATACTTTGTTATTTCCGAATCAACAGTGCACTGCTTATCAGGTTGGCTAAAAATGGTTCCGTAGAACAAGCTTCGTGTGTTCCTGGAGACGTGGACGTGAAATCAGACCCGTTTACAGCTGTAAGTTTTGTTATTATTTATATAGATCTTATGTGTAACCAGCCATTTTCGACCCTTCCCGTGGCGATTTTTCGACAATGCTGCATTGACAACCAAAATACCCTTAACACAAATAACAACATGTGTCTATCGTGCGTGCGTGATGATATGCTGAACTTCTAGCAAAGCGCAAAATTAAATAAAGGACAAAAAACACCACGAATTACCACGTGTTTTCTATGCCTTTCGGTACACCTTTCAGCACGCGAAACATAATTCAGCCAATATGCGTGAAGTAGGTGGTCTGAGATTTACTCCACAGACGCCAATATCAATGTAATGCCCCGTTTATTTATAAAAATTCCCTAGAAACATTTATATCGCTCATGAAACACAGAAAATGCAAAACTTGTTTACCTGTTTGAGTCATCTTATCCCTAACCGGATGTCGATCTAATTGTTTCAGGTTCTTAACCGGTGGTTACGCATTCATTCGTTTGGTAGGCGTGTATATATTTACCAGAAAATAGGTTTGCAGTTTTAGGAAGTTTGTGAGAAAATGTAAAATCCTATTGTCTGGGAAAAAATATAATCATTTTGTCTTATGCTGAATTTTCCACTAGCGTGCTAAATGTTTATGAGAACAATAAACTGTGATCAGACAGCACTTACGCGCATGCTGATTTGAGTCTTCGTTGGGCGCACATGTCAGAAGGTACATTTTCTTACGTCGCTGACAACATTACTAAACTCTGGTGAATTAGACTGTTGAAGTTCAAGAATATTTTCTCAATTTCCACATTACTCGCAGTATTCATATACATACCAAATTTGTTGATCACGCCCGCGAGTTCGTTAGCCTCTATGAAGTTGGATTTGTCAAAATCAAACTGACGAAACATACTGTGCCAGGCAAGTAGACATCTTTGTAATTCCAGGAACTCCGGCCATTGCATGAAACCATCAGGGTTGCGCTGTCGCCAGTTAAGGAATAGGTATAAGGACCCTAATGGCAAATTCAGCTCATGACATTTCCCATTCGGAACACAGTGCTTATTTTTTCTCTTAAAGGCTCCATATTCCTCAGAAATAGACATTTTATTATCCAAAAATGGTTGAATAAATTGTTGTATGATATTAATACAATCATAAAATGTGGCACCTGACAGCCTATAAAATTTCAATTAGTCTCTCGTTCTTGAAATGAAATGATTTTTTATCATATCTCTGAATTAATGTTGGCAACATTAATACAGAGATACGATAAAAAATTATTTCTTTTTTGATCCAGTTCAAAAACGAGAGGCTAACTTAATTTTACAGACTGTCAGATGCCACATTTCATGATCGTATTAATATTGTATATCAATTATAAAACCGTTTTTGGATAAAAAATGCCTATTAAAGTTTCTTCATGCGGACAACGAATGCGATCGCGCAGTCTGATTTGAGTCTATGTTGGGCGCGTATCGCAGAATATACGTTTTCTCCCAGCTTTACCAAGTGTCTATGTCACCTGGTTGAAATTCCCTCGGGTGAGATTTCCCCATCCCGCATGGACACTCATGATGGCTTCTTATATTCTCAGGTTGCCGGCTCAAATCAATCTTGCGCAAATATACTGAAAGGAAAAAGAAACGCAGGGTAAATTTTATTCCTAAATTTCATTCAAGTTTGAAAAAGTTTGTTAAATATTTTACTATGATTACAAAACGGTACATGTATGGAACAAAAGTTCCAAATTTCATTGGTTTGTGATCAATAAGTCTCGAGTTATTGAAGTTCATTGGTAGCTACCCCCCAAATCTTGAAATCAAAATCAAACTGAAAATCAATATCGGGTGTGCCCCCCTCTTGCTGCCGTTGCTGCCCTAATTCTTCTTTGGATAGAGTTAACCAAAGCATTGACAGTTCGCATCGGGATGTTATTCCATTCATCGATCAACGCATTCCTTAGTTGTGCGAGAGTTGCGGGGGGATTTCGGCGCTTCCTAACCCTTCTGTCCAGCTCATTCCACATGTGCTCTATTGGGGTCAAATCTGGACTGTACGGTGGCCATGCTAGTGGTGCGATGTTATTGTTTGCCAGGAAATCCTGACAAACTCGGGCAACATGTGGTCGGGCATTGTCCTGCTGCAGAATCAGATTACGTTGTTGCACAAGCGGGACTGCAACAGGACGCAAGATCTCATCCCTATACCTTACAGACTTGATTTGACCTCAATAGAGCACATGTGGGATGAGCTGGACAGAAGGGTTAGGAAGCGCCGAAATCCCCCCGCAACTCTCGCACAACTAAGGAATGCGTTGATCGATGAATGGAATAACATCCCGATGCGAACTGTCAATGCTTTGGTTAACTCTATCCAAAGGAGAATTAGGGCAGCAACGGCAGCAAGAGGGGGGCACACCCGATATTGATTTTCAGTTTGATTTTGATTTCAAGATTTGGGGGTAGCTACCAATGAACTTCAATAACTCGAGACTTGTTGATCACAAACCAATGAAATTTGGAACTTTTGTTCCATACATGTACCGTTTTGTAATCATAGTAAAATATTTAACAAACTTTTTCAAACTTGAATGAAATTTAGGAATAAAATTTACCCTGCGTTTCTTTTTCCTTTCAGTATATCATTCTGCGACTCAAGTGACGGTAATTCTTGTTATTTCTTATATACTGGGAAAAAAAAAACGCAAGTTCAAATTTTTAAATACTAAAAGTTTGTTTGTGAACAAACTTATCTAGTTTTCTGTATTTGGTGACATTCGTGTACTTCCCCGTGTATGGATCACACAAAATCACTGAAGCGTGAACACAGGCTACACAATATCGTTGTACCTGAATTTCGTTATATCCGTGCTGCACGGGTAGTGTCGCGTGGTAGAGACTTTAACACATTACCAAATCGAACTTTCGTTCCATTCGTATCCGTTGCACAAATCGTTTGTTGTTTGAGTTTGTTGAGAGAAATGGTACGCTTATCGCAACTGGATAGGGGTAGAGCTATTGCTCTAATTTTGCAGGGTCGGTCGCAACGTGACGTCGCGCAGCAATTTGGGGTGAACGAGTCGACGATATCGCGCTTAGTTCAGCGTCTTAGAGCTACCGGTAGGTTAACTGACCGTCCTAGGAGCGGACGTCCGCGCGTAACGACGCAACGTCAAGATAGACGTATACGTCTTGTACACCTTCGTAACAGGTTAAGGACGGCGAGAGAGACCGCAAGAGAAGTTATCGGAACACATGGCCGTCGTGTGTGTCCAAGGACAGTCAGAAATCGCTTGCGAGAGTTCGATTTACGTCCGCGCCGTCCTTACGTGGGCTCGAACCTTACGCCCAGGCGACGTCAACGCCGCATGCAATGGCTGCGTGCCCATACACCAAATCGGTTTCGACTGGCTGACTGGCGGCGTGTAATGTTCAGCGATGAGTCGCGATTTTCGCTTCAGCGGTCAGTTAGGCAACAACGAGTGTATCGACGTCTTGGTGAGCGATATTCTGACGCTTGCGTACGTGAAGTCGACAGATTTGGGGGAGGGGGGGGGGGGGGTCCGTAATAGTTTGGGGTGGGATTTCCCATGGGATGAAAACGCCCCTAGTGGTTATTCAGGGTAATCTTACAGCCGTACGCTATCGGGATCAGGTGCTTATGCCTTACGTCCTCCCGCTTGTCAATGCTCATAATCTCACGTTTCAGCATGACAACGCGAAACCGCATGTTGCCAGGGTTTTTCGCGACTTCCTCAATCAGAATAATGTCCAAGTGCTCGATTGGCCCCCATACAGTCCAGATTTAAACCCAATCGAGCACCTTTGGGATGCGTTGGATAGGAGGGTCAGGAAGCGCGTCAACGTACCGAACAACGTCGCACAGCTCCAGCTAGCTCTTATTCAAGAGTGGAATAATATCCCTCAAAGGACCATTGACAACTTAGTCGGGTCTATGGTTAGAAGAGTGAGAGCCGCGACAGCAGCCCGTGGTGAACACACGCGCTATTGATACCCATTATTCAATAACGTTGGGTGTCTGTGTTTAACGCTATTTATTGCAAACGTCGTCTGCTGTACGACACTAAACCAACAGCATTTAACAGAAAATGAAATAAAGAATTAAAAAAATTTAACAATCAAATGAAATCCACAATTTTCTTTAAAAATACAACCCCAGAATTAATATTTGCGTTTCTTTTTTCCGCTAGTATACTAATCTACATAAGGGCGCCGTGAGAATCGTTAATTAAATCATCCAATTCAAGGGCGGATCTAGAGGGGATTCGGTAGAGAGGGGGAGGGGAAGCGGGTTCAGTCGAACCACTCTCTGGCTCAAAGTATCATTTTCACGGAAAATTTTGGGTACATTTGATACATTTTGGATATTGTATTTACCCTAAGTACTCATCCTTAACTCATCGCAATATACTTCTTCGAAAAGTTGAATAAGTACATTTTACAACCTGTGGACTTATCTTAAATAACTCGATGAGTGACAAACAGTGCAAATCCTGCTCAGTGCCGCAGAACGCGGCATCTCATCTGTCTTTATTGTTTGCTCAGTCGTCTGTCCAAATACTAACAGTTATTACAGTAATTTGATCACATTAATATTCCCAGAAATTTTGAATCCCCGATTAAATAATATTGGATCCATCCCAGGAATGTACATTTTGTTATATAAATGATAAGTTTTTGCCCTACAGAAAGTGCTGATGCTTCAGTTGTAACGTTTGTCCGCAGAGATAACAAAACTGAAAAGATGAAACTGAAAAACTGTAACAATCATTTTGTCTATTCGCAATTACCCCCAGTGGCCCGTACAGACAGATGAAATACACAAAGGATACATCTAACATTGCCATCAAGACGCTGAAAAGAAAATACAAAGATATATATAAGCCACGCCAGAGAAAGTGAGCCTTAACGCTTAGAATGCTAGGCAAACATTTCAGCAGACGTCATTCAGATATATTTTTCCCTTCTTCGATATTGCTTGCAAACTGCCTCCATTTTCTTTGATATTTCATGCAGATTGCCTCCAAAGTGAGAAAAATATCATCAAGCGAGTGGTAAAGGCTAACGCAGACGAAGTGCACACGAGCCCATACATAGGCGGAGTCTAGTCCTTGCTTTCTCTGTTCGTCAGTAGATTAGTCTCAAGGCCCGACCGCATGAGTGATCAAGCAAATCTGGGCCTCCATTCTGTGCAGATTGCCTAAGGCCCCTTTAGCGAGAACAAAGACACGATAAGGGATCTTTGAGCATGGCCCAGATCAGTGTGTGCATTCGTTGTCTGACCAGGGTCTTCGTTGTCCGCTTACATGTTCTGTGGGTTGTAAAAGTATCAACGGGAGGCACAGGCTCTCACTATGTGGGTGTACAGGATGATCAACACGGATCAGGTACTGTGAATAAACTAAGATTACTCCACAAACAATCGCTGTAGGCGTTCTATGGCCAATTTTAAAGGAAACCTGACTATTCGCCATCAGTAAGTGGCAACTTTCACTCCCCCCCCCCCCCCCCCCCCCACACACACACACACCCCACCCGCTCCCCAACATCCTCTGTCGCTTTATATAGAATGTTCGTTCGTCTGTCATTACTGACAATGACCAATCCTAATCAACTGTGTGATGTGTTATTATTTGTGCGTTCTAAGATGGCTGATGAGACCAATTATACAGAATATAACGCGAGAAAATGGCTAATTTATTTTACGTGCGAATAGCAAAGTCATATATCTGTAAATGACGTATTTCTAATTAGGCCGCGTTCACACTAGAGACTTGATTCGGATCAAATTGATCTGGATCAAATTGCGTTCACACTAGCAACCGAGTTGATCCGGATCAGGTTGATCGACATCAAGTTGCGTTCACACTTTGGACTAAACTGATCCAGATTAAATTGATCCGGATCAAAATAGTGTTCGCACTGTTATTGTGTTCAGATTGCAGCAACGTAAATTTGATCCGCATCAATTTGATTCGGATCAACTTGATCTGGACCAAGTTGGTCCATAGTGTGAACGAAACTTGATATGGCTCATCTTAATCCGCATCAGATTAGTCCTAATGTGAACGCAATTGATGCAGATCAATTTGTGAATGCGGCCTGATCACAAAATATGAAGAAAATATGAGCGTTGCGTATGAATACAGATTAAAAACATCCACGGAGTTATCTTCTGAAAGTAAATATAAGCGCTTAAATTTACAGACCTTAAGTTAAGGTTATCTTATTTGTAATTGACACTTATGAACCTGGATCCAACCATAACGCATACGGGACTTTTCTGTTCAACACAAAACTGTGTGATTACAAAATCGGTTTTGGGGAACATCGGTGCCCAGATTAGTCTGTAAACATACCAGACCATGCATAGTTCTCTGGAATTTGCGTTTTGAAAATCGAGCTATGAATGATTTCACCACCAGTCCATCTACTCATCTAGATACATGTACGAAAATTAGTCCACGCCAGAGAACCACTGTATTCGAAATTCGCAGTAGTCGCGGGTTGGCTTCAGTCGACGAGGGCAGAAAGTATGCATTTTTTTTTTTTTGTTTTTGTTTTTTTTTTTTTGTTTTTTTTTTGTTTACCGGGATCTTATAAATGAGTGCTTTACAAATATTTATTTTCACGATATTTTCATTTGGAATTATCACTCAAATAATTTTGTCCATTCTGGCTCAGTTGTAACCTCCAAGATCTAAAACTAGCGGTGTACCAGCCAATTTCAGGCTAGCCGGTGGAATTTCATGGGTCTCCGAAATGTGTTCACACACACAAACGTTTGCTCTATTAAAGCCAATTATTAATATTTTATTGCATCAAATATTGCAGAATACAAATAAGAGAAGACAATAGAAAGTTTGATATATTTCTGTTTATTGTTAGCGAAATTATACGCAACTTTGTCGCTGTACGCCAACTTTCAGTAGTCGCGGGCACTGTACCAGTAGTTGGGTGTCTAACTATATAATTTGTACCCAGTCGTCAAGAAATGACTAGGCGCAGTTGATGTGAGCACGAACGGTTTTTGAGCATTACTTATATTAAGAAAGCACATTTTCTCTCAATTGCAAATTCTTATGACACTCGTATTACAAATACTTAACGTAACACATTCTGAAA
Organism: Anodontia alba; assembly: GCA_964016985.1. Taxonomy (NCBI): domain Eukaryota; kingdom Metazoa; phylum Mollusca; class Bivalvia; order Lucinida; family Lucinidae; genus Anodontia; species Anodontia alba. Next base: position 46,134,667 of record OZ024833.1, on the reverse strand, counting down.
CAATATAAAATGCAATCCACAATAAACTCATTTATTACTATCCATCAGTGACAATACGGTTTCTTATTATACAAAACAAAAGCAGCAATTTAAGTGAAATTATTATTATTATTTTTTTTTTTTTGCAGACATTACATGGTACGTTAAAGGAATATTTTCTCAGTGTGGTAAGCGACACATATAGGACTGTATCATTTTTCGACAACTAGCCAACTATTCATCAAATCTTATTTCATTTATCATCTGAACTTTTGCTCGAATGACAATGATATTCATAACAACACAATCAACAGAATATGTGTTTGAAAACCACCAAGAAGTTTGTAAAACACCCAGTCCCAAAATTATGCTTGCTCGTAAAAAACAATTTGAAGCACACAATGGCCAAAATGATACATATAAACCGGGAAGATGAAACTGTTTTGTTAAAATCATTTTTTTTTTTTTACATAAATGTTCAGGTACCTTATTAGTTGAACAGAAATTGTTTCTATATCAAACAATTGGTATTAACAAATAGAGGATCTTACATGAGTGGTCATTTAATATGAAATTTATGAAACGAGATTGGGTAATTTCGGTATTTTGCGAGCCTTGGCGAGCAAAATGCCGAAATTACCCAACGAGTTTCATAAATTTCATATTAAATGACCATGAGTGTAAGATTCTGTTTTCACATGGCCCTTCCGATGACAAAAAATGCACAAAAATATATTAAGATAAACGGCTTTCCATAGCTAAGTGGAACAACTCACTACTAAGGATTCAATAGTACTACGCAACAAAAATAGTTCGCCTATTATTTGATAAGTACCGAAAATAACTAGAAACAAGATAAATATGTCATTTATTACTCCGTTAAACTGTAGGAAATAATGACGATTATTATTTGAGCTAAAAATATTTCATTTGAATAAATCAATTCAAAACTAAATATTCCATTGAAAAACGTCATTCAGCGAGTCAGTTCGTCACTGAGAATCAGTAGGGAAATTCCCCACTGTCAGCTGTCGTATTTAAAAGGTCATTTACCTTGATCAATACAGTTTATACGGTGGCTGACACACTCAAGTAAATGACAGATTTTCAAGGATATAAAACGTTTTAACTGTAGCTTGGATTTTAATTTGACACAGTTATTGACTGTCAGAGTCATGTTATCCGCCGATGCTTTTTTTGGAGGTGAAAATTTTTCATTGACTGTTTGACAACAATGAAAGTGCCTCCAAATAAATTGTCGGAAAAGATCGAATTTAAACCACCATGAATATTCCTGGTAGCCGTATTATTCACACTGTGATTGTGTTGTGTCTTCCTCTTCCATCGATCTGAACTTTATCGTTCGTCTCAAAATTGAAGGCAGGATCTGTTTCAAAAGTGAAAGTTGTACAATCGGCGAACGCGGACACCATCTTGGTTACAAGCGGATTAATACGAATATTAATGAGGGTAATTAGGCTAACCAATTGGGAAGCCTTGCAGGTGTTATTACTTGTGTGGTCATATGATTTTTATGACATGGGTTATTTCACTGAATAACTTGACGGTCCTGTGATAAAAGTGAATAATTCATGGTTTACTACATCATGGATGTTAAAACTTAGAGGATAGCTTGCTAAAATAAACTAACTTCCATAGCAGTCAGAACATATCAATCAAACTTTCCAATAACTCAAAGCGTTTTGTCTCGATTTTGGCTTGAAAGTAAATGCAATGTAGATATACGCGACTTATGGGCACAGTTATCTTTTGTCCAAACTCGACAAATGCGTACAGTGATGCCCCTATCACTAGGCCAGTGCACGCAACATATATAACTACTATGCGTACAGTATGAAAACCTCGAATAACTCGAAAATGACCTGCAAGTTTCGAACTTTTGCACATTATAAATACTGATTTTTTTTTTTTTTTTTTTTTTTTTTTTTCTAAAGTAAAAATAAATTCCAGAACATTTCCATAAATGAACCAAAACTGCTTTTTACCCTTTTTTTCATAAAATAAAAGCACATACTTGCATAAATCGGACGCTGAAACGGATATCGCTTTGCTCACATGTCTGTTGTTAGGCAAGTATGAAGCTGGATATATAAGTGACAATCAGTGAAGAATACTTCCAAAAGTAAAATATTTAGTAGTACATACTTTTTTAATATCCCGGTAAACAAAAAAAATGTCCAATTTCTGCCCTCGTCGACTGCAGCCAAAACCGCGACTAGTGCGAATTTCTCCAGCGTGCATACGCAGTTCGCAAAACCCAAAAACAAGTTGCGTGATAAAGCGCTGAATTATTATACAACTCACTGTTTATGTTTCTGGCGCGTTACTGCTAACATTAAGGGAAATGCATACATTTTCAAGGGAGGCAACTCTGTCACAATTAAGTTGCCCCTTCTGAAAAAGGGTCTTCTTTAAAAGGAAAGAATTTGCGCCAAATGTGAACAAAATCTTTTTTTTAGAGAAGACCTCTTTTTAGAAGGGATTGGTATATTGGTATACAGCAGAGCAAAAAAAAAAAAAAAAAAAAAAAAAAAAAAGGAGCCACAAAGGTGCCTACCTTCTTGAGAAATGGTAGAAAATCTACCAAATCTATCTAGTCATCTTAATACATGACGGATCAGTCCATCTACGTGCATCTTTCCAGTTTTCTTGAATATTAAGCTAAAACGTTTGGAAGCCATCTAATTCTTGCTAAATCTATCTTAGTCAGTTTTTTTCTACGATACCATGGATTTTTTAAAGTGTCAAAGGTGTTAAGTATCATGTGTTACCAGATACATTTGGTATATGTTCCACCATTTTTACGAGGGATAGGGCCTACAACTTTAATGACTTCCTATATTTACAAGCCACTTTTGAATATGTATCTATTCTAAAAGCAAATCATTTGCCCTCTGTGGAAGCAAATATTTTCCTTTTAGAGTAGATTCTTTTTCAGAAGGGAGGCAAAACAATTTTGTTAGAGTTGCCTCCCTTGAGAGTATAACCATTCCCTTTAATAAGCCAAACTTTTTGTCCTACTAGGAGGAATATGTTATCTATATTGCTATAATCAGTTAAACATAGGTCCAATTAATCAGTTCCCTCTGGTTTTATCATTAGCATCTCCATTGAATATAGCTTTCTTTTCCTTAAGATATCTCATTCAAACGTGGTCATATGCCAATTAAAGCTTCCAATATAAAAAGAAACATTAACTGTGCAATAAAATAAAATAGTGTCAATAAATCGTTCATATGGTTTTTGCAAAAAAAAAAATAAAGTTAAAGATCAGACAAATTCAAATGAGGGCCTGTCACGAAGATTCCGATTTGACTTGGTCAACCTTGCGCTTTAACTAAAAGTAGGTAGTAGAACAACTACTTCTATCTCACTTTGTTCCTTTGTTAGGCTGGGGTCCCAAAACTGTAGCTCATCTAAATTTCATTTTCGTAGTACTCAGCGTAAAACAGTAGTTTTTTTTTATCATTTTTTTAAAACAATGTTAATTGTTTGACCGGTTGTCAACTCGAAATCGAGGACATAAATCTGTAAAGGCGGCCAAGTATGATGTGACGTTATTAGTATTTCCTTTTTTGAGTGTCTGATTTATTTGTTTTTGTTCAGTTTTAATATTTTTTATTCTTAAATTTATTCTAGTATACAAAACATTGTTCAACAGCAATGGAATCTAACAAGAGTTGTCAGAAGACAACGCAGCTCGCCGGAAAGGGCTGATCGGATAAGAAAACAATCTTTAAATATTAAAAATTTAAATGCAGAACTTAAACATAGCAGTAAATGACAGAGTATGATCTGACTTCTGACTTTGATGTCGCAAGAATGTCAAACTGAGGGATGGGGTATATGCCATTGAAACATCTTCCCTTAGGCTGGTGTGGACGAAATATGAAAGCTATATCTTACATACTTCAGCAGCCATGTACACTTTTCAAAACTTAAACACAGGTATAAATGAAAAGGTATGACCTGATCTTGACCTAGGCAGAAGGTCAAACTGAGGAAGGGGTGTGTACTATTGAAAGGTCTTACCCTAAGGTAGGTGTGGGCCAAACATTAAAGCAGTATCTTGAATACTTTAGCAGTTACGAACACTTTCAAAACTTAAACGCAAAACTCAAACATGGGTTTAAATGACAAAGTGTAACCTGACCTTGACCTTGGCAGAACGTCAAACTGAGGAAAAGGTCTGTGTTTTGAAAGGTTTTACCCTAATGTTGGTGTGGGCCAAATATTAAAGCGGTATCTTGAATACTTCAGCAGTTACAAACACTTTTCAAAACTTAAACGCAGAACTTGAACATGGGTTCAAATGACAAAGTATGACCTGACCTTGACCTAGGCAGAAGGTCAAACTGAGGAAAAGGTGTGTGTTATTGAAAGGTCTAACCCTAAGGCTGGTGTTGGCCAAATATTAGAGCTCTAGCTTGAACACTTCAGCAGTTATGTACACTTTTCAAAACTTAAACGCAAAACTTAAACATGGGTGTAAAAGACAAAGTAAGAACTGACCTTGACCTAAATAAAGAGTCTATTTTGGGGATGGGGATGTATGCTATTGAAAGGTCTTACCTTAAAGTAGGTGTAGGCCAATATGAAAGCAGTACCATAAACAGTTAAAAAAACTATGCACACATTTGAAAACTTAAACATTGTGCTAACGCGGACGCGGACGCCGACGCCGACGCCGACGCAGACAGACGCCGACGCCAACGCCTGGGTGACAACATAAGCTCTCCAGGGACATTGTCTCGGCGAGCTAAAAATATGTATTCTATGGAGGACAAATTTTGCCATGAATTCAAGAAGTATTTTGTATTTCCTTACATTTTCATAATACGTGTGCCGTCAGCTTCTAAGTTGCCACTAATTCAACGGAACTTCTAGAAAATATGAGTGTTGCATCAGCTTGGTCTGACCTCTCAGTCACTTGAGGATATTTGTCCAAAGTCACCTTCTAATGAAGATACCCAGGAAAGGCCACAGCAATCGCGCAACACATTTCCTAACAATTAACCGAATAAGATTAGAGGATATGAAAAGACACAAGAGAACAACGCACCAACAAAAAAAAAAAAAAAAAAAAAAAAAAACAGAATGTACAAAACAAAGGGAAACTGCATCAGAAATACAGTCTTGGAACAGTAACCAGTAAAACTGTTGGGGGTCTTAAACACTATACACTTCATAACTGAAAGAGATCATATAAACCAGCTTTTGCAGCTGTCCACGGCTCGCACAGTCTGTTTTCGATCTGGACAAATCGGGTTAATTTGTCAGAGCGGAAACAGTTTCATTACTTTACTTGTAAGGAATCAAAATTTACACCTTTTCTTTCTTTGGCTCAGTATGAGAAAAAGTGGATGGAGATTAAAGGTGCATAACTGTCATAGCTTGCATAGTTCCTAAGAAATCTTTGAAGAAAAATATAACATTGGCATATACGGAAAGAAAGAAAGAAGGAATTTAAAAGGAATAAATAAGCCCAGGAAGTCAATTGTCTATTACATAATATAACTAATCATTGTTGTCAGTTTCAGACTTCTAGCTTCCATAGTTCCTAAGAAATCTGAAGGAAAAATTTAACATTGGCCTATATGGAGAGAAATAAAGAAAGAAATTAACATTAGCCTATATGGAGAGTGAAAGAAAAACTAAATCTAAGAAGAACATATAAGCCTGGAAAGTTCATTGTCTCTTACACAGTACAATTAGTCATGGTTGTTTACTATGCCAAGCTTGAAGCTTCAGTCTTACATAGTTCCTGAGAAATCTTTGACAAAAAGTTTAACACTGGCCTATATGGAGAGAAAGAAAGAAGGAATTAAAAAGTAATAATCAAGCCCAGGAATCCAATTGTCTCTTACAAGATACAACTAATCATTGTTGTCTACCATATCAAGTTTCAGGCTTTTAGCTTGTATAGTGCCTGAGAAATCTTTGACGAAAAATTTAACATTTGCCTATATGGAGAGAAAGAACGAATTAAAAAGGAATAAATAAACCCAGGTAGTTGCCTCTTACATGATACAATTAATCATTCTTGTCTTTCATGCCAAGTTTTATACTTCTAGCTTTCATACTTTCTGAGAAATCTTTGATGAAAAATTTAACATTGGCCTATATGGGGAGTGAAAGAAAAACTAAATTTGAGAAGAAAAATAAGCCTGGTAAGTTCATTGTCTCTTATAAAATACAACTAGTCATGGTTGTTTACTATGCCAAGTTTAATGCTTCAGTCTTGCATAGTTTCTGTGAAAATTTTGACGAACCTTTGAAAATGGATAAACTGTTTGTTTATCTAGGCCTCTGAATAGAATGAATGAAAAAGTAAAACAAAGAAAGAAACTAAAAGGATTGTTTTGAACAGAAACAATATATCTAGTAACTGTCTACATTATAAACAAAATCAATTCACCAGTTGCTGAGAACATTCATATTTTTATTTACTTAACTGCATGGATTGAGAGAAAAAGTAAATAGATATACAGAGGCAGAAGAAAGTTGTCATAGTCAAATTTCTGTCATACAGTAGAGAACATCATGCTGGATCTGCATACCAATGAAGCTCTTAGCTTGCCTACTTGCAGAGATATACTTAATATGAATTTAATAGGTGCTACCTATATCCGTGCGTCCAAATTATCATCACATGCTTCATAGGTGGGTTGGCCAGATCTAACTGAATTTCATTTCAGACCACGCTTGACTTCACTTCATTGCTGAGACCACTGCATGAATTGCGATATAACGTCCAAGTCAACAATATTTCAGTAGTTCAGAGACATTGCATCCAAATTTGTGGGACATACCCGATCCGATCACATGAATTCGGGTCCTGCTTAGTTACTAGCAGCTCTGCCATGGAAGCTTTAGGCAGCCCATCTATTTCGCGGGCCCCGATGGGCGGGGGCCATGCTTTACGAATACCGAAAACTAGTGTATGCCGATGACAGGTACAACGACAATATATATCGTTTGCTTACCTGTGAAGTTTTTTTAAAATTATCAGTGAAAAGAGCGTAAAGTCTATGTGTTACCTAAAAATCTACATCAAAGTGTACCTTATGCAAAAAACGAATCATGTTTAGTTTGTAAATAGACGGAGGATGGATAGAAATAAAACTTGAAGCGGAGACAAAATTCAATATGGCCGCGACCGCAAAATTTTGTAGGCTGACGTCATAAGTCTCGTGATTCAACCCATTGCAATTGGAAAACTTGGCGTTATTGGCTTTTTGTTGCTATTATCGGCACGGCCTCCGTGTCAATAGTCTCTGCCAAATCACGGAACGCTTATTGTTTTCCAGGATAAGCACCGAACCACCCAAGCGTTTGTTGGACCATCACATTTTTTGGTCACACACATCACTGGTTACATCGGTATAGTAGTGCGTCTGCACGCCGAACCGGTCTTTTTAGTAGCGTGACGGAAGAACGGACGTATGTAAGCCAGTATACCTTCACTTTTTTCAAAGTGGGGGTTATATTGCAATCCCTGCTTGTCTTTGAAGAGGGTTTTCCTGAGTGGAGGGGACAGATACTGCGTGCAGTGGGATTATTCATACAGGCTACCCGACGTTTTGATTTGTTTGACATACGTATCTCCTCGGTATGCACAGCCGTATGTCATTCTGCACTGAGGAACGAAAAGAATGGGTGCAAAACACCGGCGCAGGACGAGTCCGAAACGTTCTAAAGTATGCAAATGTGGTGTCACGTGATAATATGGTCGCGACCAATGAAAAACAGAGATTTTTTAAAGACATAGAATTGACCAATAACTAGATGTTTCTTCAAAACCGATAAAAAAAGTCGGCTTCATTAAAGAGCACGAACCAAAATTGGCCTTATCGCCCAACATTAACGGGTCGTGCAATCTCTGATTGCGCTCAAGCAAGAGTTAAGGTACAGTCGTTGTATCAAACTTCAAGGGACCAGATTGTTTTCATTTGAGATAACAGTGAGTTTGAGATAAAAGGAGTTGAAATGCGAGGAACATACAGAAAACTAAAATAATATTTCTTTGCGTTACATGGATTATTTTACTCTCTCAAATTATGGTAGCGACTCCTGTCTTTTTCCACCCATACTCAGAAAAAATTCCAAGTGCCTGAGGTCGAACCCACGCCATGCAAGCTCTGACCAATGCGGCGACGGCGCCTAGCAATGCAGCGTCCGGCGTCTTTACCTAGACAACCCAAAAAATGGTTGATCAAATAGGGCTTATAAAGCCAGCTGACGCTGCAGTACACTTGATATTTAAAAGCTTTGTATTTTATGTATTTGCGTTACACGGGTTATTCAAAACAATATTGCAATTTATTTAGTTTGACTTAAGCAGTAGTTTGAATGATCAGTGTTTAAGATGAAAGTCAACTGTAATTGAGTCATTGCACTTGTATGTCTGCCCACATCTATCAAAATGTATGACTACGGTCATTCTCTCCCTTCCGCTGATCCAAGAAGGGCAGTTGTCAGTTTTTGGCGAAAGAATGTGCACAATACTGGTTAACCGCTTAGAGGACAAAGCCTGCCCAGTGAACGTGTAGTTAGGTAAACTGACCGCGCTCAACATGACCCCATTGGGTTGACTGGGCCGTAAAACCTCAACACAAACAAAAAAAATCAAAATGTATGAGTATCCATACAGGCCGGGGTCCCAAACTGCTGACTCATCTAAATATCATTTTCGTAGTACGCAAAAAGGTAAAAAGAAAAGTCCAGGGAGTGCCATAATCACAAGTCGCTGCCACCAAGAGGAAGAAGGAAGAGAACAAACCAACATGCGCGAAACAAACAAGCGTAAAATGTAATTTTTCAGCGTTATTCAACAGGAAATATAGCTATTCTACCAACGGTATGAACTCTGGAAATATCGCATCACGCGCCATATCGACCATCTTAATATATTTAATTCACCAAATTTAGTGAAACACTTTCGAAATGTTAAAAGGTTAGGTTTATATACCGGACATGGATTTTGACATGGATTTTGTACTAAGGGCATCACAAGTAAATCAGAGAACTCAGGAACTGATCCACTCAGATCCTAATCAAGCCCCCAACACCAAGGGGAAAGACAGACAAATACAATAAAGCAGCCACAAAATGAACAGACGATCACAAGTAAATCAGAGAACTCAGGAACTGATATAATCAGATCCACTTCAAGCCAACTCTGATTGCCAAAAAAAGGTACGCCTTTCATGTATATATGTCATGAGGCTAATCTTTTGACTTTATCAAACTAAATATTATGAAACATCAACTTTAAACTCGAAATAAGCAGGAAATTGGTTTCGCAATATGTTACACAAGACTTTTCAAAATCGCCCAGCTATTACAAGTTTTGGCCAAATGTATTTTGAATATAGGGAAAATCTATAGTATAATGAAAAAGAAATAATTATTATTCTTCCCGCAAAATTCCTTAACTTGTTGTACATAAGGACTCAAAATTAGTATCAAATGTCATATAATGCATGAGATAAAAGCATTTTATTGACGTTAACAAAAGCGCGAGAGTCGAACTTCAGTGATCATGGATTATCTCTCCTGCCAATCTTACTTTACTGCAAAAAATCTACGAAAACCCAGGTCATAAATAGACCATTAAGTCATGTGTTGCAGCAGAGAATACATGTCTAGGGGACAGAACTGTCTAAAATCTATCGACGTGGGTTCAAGCCTCGCGCTTTGACGGAGGCTATCTTTCATAATGAATGTTTTAAACAGGATATCCTTTGGAAGAAAATCACACCGAAAGAACTGAAATCTTGTAAGTGTTCATTTTGTTTCTGGGCCAGACTAGCTAGTTTTGTCCAATTAGGCCTAATCAGTGACCCTAAAATATTTTCAAAATTCAACAATGGGCTCAATGATCCCAAAGGACTTGCAAATAAAATCTACACTATGATGAAGAGCACTGCGACTTTTTACAACCGCCATACAGTCTTATTCACCAGCTGTAGTGAAGCTTGAATGTTCTAAAAATTGGTATCCTTTAGAAGTAAAGACACACCAAAAAAAAACTGAGACTTTTTAAGCGTACATTTTGTTTCTGATTCATTCACGATTACAAGCACACAAACCCAAACCGTTCAAGACCGTTTTTTTTTCTGCGTTGTTTTCTTCTTAACTAATCTAAAGCAATGTCGCATTGATAAATACCGCTCATGCACTGCCATGAATATTGATAATTACCGCTCATGCACTGCCATGAATATTGATAATTACCGCTCATGCACTGCCATGAATATTGATAATTACCGCTCATGCACTGCCATGAATATTGATAATTACCGCTCATGCACTGCCATGAATATGGATAATTACCGCTCATGCACTGCCATGAGTATGGATAATTACCGCTCATGCACTGCCATGAATATTGATAATTACCGCTCATGCACTGCCATGAATATGGATAATTACCGCTCATGCACTGCCATGAGTATTTTATGACTCCACTCCAATCATGCAAATTTTCATCTGTATCAAATGCAGATCGGTTTATTATAAAATTTAAAACTGAATATGTAGCCATTATGGGTAAGATTTAACTGATCAATCAATGCTTTTTGTACATTTCCTGCTTATTTCGTGTTTAAAATTGATGTTTCGTAATATTTAGCTTGATAAAGTCAAAAGAATAGCTTCATGACATGCATGAAAGGCGTTCCTTTGTGATTTGGCAATAAGAGTTTGCTAACACACGCCCTTCGACATCGGAGCCGACCGATATATTCAGAGCCGCCCTACACCACAGAGGCCTTTGTTTATTTATTCTCCATTTTCGTTATTTTGTTGTCAATTTTTAATTTTTCGGGAACTGAGACAGATCAGACAACTAGTTACACGTAAAAAAATGCAACACATTTCAGGCACAGATGGATTTGATGGAAAAATCAACCGGGATTAGCGTCGATGTTCCTTTGACGAGCTGTTGATTCGCTACCGCTCCCCCCACGCCACAAAATATTCAGACAAGATCGTACACATTTGCCAACTTTCCACTGGGTAGGATACAAGTGAAAAGGCAAGAGGACAGCACGACATTTCCTTTTATTTAAACTTGACCACACAGAAACAAATTTGTACGACGAATGATAAACCTGCCTTTTTTGTTTACTGTTTTAGCTAATATATCCAGAGCCGCACGTGCTCCGGAAGACGCACATAACATTTGCTTATCGGAGCCACTGGCTCCGATTATGTTACCGTGCACAAGTCACCTTGAAATTTCACAATGAAATTTCGAGTCAGTTGGCATTTAGGTTCAGAATTAAAAAGTTCAAAATAGAGGGCGACCATCTTGGATATCCAGTCAGAATGAGTTTAGCTATTTTTCGATCTACAAGTCACCCTGATACTTCCTATCACGAGAAGAAACGAAAAAAAAAAAAAAAAAAAATAAAAAAAAAAAAAAAAAAAAAAAAAAAAAAAAAATAAAAATAATATATAAAATCAAGATGACGACCATCTTGGATTTCCGATCGGAACGAATTTACCTATTTTTTGATCTACAAGTCACCCCGATGCTTCCTATCAAGCTTTAAGTCAATTGGCCTTTCGGTTCAGAAGAAGAAGCGAAAAATAGATTTTCAAGATGGCGGCCACGGCGGCCATCTTGGACTTCCGATCAGAACAATTTTAACTATTTTTGATTTACAGGTCACCCCGATGCTTCCAACTAGGTTTTAGGTCATTTGCCTTTTCGGTTCAGGAGAAGAAGCGAAAAATAGGCTTTCCAGATGGCAGCCATGGCGATCATCTTGAATTTCGGAACGGAACGATTTTAGCTCTATTAGATCTACAAGTCACCCTGATGCTTCCTACCAAGTGGCTTTTCGATAAAGGAGAAGAAGCGAAAAATAGATATTCAAGATGGCGGCCATCTTGGATTTCCGATCGGAACGATATAACCTATTTTTGATCTAGAAGTCACCTCGGTGCTTCCTACCAAGTTTTGAGTCAACTGGCCTTTCGGTTCACGAGAAGAAGCGAAAAATAGATTTTTAAGATGGCGGCCGTTTTGGATTTCTCATCGGAGCAAATTTAGCTATTTTTGCTCTACAAGTCACCCCAAAGCTTCCTTCCAAGTTTCGGGTCAATTGGCCAAGGGGTGTAGGAGGAGTAGGCTTTTAAAGCAAACTGTTGACGCCGCACGAAGGACGACGCACGACGGACATTGACCTATCACAATAGCTCGCCTTGAGCACTTTGTGCTCAGGTGAGCTAATTTAGTACTCAATCGAAAATAGCACTGGACACCTTAGCAACGGAAATGATTTACTTGCTACTATAAATATTTTCAACGTGCGTATAACTAAATAATGTGTTTTAAAATTTAGAATGTCACATTTGTGACTTTTGCATTTTGCCACAAAACTAGTGACCAAGTACTAATATAGAAGCGTTTTCGAGCTATTTCTTTTTTTACAATTATCTCCGCTATGCAGTTTTGCCCTTGATTCAAACTTAGCAACCGGGCGAAATATGTGCAATTATAATGTCTCTTTTTGAAAATAAACAGAAGCTGCTGTTATACGGTGAGTACTACGAAGCCAGTTTCTGGGTCGCTTGGACCCCAGCCTATTTATCAGGAAGCACCTGATATTGGCAGTGAAACTACGATACTAACCTGCATAGTTCACGACTCCAAGAAACTGAAATATACAAGATATTTAGATCAAAATAGGAAAATCGTTCTATAGCAGCCAACCTTGGGAAGACGTGATTAAAATGTCTGTTGTAGAGAGGTGACTGTTAGAGAGCGGTTAAATATACAGCAAAGAGCAATGGGAAGGTAAGACAAGAGGGCCAAGATGCCCCTGTATCGCTCAACAGACAAGTTTAGACAAGTCAATTGGCCTTTCAGATCAAAAGTTCAATATATATTTTCAAGATGGCGGCCATCTTGGATTTCCAAACAGAACGATTTAGCTACTTTTAATCTACAAGTCACCTCGTTACTTCCAATGAAGTTTCGAGTCAATTGCCCTTTTGCTTCAGGAAAAAAAAGTTCAAAATAGATTTTCAACATGGCTGCTAGGGCGACCTCCTTGGATTTCCGATCAGAATGATTTTAGCTATTTTAGATCTACAAGTCACCCCCGATACTTCCTAACAAGGTTTCGAGTCAATGGGCCTTTCTATTCAGGAGAAGAAGTTGAAAATAGGCCATCTTGTATTTCCGATCGTTACGAGTTTAGCTATTTTCAATCTACAAGTCATCCTGATGCTTTCTACCAAATTTTGAGTAAATTAGCCTTTCGGTTCAGGAGAAGAAGCCCAAGATAACGGTCATGGAGGCCATCTTGGATTTCAGATTGGAATGATTTTATCTATTTTTAACCATAAGTCACCCTGATGCTTCCTACCAAGTTTCCAGTCAATTAGTGTTTCGATTCAGGGTAAGAAGCGAAAAATAGATTTTCAAGAAGGCCGCCATGGTGGCCATCTTGGATATTCGATCAGAAAATTTTAGCTATATTTTATCTACAAGTCACCCCAATGCTTCTTACCAAGTTTCAAGTCAGTTGGCTTTTCGGTTTAGCAGAAGAAGTGAAAAATGGATTCTCAACGGATTTAAGTCAATTGGCCTTTCGGTTCAGGAGAATGCGAAAAATAGATTTTCAAGATGGCGGCCACGGTGACCATCTTGGATTTCCAATCGTGAATAATTTTACCTATGTTTTGATCTACAAGTCACCGTGATGCTTTTTACCAAGTTTCAAGTCAATTGGCCTTTTTGTTCAGGAGGAGAAGCGAAAATTAGATTTTTATGATGGCCGCCATGGCGGCTATCTTAGATTTCAGATCAGAACAGTTATTGTTATTTTTTATCTAAAAGTCACCCTGATGCTTCCTACCAAGTTTCAGGTCAATCGACATTTCGGTTAAGGAAAAGACGCGAAAAATAGATTTTCAAGATGGTCACCATGGCAGCCATCTTGGATTTCCAATCAGAACGAGATTTTAGCTATTTTTGATCTAAAAGTCAACCCGATACTTTCTACCAAGTTTCAAGTCAGTTTGCACCCCGGTTCAGGAGAAGAAGCGAAATATAAATTTTCAAGATAGCCGCTTGAGCTATTTTTAATCTACAAGTCACCCAGATGCTTCCTTCCCAGTTTCGAGTCATTTCACTTGTCGGTTCACGAGAGGAAGTAAAAAAAATAAATTTTAAAGATGGCGGCCATTTTGGATTTCCAATTGGAATGATATTAGCTTTATTTGATCTACGTCATCCCAATGCCTTTCTCCAAGTTTCAAGTCATGGCCTTTCGGTTCAGGAGAAGAAGTGAAAAACAGATTTTCAAGATGGCCGCCATAGCAGCCTTCTTGGATTTCCGATCCGATTTTAGCTATTTTTGATCTACTAGTCACCCCTATGCTTCCTACCAAGTTTCGAGTCAACTAGCCTTTCAGTTCAGGAGAAGGAGCAAAAAATAGATTTTCTTGGATTTCCGATCGAAACAATTTTAGCTATTTTTGATCTACCAGTCACCCCGATGCTTCCTCCCAGTTTCGAGTCAAATGGCCTTTCGGTTCAGGAGAAGAAGTGAAAAATATATTTTCAAAATAGCCGCCATGACAGCCATCGTGCATTTCCGATCGAAATGATTTTAGCTTTGTTTGATCTACAAGTCACCCCGATGATTCCTACCAAGTTTCGAATCAATTGGCCTTTCTGTTCAGGAGAAAAATGAAAAATAGATTTTCAAGATGGCAGCCATAGCAGCTATCTTGGATTTCCGATCCAATAAATTTTAGCTATTTTTGATCTACCAGTCACCCCGATGCTTCCTACTAAGTTTCGTGTCATTTGGCCTTTCAGTTCAAGAGAAGAAACGAAAAATAGATTTTTAAGATGGCCACCATGGTGGCTATCTTGGTTATCCGATCGGAACGATTTTAGCTACTTTTGATCTACTAGTCACCCAGATGCTTCCTACCAAGTTTCGAGTGAAATGGCCTTTCGGTTCAGAAGAAGAAGCGAAAAGTAGATTTTCAAGCTGGCCGCCATCTTGAATTTCCGATCGGAAAGATTTCAGCTATTTTTGATCTACAAACCCCGATGCCTCCTACCAATTTTAAAGTCAATTGGCCTTTCTGTTCAAGAAAAGAAGCGAAAATAGTTTTTCAAGATGACCGTCATGGCACCCTCCTTGGATTTTCAAGCAGAACGATTTTAACTATTTTTGATCTACAAGTCACCACGATGTTTCCTACCAAGTTTCGAGAATTGGCCCAGAGGTGTAGGAGGAGTACGCTTTTAAATCAAATTGTTGACGCCGCACGACGGGCATTTACCAATCACAATACCTCACCTTGAGCACTTCGTGCTCAGGTGAGCTAATATGTGGATATATAGAGAGATTCCGTTGTTGAGATGAGCCCGCTGTTACGATCCACAGTGTGCGAAAAACTTATACCATATGCGAACAGTGAAAGTCCAGATCTGCATGCGCATACGTACATACTCAGCAGTATCTTCTCTCTTCGCTGATATACTATACAGAATGTACTGATTCTGTTTTAGTGCAACGAAAACCGCCCGTAAATGCAATTAGGACTGTTTTCCCACTGCAAAACCAGTTTTAAAACTGTCACCGACCTTTCATAAGGATTTTTTTTTTTAATTTGATTTTCTTCAACACGTGTACCTTTGTATGCTTTATACATCAACAAATACAGAGAAATGCGCCGTAACGTGAGAAAACGTACCTTCTGACATGTGCGCCCAAAGAAGACTTATATAAGCCTGCGCATTTGCACAGTCTGATCAGAGTCTTTGTTGTTCGCATGAAGAAACTTCCAAAATGCTCAAAGTGAAGTTTCTGATAACACCTGACCAAAGGCACGTTTTCTGACGTTGAGACTCAGATGAAAACTAATATGCTGTAAAATATAAAGAAATGAGCAAATACTGAATACAAATAAACTGTTACAGACTAGAAATTAATAAAGTTCGGATACAAATAAAAAATACGTAGAAGAAATGACTACAGAATAAAGTCTGAATACTCAAGGCAGTGTTTTTTCTTTTGTATCAGGGACTCAACACGATTGAAATTTGATTGGTCTATAGTCTTTACCATATTTTCAGTTGTTTTCTTCCGTATTTTGTGAGTCCAGCCCAGTGAACTTAAAAATCGTAAATCCAAGAATAAATGAGTACAAGAAGCGAGACTCGCAAGTAAGATGAATCCCTTTATGGGCATTATAAATTCCGTTTACTTTTATCATAGCCAAAATAATTATGAAGCCAAAGAGGCCACAAGTTCTCTCAATATTATACACGGGATTCCCAAGATTATGATAACAAAAATATTTATGGCAATTGCACGTACAGATTATTTACAATTTTACATACAACTTTTATACAAACTTTTTTACCATGTTTCGAAACTCCAACAACTAACTAGAAAAGGACTTTTAGGAAAAAAAAAATAATATATATATATATATATATATATATATATATATATATATATATATATATATATATATATATATATATATATATATATATATATATATATATATATATATATATATATAAATATATATATATATATATATATATATATATATATATATATATATATATATATGTCCCCGTCCCCCACCCAACCCCGCCAGAGTTGCCATTCTTGTACACAACATGGCATCTGGTTCTGTTCTACATTTCTACCAAGTATCATCAAAATATGCCGAAGGTTATTCATATTACAAAGCAGACACGAAATCAAATTCAAACACAAAAAGGGGAGATAACTCCAAAAGTAAGAAACACAAAGTTGGCATTCTTGTACGTGACCCGTCGTCTCTTCCTGTTTTACATTTCTACCAAGTATCATCAAAATATTCTTAGGGTATTCGACTTACAGAGCGGACACGAAATCAATGCATATCCACTGTCAAATATAACAAAGCGAGATAAAACCAAAAGTAAGAAAGGCAGAGTTATCATTTTTGTACGCGACACATTGTCTCGTGCTGTTCTACATTTCAACCAAATACCATCAAAATATTCTAAAGAGTATTTGAGTTACAAGCGGACATGGAATCAATTGCAAAAACAAAACAAAGAGAAGTAACTCCAAAAGTAAGAAAGCCAGACTTGTCATTCTTGTACGCGACACGTCGTCTTGTCCTGTTCTACATTTCTACCATGTATTATCAAAATATTCGGAAGGGTATTGAACCTACAGAGCGGACACGAAATCTATTTCAAACAAAACGAAGGGAGATAATTCCAAAAGTAAGAAAGTCATTCTTGTACGCGATACGTCGTCTTGCCCTGTTCTACATTTTTAAAGTATCATATAAATATTCCAAAGGGTAATCCACTTACAGAGCGGACACGAAATCAATGCATAATCACTGTCAAATATAACAAAGGTAGACAAGAAATCCGCGGAAAGCGATGTCGCACCTGCGGGGATTGTCATACAATTAAGTTCCTATTTGTATTGAAAAAATCTATTTTGCAGTATTCAAGAAATTGATAGGTTAGAAAAATGGACAAAGTAGAAAATTTGGATTATTGGCTTGCAAAATTTTATCTAAACCTGTCCATTATTTCACAAGATATTGATACTGAGCGGATATCATTTTTGCCCATTAATCAAGGCCAGTAACTCAGCTGAAAATTGACGAAATCCCAAGCTAGGTATTGTTAACAACAATATGTATGCAAAATATGATCCTAATCCATCAATTCTTTCACAAGATATTGAGCGGAAACCAATTTTGGGGATAAATTAAGGACCCCTAACTCTGCTGAAATGAATCTGAGATTTATGTGCAAAAAATATGCACATCTTCAGACCATGTCCTAATCATATGTGAAGTTTCAAAGCTATTAGCCTAAAACTGTAGGAGGAGTTGCGCTCACGAAACACCCACTGACTATAAGGGTTTTAGGCAAAAACTGACTAAGTTAACAAAGCGAAAAAAGTTGAAAAAAAAATCTGAGATTTATGTGCAAATAATATGCAAATCTTCAGACCCTGGCCTAATCATCTGTGATGTTTCAAAACTACTGGCCTAAAACTGCAAGAGAAGTTGCGCTCACAAGACACCCACTGACTATAAGGGTTTTAGGTAAAAACTGACTAGGTTTTAAACAAAGTTGAAAAAGTTGAAAAAAAAATCTGAGAATTATGAGCAAACAATATGCGCATCTACACACCATGGCCAAAACATCTGTGAAGTTTCAAAATGATTGGCCAAAAACTGTAGGAGGAGTTGCGCTCACGAGACACCCACTGACTATTAGGGTTTTAGGTAAAAACTGACTAAGTTAACAAAGTTGAAAAAGTTGAAAAAAAATCTGAGAATTATGAGCAAACAATATGCGCATCTACACACCATGGCCAAAACATCTGTGAAGTTTCAAAATGATTGGCCAAAAACTGTAGGAGGAGTTGCGCTCACGAGACACCCACTGACTATTATGGTTTTAGGTAAAAACTGACTAAGTTAACAAAGCGAAAAAAGTTGAAAAAAAAATCTGAGAATTATGAGCAAACAATATGCGCATCTACACACCATGGCCAAAACATCTGTGAAGTTTCAAAATGATTGGCCAAAAACTGTAGGAGGAGTTGCGCTCACGAGACACCCACTGACTATTAGGGTTTTAGGTAAAAACTGACTAAGTTAACAAAGCGAAAAAAGTTAAAAAAAAATCTGAGAATTATGAGCAAACAATATGCACATCTACACACCATGGCCAAAACATCTGTGAAGTTTCAAAATGATTGGCCAAAAACTGCAGGAGGAGTTGCGCTCACGAGACACCCACTGACTATAAGGGTTTTAGGTAAAAACTGACTAAGTTAACAAAGCGGAAAAAAGTTGAAAAAAAAAATCTGAGAATTATAAGCAAATAATATGCACATCTATACACCATGGCCAAAACATCTGTGAAGTTTCAAAATGATTGGCCAAAAACTGTAGGAGGAGTTGCGCTCACAAGACACCCACTGACTATAAGGGTTTTAGGTAAAAAACGAATAAGTTAACAAAGCGGAAAAAGTTGAAAAAAAATCTGAGAATTATGAGCAAACAATATGCACATCTACACGCTATGGCCAAAACATATGTGAAGTTTCAAAACGATTGGCCAAAAACTGTAGGAGGAGTTGCGCTCACAAGTCAATTGTTGACGAACGGACAAACGGACGTACGGGCGAACGGACGGGTCACGACACGCCTATATCGCACCTGCGTGCTAACGCAGGTGCGACAATAACGGCAAAAGTAAGAAAGGCAGGCTTGTCATTCTTGTACGCGACATATCATCTTGTCCTGTTCTACATTTTTACCAAGTACCAGAGTTACAGAGCGGACACGAAATCTATTTCAATCAAAACAAAGGGACATAACTAAAAAAAAGAAAGCCAGATTTGTCATTCTTGTACGCGACACGTCGTCTTGTCCTGTTCTACATTTCTACCAAGTATCATCAAAATATTCCGAAGGGTATTCCACTTACAGAGCGGACACGAAATTTTTTTCAAACAAAATAAAGGGAGATAACTCCAAAAGTAAGACAGCCAGAGGAGATGTCATTCTTGTACGCGACACGTCGTCTTGCTCTGTTCTAAATTTCTTCCAAGTATCATAAAAATATTCCAAAGGGTATTCAACTTACAGAGCGGACACGAAATCAATGCATAATCACTATCAAATATAACAAAGGGAGATAACAGCAAAAGTGAGAAAGGCAGAGTTGTCATTCTTGTATGCGACACGTCGTCTTGCCCTGTTCTACATTTCTACCAAGTACCATCAAAATATTCCGAAGGGTATTTGAGTATTTGAGAGAGCGAACACGAAACCTATTTGAGATAAAACAATGGGAAATAACTCCAAAAGATTCCAAAGGGTATTCAAGTTACAGAGCGGACAAGACAGAGCTGACGACGCCAACGGGATCCATCCTTAAAACAATATGCCTCCCCTCCCCCCCCCCCCCCCCCCACACACACACACACCCTTCGGTAGGCGGTGGGGGCATAAAAACGAAGTATTCAAAGGCATCGAAATAGGTGTATATTAAATGACCCCGTATATTTCAATTTCTCAACAAGTAAAAGTCAGCTGACCAACTCCTTGCTTTCGGCATATTAGTAGTTAGGAACCACAAAGAAGGGAACAAACAAGAGGAGAAATAAGACAAACAAGAGGCCCTTGGGCCACGATTCGCTGATAAAAAAAGTTATCGCATATCTGCAAATACCGTGCAGCTTCTTCCAGTATTGCCACAGCAACTGGGACACAAATATGACCATAACGTAAGAAAAGGTCAACGGTCATCCTAGTATCATCATTTGAACAAATTTAGTAGACTTTGAGTCCCCAATGCTGTATACCAAGATTCAGTCTCAAAGCTTCCTTTGTTCTGGAGAAGAAGTGTTTTACCTTAAATGGGCATGGACCCATCTTATTCAATGGTGCAGAACCATTCAAACAAATTGTTAGCATCCTTTTGACAGAAGGCCCCATGTGAAATCTAGTGAAAATTGTTAAAGAGGTTTCAGAGAAGTAGACGTTTAAAGATTTTACGATTTTAGCCCAGGGACAAGGGGAGATCACCCCCAAAAAATCGATGGTATCTAAACAGTTTTACTTCTTTAATCATACATTGTAAGTTTCAGCCATCAGTATTTAATACATATTGAGAATATAAGAATCCATCATGATGGATGGATGGATATTTTATTTATAGACGCCCAACCCTAAAAGGGCATATAGCGTCTAATAAGTTGTATATTATATGATGATTTAATTTAATGAGAAATTAAAAATATCTAGGATTGATGTGTTCATTTTAAAAAGATAAAGTATCAATGATTTTAAATTATTATAAAAAATACAGATCATATTTTATTAAAAAGTCCGATCTCTTTCAGAAAGTCGAGTATTTTCTGACTTGGCATATCATTAAAAAGTTCCTTTATATTTTTTACATTAAAATACTTTGTGCGAATATAATTAAATTCAGCACAAGTGACAAGAAAATGTTTGACCGTAAAAGGTTCGTTACAAGGAATGCAGAATGTAGCTTGTTCATTTTTTAATATGTAAGAATGAGTAATTCTAGTGTGTCCAATTCTACATCTCGTGATTTTTGTTTGTTCTTTTCTGCTGTAATTAGAGAATGTGCATTTGCTGTTAAAATTTGGTTTTATTTCATTTAGTTTATTTTGAGTTTGTGTTTCCCAAACAGACTGACATTTATTGTTAATGTATAGACGGATGTTCGATTTAAAGTCGGAGTGAGGAATTTTAAAATTGGTTATCACTAAGGATAGTGCAGATTTAGCTTCTAAATTCATTTCCACGAATATTAACGTGGCTGGGAAGCCAACAAAATACAATTTCTTTTGAAACTGAAAGGTAATAATATTTTTTAAGAATTTGCTGAATTAATGGGTTTCTATGGTGTAAATCTTTAAGAGATTTTAATACAGAAAGAGAATCTGAATAAATGATGAACTGTTTTTCAGACTGAGCTCTGATATGGTAAAGTGCAATATCAATGGCTTCGGCGGTAAAAATGGAGCTATTATCAGGTAATCTGATACTGTCAGTAAAATTTGGACTAATAACAGAACAAGCAACTTTCTCATCTTGTTTCGAACCATCTGTATAAATTGACAGGTAATGTTTATAATTTGATTTGATTTCTAAAAATTCATTTTTAAAAATATGCGACTCAACTTCTGTTTTTTTATTTTTATGAAGGTCTAATATAATCTTTGGAGGGTTTAACGTCCATGGCTCTTTTGATGGAAAAGAAAAATGCTGAACATTTTTAATATTAATATTGGCCTCTTCAAGTAACGGTTGTATTCTCAGGCCAAGGGGTTTAATAGCCGTTGGTTTATTGTTGTAAAATCTTTCATATTTAGGATTAAAAACACAATCATAGGCTGAATTTCGTGGATTGGCAGCTAATTTAGTAACATATTGAAGAGATAATTTTTCCCTTCTTATATATAGTGATGGTTCATTTGATTCAGCGTATAAACTTTCGATGGGGGAAGTACGAAAAGCCCCTAGAGCCAGACGTAAACCTTGGTGATGAATAGTATCCAAAGATTTCAAATAAGATTTTCTAGCGGATCCATAAACTATGGATCCATAATCCAGTTTAGATCGAATTAAAGATCTATAAAGATTTAAAAGAACAGTACGATCTCCTCCCCAGTCGGAACTGGAGAGAACTTTAAGAATATCAAGTGCTTTTAAACATTTAGCTTTTAAAGCTTTGATGTGTGGTACATGTATAAAAGATAATTTGTTATCGAACAAAAGACCCAGGAATTTTGCTTCACTGACGACTGGAATGGGACTACCGTATATGGTGAGATGAGGATCTAAATGTAGCTGACGTATTTGACAAAAATGAACGCATTGAGTTTTTGTTTTTGAAAATTTGAAACCATTTTCTGTTGCCCAATCTTCTATATTATTTAAACATCGTTGTAGTTTGAATTCAATGGTTTCCATATTTTTCGATCTAGAGCATTGTCTAATTGATCATTTACTTAGAGCTCCCATGTTATACGCGTTTTCCCGCGACACGTTTTATTTTTACTATATTTTTTATTTTTACCTATTATAATCTATTTAAGCACAGCCTACGTGCTGTATGTACCTACTGGTCACTGAGACCTACTAATTTTTTTTTCTTGATGACCTTAACTTTAGAAAACACTTTAGAAAATTATTTTGCAGTGGATTCCCTTGTCGGCCTCTGCTCAACCACTGTTCTGTATTTAGGTTTGTTCATCAGTTCAAAATATGAAAGAATATTCTTGGAAGGACACAACGCATTGTTTCTTTGCCTGATTGTCCTTCTTTGGACAGTGTCGGTGGATGCATATATAGTAAGGCTATAACCGCGAAACGCATCACTTTCACGCTTTATGCGCTTTTCACGCTTTATGCGTTTAGCAACCAGTTTAGCCGAATTAAAGTTACTATTAATAAACGAGTGGTACTACAGGTGAAATAGTATCACCCACATAAAAACTAGAATGTTGTCAGCTTGCGCCGCGGTCTGCTCTGAGTCGTAACAAAGGCCCCTCCTTAAGAGGAAAAACCCATTTTTTTTCTTAGCCACGACACAGTAACAGCCGCAAAAATAAAGAGCTTACAATATACAACCTTGGACGGATTACCTGCTAAGGTAATTTGCTCCCAAATTATCCTGACCACGTATAGACTTTAGTAAATTATATATACATTCTTAAATGTAATTCTCTAATAGCAGTTATACCGCTTGTAACTCTTTTAGACTGAGTATTGATTACACCACAGGTTTCACTTCCCATGTGAAATACCCTCTGACAAGTCTTACATGACGTACAGAACCTTGTTACATCACCACAAATACCTGGCGAATGAGAAAAGTCTGTCTAATCCCTAAGTGTCCGGCCATCAATGATTCATGTGCCAGTATCAGAACCTTCTCTCTAAAACTATTCGGGACGATATGATGAACTTATTTCCCTGACTATATTGTCTATACAATAAGTCTCTTCTCTTAACTATTTTAGTTTCGCCCCTATTCAAACCACAACCCCCCCCCCCCTCCCTGAGTTGGCTCTAGCTCTTAAAATCGGACATTTGAGCGTCCTGGAATGCTTGTTTGTTTTCTCTCAGAATCTGATCAGGGACCTTAAGTTTCTTATACGCTTTCTCCTCTTGCTTAGCCTGGGCCCTTGTAACTACACCAACTGAAAAAATGGGATATGTCTGGTAATCATCTAACTTACCCTGGTAAACAGACTCTACACCGTCAATGGACCCATTTTGTCCCTTTACCTTACAAAAATTAAACTGATGGCCTCCCACTGTTGCATTATCAAACTTTTTTCCAACGCCTCTACCTTGACCGCGGTTATTTCCTCTACCATAACCTCGACCTCGATAATTACCGCAGTCCCTGTTAAACGAATTATCTCCCTTAAATTGAGGATTACTAGTGTCCGCACTAGAGGCAGCCACCAACCTCCCTTCGTCATTAACTACATCCACGCTTGACGCTACTTTCCTATCAGGATTGTTTCTCACAAATCCTGCACTTAATTTCCGGCTTGTTTCCTACTTGGCTCGACCTTACTAAACCCTTTGCTATCCCTATTCTCACGTTGCCCTTTCGCTACGCAACTACGCCCCGTGCTTCAGCAAACAAGTCGGCTTCTCTAGCCATCTCATCTAAATTCTTAAACGTCTTAAGCTTCAAATGGACATGCAGTTCTCTATTACATGATTCTAAAAATTGGCCACGTGCCATAAAATCGCATACCGCTTCGTACGTCTTTTCCACTTTCGCTAACAATTTACTTAAAAAACGATTTAGTCTACTACTAAACTGAATAAAAGTCCCTTTGTTCTCGGGCCTACTATAACGAAATTTCTTACGAAATCCGCGTTCTGTTGTATCAAATTTTTTAAACAATGCCTCTTTCAGTTTATCATAACTGGCCGCGTCCACATCTGATAACCTATCATATATATCTAAGGCTTGCCTCTTTAATAAAGCACTTAAATATGCGGCCCATAAAGATGGATCCCATTGCGTATTTCTCTAACCGGGACCAATAACTGTCCATTTTGTCTTTACGATCATCGAAGTACGGCAACTTGGGATCACGTGCATGTGCTGAACGGTCTTTAAATTTTGACTGCCTCATATCAGCCTTTTGTAATTCTATCTTATGGGAAAGTTCTAATTTTTCATTTTTCTAAAACCTGCCGTAACCTTTCTAGTTCTATTTCTTTACTGGCCTCAATCTGTGCCTTCCCGGCCTCTGCCTCGGCCATGGCCTTCTCGGCCTCGGCATTGACTGACCTTCTTCTCGACCTCGGCCCTGACCTTCTCGGCTCTGGCCATGTCGGCCTCGACTCTGACCTTCTCGGCCTCTGCCTCGGCTCTGGCCTTCTCGGCCTCGGCCTTGGCTTTCTCGGCCTCGCGTTCCGCAGCTCTATCTGCCATTTATATTTCTTGCTGCCTAGTAACCCATTCTCCTAATTCCTGTCCTTCATAACCTAACTCTTTCCCTAACTGTACAAGCTCTGCCATGATTACAAACGTAAAATCAGACGTCGAAATTTAAACAACTTAAATCAAGTTTAAAATTGTCCAACTAAAACGCTGGTCAGAATTTTAACGCATTCGCATTAAAGTTACACCCTATCTCTACAATATCAGCGACGTAACGTAACGTTCGGAACTGACATTTATCAAGAACCGAATATACAGTATCTACACAATGTACTAACGCTACTAGTTGACGTCACGTAGTGACGTCTTAAATAAATTTATGTGCGTTACGCTAAGTAAACACGTCACTGACTAAACATCACCTGACGTACAATGACGTTACATATATTAACTATCGTAAGTAGAATATAGCGTATTTATACTGACAACAGAACGACCTTAACGATCGACGTAATAATTGTGGTAAGTTTTACCGTCGCAGAGGTCGGCAACAATCTCGTGGAGATTGATCATGAAATATTTTCTCCCTTCCGCTGATTCAAGAAGGGCAGTTGTCAGTTTCTGGCGAAAGAATATGCACAATACTGGTTAACCGCTTAGAGGACTAAGCCTGCCCAGTAAACGTGTGGTTAGGTAAACTCGACATGACCCCATTCGCTCGACATGACCCCATTGCGTTGACTGGGCCGTAAAACCTCAACACAAACAAACAAACACAAGTCAGAACTGAGGAATGGCTATGGGTATTCAACCAAGGACATGAGACAGTCAAAACAATTACATAAATTGAAAGTCAAACAATTTGATACGAGGGCCCTGCAAAAAGTTTTGTCACTGGGTTCGGATTACTTCAGTGCTACGTTTTATCAAACTTATTTTTATTACAAACCTTCAAAGTATTCCCCCTGTACTGAACACATTTTTGTAACCTTTTTACCCAGTCGAGAAAAGCAGATAAATAGTCTTCTTTGGTATCTGTTGGAGACACTGATAAATAGCGCTGCCAAGAGAACTTCTAGACGTATACTTATTTCCAGAAAGCATTTTCTTAAGCCTTGGAAATAAAAATAAGTCACAGGGACTCAGGTCAGATGAATAAGGTGGATGGTTTAAAGATTTAACCTTTTCAGAAGCCAAAAAAGACTTAACAACCTATGAGATGAGGCGTTGTCATGTAAAAGGAGGACTCCTGACCATCCTTTGCTTGATCGTTTCTTATTGTAAAACTCTTTCACTTTCTTCAGTACAGAATTCTTGTAGAATCGGCCAGTGACTGTATGACCAGATGGCACTTGAATTAAAGAAAATTGCGTACAACATCTTTTTCGAACTTACGGTTCTCTTGGCAATACATGGGCGTTTTTGATCTTTTCGCTTCCATTGCTTATTATCAGCCCTTCTTTGTGGCTCAAACATGTGCACCCAGGTTTCACCACCTGTTAGCAAGTTAGAAATAACCCGACTATTACAGCCTTTGTATGTTTTCAAAAGTTCCTGGGCACATTTAAGGCGTTGTGTCTTTCATCTCAGTGAGCAAATGAGGTACCCGCCTAGCGCAAACCTTTCTCAGGTCCAAACGCTTTTTCAGAATTGTTTGCACACTGCCTTCTGATATGCCAGTACAACTAGCTATACCTTTGACAGACAATCGCGCATCCTGTTCGACCACAATCTTTACAGCAGCGATGTAAGCCTTGGTAACAGAGGTTTTAGCCTTCCAGGACGGGTATCATCTTCAACAGAAAATTTCCCAGCTTTAAAAGCTTTAACCCACCTAAGAACTGTGCGCATTGAAATAGTCTGAGGTCCATATATACCACACAATTCATTAGATATCTGCTTTGAATCTATATTAAGCCTAATGCGGCATTTAATACAGCTACGAATTTCAGTCTTCTGGTCCATGTTCCAACCTAACAAGTGTTATATGACTGCATCTATTTCAATTTGAAATAACTCGGTCAGTTGGAAAGCAATTTGCACGAAATAAACGGGTATCGTTAGCTATTCAACACACCATTCAAGTGCAGTGAAGCATTTTAAAATATGGGATAAAACGAAAGAAGCCTATTAGTGACAGAACTTTTTGCACGACCCTTGTAAAACCTGCTGTTTAAGAAAATTTTGAGTTCCCACTCAAATTAGCGTATCCAGTTCCTATATATTTGGAACAGTAGAATGTTGCACTTCATCACGTAGGAAATCTTATCAATAAATGAATTTATTGCACAATATGAGAAAGAAAATCTATTTGCTAATATGCTAATGTGATAATATATATGTGTAACAATACAGCAAGGATACGCCGTGCCGAACCGGAACTGAATCAAACGGAAATAATTCCTCTTCTGACATCAGATGTTACGCAATAGGCGGCCAAGACGCACCGAGGGTGACTTCCAATTTGATTAAGTTCCGGGTTGGGCGATGCCTAACTGTACCATTACAAAGAAGACTAACAAAATTAGGTTTTTATACAACTTTCTTTTACATATACTATTTACAACAACATACATAACACCATACAGATAATATAATAGATAATTCCAAGCTCTTCACGTTGGCACGGCTGGGGGCTTATACTGGGTATATCACTTGATTAACCCGGCTTGGTTAATTAATTGTTATACACTCAGTATGACCTTTAACCAAAATGAGGAGAACTCTGTGCCAAAGTGAAGAGATTGCCTGCCTTCCCTTGTTTCACCTTAATTTACTTGCTCAGTTGATTATTTACTTAGAGATCTCATGTTATACGCGTTTTCTCGCGACACGTTTTTGTTTTACTACAGAATATTATCTATTATAAGAGGGCCAAGATGGCCCTGTATGGCTTACCTGATTATCAGACAAGTTTGAGGCAATTGGACTTTTGGTTTGACTTTCAAAATGGCGGCCATCTTGGATTTTTAATGATGTTTGAGTCAATTGCCCTTTTGGTTTAAGAGAAAAAGTTCAAATAGAATTTCAACATGGCTGCTAGGGCGACCATCTTGGATTTCCGATCAGAATGATTTTAGCTATTTTTGATCCACAAGTCAACCCGATACTTTCTATCAAATTTCGAGTCAATGGGCCTTTCTATTTAAGAGAAGAAGTTCAAAATAGATTTTCAAGATGGCAACTTTTAGCTATTTCGGATTCTTACCAAGTTTCAAGTCAATTGGCCTTTCGGTTCAGGAGAAGAAGCGAAAAACAGATTATCAAGATAGCCGCTATCTTTGATTTCCGATCGTAACGATCTTAGCTATTTTTGATCTACAAGTCACCCCTATGCTCCCTACCAAGTTTCGAGTCAATTGGCCTTTTGGTTCAGGAGAAGAAGCGAAAAACAGATTTTCAATATGGCCGCCATGGCGGCCATCTTGCTTTTCCGATCGAAATGATTTTAGCCATTCTTGATCTACAAGTCAGCCGGATTCCTATCAAGTTTCAAGTCCATTAGCCTTTCGGTTCAGGAGAAGAAGCGTAAAATAGATTGTCAAGATGACTGCCATTGCCGCCATCTTGGATTTCCGATCGGAACGATTTTAGCTTTTGTTATCTACAAGTCACCTACCAAGTTTCGTGTTAACTGGCCTTTTGGCTCAGGAGAACACGCGAAAAATAGATGTTCAAGATGGCCACTATGGCGGCCATCTTGGATTTCTGATCGGAATGATTTTAGTTATTTTTAATCTTCAAGTCACTCCAATGCTTCCTACCGAGTTTCGAGTCAATTGGCCTTTTGGTTCAGGAGAAGAAGCGAAAAATAGATTTACAAGGCCATCTTTGATTTCGTATCGGAACGATTTTAGCTATTTCTGATCTACAAGTCACCCGATGCTTCTTACCAAGTTTCGAGTCAACTGACCTTTTGGTTCAGGAGCAGAAGCGAAAAACAGATTTTCAAGATGGCTGCCATCGAAAAGATTTTAATTATTTTTAATCTTCAAGTCACTCCAATGCTTCCTACCAAGTTTCGAATCAATTGGCCTTTTGGTTCAGGAGAAGAAGCGAAACATACATTTTCAAGATGGTCGCCATTGCAGCCATCTTGGATTTCCGATCGGAACGATTTTATCTATTTTTGATCACCCCGATGCTTCCTACCAAGTTTGGAGTCCATTGGCCCAGGGGTGTAGAAGGCTTTTAAAGAAATTGTTGACGCTGCACGACGAACGACGCACAACGGACGACGGACATTGACTGATCACAACAGCTCAGGTGAGATAATCTATTTAAGCACAGCCTACGTGCTGTATGTATCTACTGGTCATTGAGAACTACTAATGTTTTTCTTGATGCATCTAAACACTTTAGAGAAACTTTCTTCAGTGGAGTCCCTTGTCGGCTCTTGCTCTGTTCTGTATTTAGGCATTGTACATCAAATCAAAATATTCTTGTAAGAATATTTTTGGAAGGACACAACAAACTGGCCACTGATGGCACTGTTTCGTTGCCTGATTATCCTTCATTTGGACAGCGTCGGTGGATGTATATATAGTAAGGATACAACCTTGAAACGCATCACGTTTCATGCGCTTTTCTAGTTTTTCACGTTTTGTGCGTTTAGCAACCAGGTTAGATACATACAGCACATAGGCTGTGCTTAAATAGATTATTAGCTCACCTGAGCACGAAGTGCTCAAGGTGAGCCAGCACATAGGCTTGCTTAAATAGATTATTAGCTCACCAGAGAGGTGTTGTGATCAGTCGATGTCCGTCGTCGTTCGTCGTGCAGCGTCAACAATTGCTTTAAAAGCCTACTCCTCCTACACCCCTTCAGCCAATGGACTCGAAACTTGGTAGGAAGCACTGGAGTGACTTGTAGATCAAAAATAGCTAAAATCGTTCCGATCAGAAATCTAAGATGGCCGCCCATCTTGGAAATCTATTTTTCGGCTAAATTGGTTGCTAAACGCATAAAACGTACTGCAGGTAAAATAGTACCACCCACATAAAAACTAGAATGTGGTCAGCTTGCGCCGCGGTCTGCTCTGAGTCGTTAAAATGATAGATAGGTAAAGGCCCGACAGCGGCATTAAGTAATGGCTTATTTACCTGTTCAATGGGTAATATCATATGAGATGGGACACAGCAATAGTGCTACAAAATTAATTACCCTTCAGAAGGCCTCTTTAAAACTCCCTGCTGGGATCTCATAATCACAACTTTATGGCATGCATTTGATTTCTCTTGTAAAGCACTTAGCTACGGGTAATAAAATCATAAGTGTTTGGTACCACTTTTGGTCTCATATTAGCTATGTCTTAAATCGTCAGCGATGTACTGACGGTACCGTTTTTCCTGTAAAAATATCTTGAACAATAAATCATTTGCTTTAAATTTCTTGCTTTAAAGCAGGAAGAGAATCAGCATGTCTGACTGACAGGGGTAGATTCTTCTTCTTCTTCCGGATAATGGTCAGAATTCTTGCCAGAATGTACTGTTGACCAGCGTAGGGGAAAAGAGACAACCTCCTCTATTCCAGATAAAAACAGTTAAAATCAGTTGATAAAAGCAGTTAAAAACATGGTTGTCCCTTTAGCTTCTAGGATTCGGCTGGTGAAGACTGAGGCCGACTCTGAACTCCTCGATGGACTGGGAGTCTGTAACTTGAGCTGGCAGGCGATTCCAGTCCTGGATGGTTCTTGTATATACTGTGGCTGTTGGCTGGTATAGTCTCTGCTGACCTCTGGTGCGTCTGTCGTTTAGCCGCAGTATGTCACCAGTGTCCATGTCGACTGCTCCATGCCGAATCTTGTATAGAGTTGCCAGTCTGTCCTTTTTTCCTCCTACTTTCGAGTGTCTCCCATCCAAGAGAGTTAACCATTCGGGTTACGCATCCAGGATTCCTCTCAGAGTAATTGCCATGGACAAAGCGAGCTGCCTGCCTCTGTACTTTCTCGAGCTTCGTGATATCTTCCGAACTGGTAGGGTCCCAAGCTGGAGAGGCATACTCCAGTACTGGTCTCACGAGCGAGGTGTATGCTGTGCTCTTGACTTCCATGGTGCATTCTCCTAGGTTTCGTTGCAGGAATCCCAGAGTTCTGGATGCCTTTGCAGCAACCACATCTAAATGTTTGTGCCAGCTGAGGTCGTCGCTGATGGTGACACCGAGATACTTTCCGCTGTCAACAACTTCAAGTGTGTGCCCATGGAGCCTGTATTCTGTGTGTCTCTCGTGTCGCTTGTTGGTGATGATGCGGATGACCTGGCATTTCTCAGGGTGGAACTTCATCTGCCACTTTCGTTCCCATTCCTCCAAGGCTTGTAGATCTTGTTTGACACTCTGCATCAGCATCACACTTGATGAGTTTGTATAGCAGGCAGTCGTCCGCGAAGAGGCGAGGATCAGAGTCTCTGACGGCTTCAGGAAGGTCATTAATAAAGGCCAGGAATAGCAGGGGACCTAAAACAGTCCCCTGGGGAACGCCTGAGATGACATCAGCTTGCTGGGACCGACTTCCATCCAATAACACTTGCTGAATTCTATGCCCAAGGAATGCTTCTATCCAGTTAAGGGTACCTCCGCGGATTCCATAGAAGCTGAGCTTATACAAAAGCCTCTGATAAGGAACCTTGTCCAGAATTGAGGATTGTTCCAGAAATTAACAGAGGAAGGAGGAGAACATTTAGAGTAAGGCTCTGCTCATCTGTTCAAAATTTCGCAAGATACATTAAGTTCTCTCAGCCACCATTGATATTTATAACACAGTCTAGTGCAATACTTTTCATCAAAGCTTTATTAAAATTTTATCGCCTTCAATGCCGGATTGACTGATAAAGTTGGCTTGAAAACGCTTCTGAAGCAAAACATATCGAAACCAGAGTTTTATGGAGACCTTGTTTAATTTATGGAGACCTTGTTGGAAAATCCAACTTTTTAGAACAATTCAAACAAGAGGACCATTGTGGTCGTTAACGCTCATCTGTGCTGAAAAAGTAGATCAAGGTCACAATGTTTACAACATTCATGAATCTGAAGGACATAATTCTTAACATATCCTGATCCCCTCATTTGCAAGTTAAAGGTAGATCCAATTAAAACCGATCGAGTTACATTTGTTTGCTGCAAACAAGGTTAATTTGAACACTATGTATCAGATTGTTTTCAAACGTTTTAGAAATCAAACTTTTTGAAAGTGTATCCATGTCCTCCTCGTCAGCAGGAACATCCAGTCAAAACTGAAGGAGCTATACCCCAAGGCCTTATAGTAGCCAAGGAAGCAATTGAAGTGTGAAAAGATGGCCTAGGTCGCACAATTAATATATATATATATCGTTCGTCTGTCATTACTGACAATGACCAATCCTAATCAACTGTGTGATGTGTTATTATTTGTGTGTTCTAAGATGGCTGATGAGACCAATCTTAGCTCTAAACTGCCTGTTGCAGATAGAACAAAAGAGGTCTGAGGAAGAAAGCTCTGTTGGTGATGCCTTAGCTCTGGCTTTCCGCTGTGCACGTTTCTGCTCGGCTTCGCTGAATCTTTTTGCTTCGTATTCACCAGCTCCCCTTCTTATGAGGCCTCGCCACTTTGTTCGATCCTGTGCAATCTGTTCCCACGACTCTGTTGGTATGTTGAAGTCTTTAAGGGAGGCTTTGAGGGTGTCCTTGTATCGCTTCTTCTGACCACCATGGGCGCGTTTTCCAACTTGTAGTTTTCCATAGAGGATTTTCTTTGGCAAACGTTCATCAGGCACCCTGGTAACAGGTCCTGTCCATCTTAACTGTGCCAATTTCAAAAGAGTATGTACACTCTGCATCCCTGCCCTTTTCAGGACTTCTGTGTCTGGAATCCTGTCTTGCCACTTGATCTTTAGAAGTTTTCTAAGACAGCTTGTATGGTAGTTGTTCAGTCTTTTGGCATGCCGTTGGTTAACCGTCTAAGTTTCGCATGCGTATAATAGTGTTGGCAGCATACCCGATCTGTATACTTTCAGCTTTGTGTCAAGTCTGATTCCACTTCAGTCCCAAATACTTCCACGTAGCCGGCCAAATGCTGCACTAGCTTTGGCAATCCTAGCATTGACTTCATCATCAATGTGCACAACTCTAGACAATGTGCTTCCAAGGTAGGTGAACTTGTCTACCATTTGCAGTCGTTAACCTTTCACTGTGATGGTAGACTCCTTGTAAGGCTTTCCAGGTGCTGGCTGATATACTACCTCAGTCTTTTTGATGCTGATTGTGAGATCATAGCTGTCACATGAATCAGATATTTGAGCCACACCTTTTTGCATTTTCTATTCTGTTGGAGCACCCTTTGCCATGTCATCAGCAAAGAGGAACTCATCTAGCACCTCTGTCTGCACCTTGGATTTAGCTTGCAACCTTCTTAGGTTGAAAAGTTTCCCATCAAAGCGATACATAATAGGTATACCATTGTCACCATCCTAGAAAGCATCAGTGAGCATGGCAGAAAACATCATGCTGAACAGTGTTGAGGTTAGTACACAGCCTTGCTTAACTCCATTTGTCACAGGGAATGGATCAGAAAACTCGCCATCATTTTGGACCCTTGCAAGCATGCCATCATGGAACTGCCGCACCATTGCTATGGATTTGGCAGGACAGTCAAACTTTGCCATAATGTTCCAAAGTCCCTCACGACTGACTGTGTCAAATGCTTTGGTAAGGTCGACAAAGGTCATGTAAAGGTCCACATTCTGTTCCTGGCATTTTTCTTGAAGCTGTCGTGCTGTGAAGATCATGTCTATTGTTCCTCTGTCTTTCCTGAATCCACATTGGCTTTCTGGTAGAAGCCCTGACTGTTCGAGGTGTTCATTCAATCGGTTTAGTAAGACCCTAGCAAGGATCTTCCCAGCAATTGACAATAAAGAGATGCCTCGATGATTGTCACAGACTTGAGGATTCCCTTTCCTTTTGAATAGGTGGATAATTGTTGCATCCTTGAATTCTTGAGGGATGGCTTTCGAATAATGTGAAATAAGTCTGTCACTTTCTCTGCAACTGGAGGACCTCCTTCTTTGTAGATCTCTGCAGGTATTGCATCTGATCCTAGAGCCTTGCCAGATGACAGGAGTTTTATTGCTTTCACTGTTTCAGAGACGGTTGGGAACTCATCAAGCAGCGGATTACATTCCACCTGTGGTAGTCTGTTGATAGCTTCATAGATGATAGCTGAAGACAGATGGTGGCCGATTAAAGACACCATCTAAGTGTTCAGCCCATCTTTTCAAGATAGCTTCTTTATCAGTTAGAAGACTAGTTCCATCTGCACTAAGGAGTGGGGTGGTTCCTGAGCTCTGGGGACAATATATTATCTTGAGAGCATCAAAGAACTTCATATCCTTTCTGTCTGCAAAGGACTGTATTTCATCAGCCTTTTTCTGCTCAGCCAGGAGTCTTGCATGTCTCTGAGCCCAGTCTGTACTGTCTTGCATATGTTTGAATAGGCAGTCTTACTAGATACTGAGCTGGTATTTCTGAGGTAAGCCTTGTGTTTTTGGTGTTTCTCTTCAAGGAGTCCCTGGATTTCTTTGTCATTCTCATCAAACCAATCTTGGTGTTTGCGAAATACTGGTCCTAGAGAATCTATTGCTGAAGAGTGAACCGTGTCTCTGAAGACTGTCCAGCATTGCTCTCATCCACATCTTCTGAACTGTGTTCCAGTGCATCTAAACGGCTGCAGAGATCGTTGGCGAATGCTTGCCTCTTGCTTCAGCTTGGAGACATCTAATTTCTTTGGCACCTCCTTGCCTTGTGCGCAGGTTGAGTTTGCTGACAACAAGCCTGTGATCTGTCAAACAGTCTGCACCACACATAGTCTTTGTCACTCTGACATCCTGTCTGTCCTTCCTTTATGACATAGTCAATGAGATGCCAGTGTTTGGAGCGAGGGTGCATCCATGTTGTCTTTCTGCGAGTTGGTAGACAGAAGACTGTGTTGGTGATCAGTAATTCATGCTCTGCACACTTCCTTAAAAGGAGGAGTCCATTGCTGTTGCACCTTCAGATCCAATCACTCCTTCCCAGGTTTGTTGGTCTGTGCCCACTCTGACATTGACGTCCCCGAGGAGGATGGGTTTGTCTGTCCGGGGTGCTGCAGAAATCACAGAATCCAGATCATCATAGAACTTGTCTTTAACCTCATCTGGGTTGGTCATTGTGGGTGCACAGGCACTTACAATTGTTGCGTGCCTCTTGCCACATAAGGTAAGTCTCAGCGAGCGACATCAGGCGGTCATTTATGCCTTAGGGAAGTCCTGAGAGCTTGCTGACGAGGTGTGACTTGATGGCGAATCCTACTCCTGCTTCACGCCGCTCTTCTTTTCTTGCGTCCACTCCAGAAGAAAGTGTAGCCAGCACCAACGTCTTTTAAAAGCCCTTCCTCTGCAAGGCGAGTCTCACTCAGAGCTGCAATCTCGACTTTGTATCGGTCAGGTTCTCTACCAACTAGAGCTGTTCTTCGCTCAGGTCTGTCAGAACCAGAACTGTCCATTAGGGTGCGCACATTCCAAGCGCCGATAGATAGAGGTATCACCTTCATCTTTTTT